>OU618560.1:4396122-4914829 GCA_914829495.1 Eilema sororculum | reverse complement strand
TGAATCGTTAGACTGTGGTAGTACGGTCAACGAGTGGCTCAAAGGAGGGTATAGAGTGGGTGAGCGGGAACCTAAGCGATTTCTTCAGGAACTTATTCAGACTACTTAGAGAGAAAACATACTAAAAGTCCTGACGTCTAGGTGTCGAGCCGGAGGGGGGAGGGGGGGCAAAGGTCTCAATTTTAGGTTTTTTGTTAATAAATCAAAAACGGTGCGTTGTAGCGAAAAATGTTCAAAGATGAAATGAAAGCTTATAAAATTCTCTATAACTTTGATCTGAAATACTTTTCCATACTCCTACCCGTTTTTTAACTACACGCTCTGGAAAAGTGAAAATTAAAGTTATTCAGCGTGATGACCATTAACTGATGTGAAAAATTATCTTAAAATTTATTTTAACATTAGCTGGGAGTACCTCCACGTGGTGATGGCGGTAACAGTAAGAAATTGCGTTTTTTATAACAGCGGATAACTGAGTTGAGGTGAGAAAAACAATTATGAAGATTGTTTTTCGTGTACCTAATACTCACTGTAGATAACGCGTCCTTACTGGCTAAAACTCCTATTAACATCGTGTACTCGTACATGCCTTCGGGCTTATGTTATTATTAGTTTTCGTATTTTATTTTGCTTGGCACGGTAGCCTACCCGGTAACGCAGGGGAGCAGCCACAAAATATTTTTAACATATACACTGTTATTAGTAACACTATCTAATATGAGTACTAATAAGTGTCCTGTATGTAACGAAGATGTGGTTAAAGGAAGTAACAATGTCTCTGAGGTGAAAGAAAAGGGAATACTGGGTCTTATTAATGCTAGTAAGGAAAGGAAAGACGACAAGTATCAAAGTTTCCTTCACTTGACATCCCTTTTTATTCACACTAGCTGTCGTAAAAATTACACCCGAACTGACAGCATTAAAAAATATATTAGGCAGGCATCTATAATATCTAATAAAGAGGCAGGGCCATCGCAGCTCAGATCTTCTGCTCCGCTATTTGACTTCAAGAGTCCATTGTTTTTTATGTTCACATTGCATTGAAGAGGACATAAAAAAGCCTTTGAACAAAAGGAGGGTTGTGCATTCAGTTGAGACTCTAAATGTAAAATATCGGATCAAAGACATATGTTCTTCATCTTACTTCTGAAACCCGGCCGAGGAAAAACAAAAACAATTGCACTATCGATTCAAGAGATGCAACAGTATGGATATGAACACATCCTCTTCTTACACTCATTTACCGGCTGCGACACAACATAGCAACATTTAGAAAAAGCAAGGTGGGTTTCTGTAAATTGTATTTAAAGTCAGAAATAATTCAAGAAGCAGCAAAGGTTTTCTACAATCCTAACTCCAGCCATAGTGATGTTGCAGAAGCTGGGAAGGTGTGCTTCCTAAAATGGTATGGGGCACCAACAAAAGTGACCTTTCTCAATCAGGACCGCTTCCAGTCGTTTATGAGGTCAGTAGCAAAAATTAAGCCTGATATCAGCTCCCTCCCACCAACTGAGAGCGCTGCTAATCATCATTCTTGGCGAACATACCACCAGGTGTAGCAGTGGCTCGGAAATGAGCTGCTCCCTCAAGAGTGGGGCTGGAAAACTGAAAAAGATATTTTGGTGCCAAGAACAACAGAAGATTTACCAGCACCCGAGGTTCTATTGAAGGCAATATTTTGTCGCTGCAATAAGGACTGTAGCAGCGGCAAATGTGGATGCCGGAAGGCTATGCTAAAATGTTCTGCTGCATGCCTTCATTGCCAAGGAAAATGTTTCAACGGCGTGTCGTCTAACGAGGAAGACAATGAGAATGACGATGAAGATGATATAGAGCCTTCTCACCAAGAACGACTTACTACTGAGGAGGGCGAGGAAGAAGATACCGCAGACAACGAACATTTGCCAGGACCCTCACGACCTAAGAGGATAAAAATATAACTCAACTAAAATTAAAATTTTCACTTTTCCATTAAATTCCTTAATTTTCACTTTTCCAGAGCATGTAGTTCAAAAACGGGTAGGAGTATGGAAAAGTATCTAAGATCAAAGTTATAGAGAATTTTATAAGCTTTCATTTCATCTTTGAACATTTTTCGCTACAACGCACCTTTTTTGATTTATTAACAAAAAACCTAAAATTGAGACATTTGCCCCCCCCTCCCCCCTCCGGCTCGACACCTAGACGTCAGGACTTTTAGTATGTTTTCTCTCTAAGTATTCTGAATAAGTTTCTGAAGAAATCGCTTAGGTTCCCGCTCACGCACTCTACAACTACTTTATTGACCGTACTATAGAGTGAATCCAACTCGGAATGATGTCATCTGTCAATATTTATGTACTAGATATCTTATAAGACAAGTGTAAAATCTAACAAATTAAACAAATAAATATATCCATAACAATAAGAGATACTGTTTCACCCAATTTGACCATGAAACACTAGTATCTTAGTATCCTGGTGGATGCTGATGGTCTAATTCCATAATAGGGTATTTGACTAAGTCGTTGATTCTTCCCAATACTGCTTAATATGATAGCTTATACTGAAAAAATATGCCTTGCAAAATAAAATATTGCATATCTAAAGTCTAAGTTGAAATTCCCAAAAAAAGTCAAAATATAAACCTTCAATCAAATTCAATTCAAACATATAAGTTTTTAGATTCCTCATTAAATTTTAAATAACTTTTATTATGAACTATATACGTGTAAACTCATCGTAGACTGAGATAAATGCGATATTCTCTTGCACTCCATACATTTGCACTACGCATTACAGAAGTGTGACGTCAGAATTTCGTATGATTTTGTATGGAGTGTTTTCGGGCGGCACGACAAATTGAATTTTTCCTAATCAAATTACTTGAAAACTATTTGTCGTACGAAAATTTTACTTTTACAGTTCATTATATTATAAGAAAGTGGTCATTTTTCGAAGGTAAAAAAAATTTGTCAAATAGCCTATTAAACGAAGAATGAAATTCACAAAATATGATTAAAATAATTCTGTTAGACATAGTCATATATCCCCTCTGTAGAAAATCAGTATAGATAAAATAACTCCTCTCAGGCCTGACTTGTTGGTATGCAAAATATACAATTTCAAAACAATATTCAACAAATAAGCCATTTATTATTGATAAGTGATGGATTTGGTTTCCTATCAGGAATTAATTAACAATCTCCTTATTATCAACAATGATATATTACGGAGGTCTCAACTTAGCATAAATTAGCACAATGCTATTGAGATAAAAGTCCAAAAGTCCAATGATGATAATTAATTTAAAAAAAAAAATTTGCATGACTACAAGTCACTGTGTGAAGATATGGTTATCATAACTATGGGTAATGTAGAGGACCATTTATTTATTTTGAAATGCCTACTCATAACATAACATAACATAAACTCACGCCTGTATTCCCCGAAGGGGTAGGCAGAGGTGCTAGCACCCACATTTCGCCAATTTATGTTTAGGTCCCAATGTAATAGGTGGCGAGCCTATTGCCATTAACCGGGCACTTATAAACCTGCGATAAATACACACATAACTTCGAAAAGCATCGAAAAGTCATTGGTGTGTGCCATGGTAAACCTGGGATCGAACCCGACACCTCGTCTCAGCAGTCCATTACCCATACCACTAGACTACCGCGGTTGCCTACTCAATATTTATAATTCTGGTGTTATTGCAAACAGCATAACTCATTCACAAGCTATTTATTTTCATCAAACTCCTTAGGAACGAAATGTATCAAAACAACGGGTAGCACTGGTCGATAAAAAATAAAATAAAAAAAAACACTCACCGCTTTTCGGCAAACTCCTGATAACGTTGACCGCTGCATTGAATTTCTCTTCCAAAGACATGTTTTGGCACTTTTCTATTATAATTCACAAACACTTACTATTATATCACGCACTTTGGACCTGATAATTAGTGTCTGAATAAAAACACCGTATCACTGCACTAGTAACGACATGTTTTACTAAAATCACTATCGATTTAACATTCAACAGCTATCAACGCCTTGTGACGTATTGACGGTATAAATAATTATACTGATACACAGACGATAATGGAAAAAAACGGCGTAATTAACGTAAAGAACCACCTTTCAACAAATGAACACGACACGAATGTAAATGTAAATTGTAATGAGTTAATGACATTAGGGATGCACGTTACGATGCGATTTTTATGAAGATCGATTCAAGGGAATACGATCTAGCGATTTTTTGAATCGATTCACTTCAATACGATCTTCATTCGAATCGATTCAAAAGTATAGTGAATCGAATCCTTTGGATCGTATTACCGACAATGTATTACTGTGAAGATTTATTATTTTTTAATAAACAGAGTTCGATTACAAAGTAATGCCGACACCTTAAATTTATTTATGATTCGCCATTCGTTTGTAATCTATCTTAATCATCATAGTTTGCAATGTTTATTTTATGACGGTACGAAGCGAAGCAAGCAAATCCATAGGCAAAATAATGAAATATGATGAAGGTAGTTCAGAAAAGTCATCGTTGATTTTATTTTGCTTTTCGGCAGCAAACTGTTGACCATGGCAACAGACTGCTTTCTCAATTACTATTTTTAAAAAGTTTGGACGTGGAAGATTGGCATTTATAAGACCTGATGATTTTCATGTAAGTATTTGTTTATATTTCGTGTGTTTTAATTGTGTAATAAGTTTTTCATTGTGACCACAACAAGCCATTAAGAGATACCTAATGGCTTGTTGTGGTCACATTTCCAATCTAACCTAACCCAGCACTGTTATCATTGTCAATAAAAATATTGGAGATTTAGTTGTAAAATTGTACAAATTGGGTGTGCCAGTTAGTATTTTTGATAAGAAATTCATAGTTTTGTTTTATAAATCATGAATACGGCGTATGAATCGCATTTTTGGTGTGAATTCGTTAAAAAAAGGTCTTCTCATTTTGTGTGATTTTATAGTTTTTTTTGGGATGGGCTTTGTTTAGTTAATTTTTTGCACAACATTTATTTTTCTGTTATGCATTCAGTTAATTAGAGGAATGGCCTAGCGCGCTGAAAAATATTCATATTATGTGCATTTAAATAGGCACATACCTTATTCTCTGTTTAAAAAAAATTGACTTCATTAAAGTTTAAATTTGTGTAAAATAATGTTTTATTGATGTTTAATGATGTTTTATTTGTTAAAATTAATGCAAATTTTGATTCGATTTTTGAATCGATTTTCATGAAATCGATTCAAGACAATGCGATCCGATCCACGAATCGATTCAAGGGCTTACGATCCATTAGGATCCAAAAAATCGATTCAAAGAGAAAAATCGTGCATCCCTAAATGACATTACAAATACTGCGTAGTGAGGTGCCGTTTACTCTACAATCGATATCGATAACTGCTGTGGGGAACATAAATCATAAACATTACTGTAATAAATACAAATAGTTAAATCACATGACCCTTCTGGAAGATCACAGAACCAATCAAGGTTCACAGTAGCTAAAACTACCAAATTGGGCATTGTATTTTAGGTAAATTCATGAAATTTATATGGATTCTACATTACAGCTCAGCTATCCAGCATCATCTTCTAAGCGTCCATAAGATATCAGGTGCTTCAATCGTATCTTTAAGTTTTACGGAAATTATTCTAACACCTGATGACTTCAGAAAGTGTCTCGTCTCGTCTTACCGCTACATAAGTTCTCCTGTTGCCTCAAAAATCATGGAAATGCTAATTCTGAAACCTTTGACTCCACAACTGGCGAAATGTGAACTGATTCTGAATCACCGATTGGCTTGAATATATTCACCCTCTACCTACTAGAGGGTGAATCTATTCAAGCCAACCGGTGATAAATGACGCTTACGAACACAAAAATATTGCTCAGCTGCGTATTCTGGACGTATCTCAAGCATTTGAGGCACGAAGGCCTTCTCTACAATATTCTGCAAGCCCTTCCAATTAATTACTATTTCTTAATAGAGTCATATCTCGAACATTGGCACTTCTACGTAAAGCACGGGGATGATAGAACAAGCCTTTGTAGAATAGGGGCAGCGCAGCGTGTTGGGTCCCTCTTTATATCTCATTTACACCTTTGATTTACCAACTACAAAGGATGTTCTACTGGGAACATTTGCTGATGATACTGTTCTCATCGCAAGCTATGGAAACCCAGGCACCGTATCAGAAACCGGAACGAAACTAAGTCAAAATTAGGCACATCATATTATGTCCTTTCGTTACCCTTAACGGAATCGCAATTCACCAGTCTGACGACGTTAGACAGACGCCTTACTTGACTCTTGGAGTGGAAATCCAATCTCTCCGTGGTTCACACTAACTTTCAGCTGCAGCGAAACTTCAAAATGCCCACAGTGAAGGAGAAGAGTTCAAAAAAGCTGAAGACATACTCACGTCGTATTATAAAGCGTTTCAACAAGCTTGCAGGCGAACTATTAAAGTCCACTAGCACCTCCAGATGCAATCAAAGGAGAGACCCTCCTAGGGCCTCCTTCAATTGCAGAACACGTCTTGGAAAATCTATAAATATGGGTACGCCACTGGATGTATACCATGCATGCCTTAGTACGTGAAATGTTTAACCTTCAGCTAAAGCACTGGGGCAGATTGCAGGAATAGCGGAGTAAAAAACAATGCTTTGCGGAAATAAAAGAGCGTAAAAAATGAATTTCTAGTTTGGTCCTTAAAATGTAATAGTCACATTATTGTAAGTTGAAACTCTTACACTTACTACATTATGAGTTAATTTAAAACTAACTTTTTATTAATTGAAGCATATAATTAAAAAAAAATCTTTGTTCAGTAGTGTAGTAGTAGTAGCATGTAACATTTCTTGAAATTTTGAAATTGTAGTACGCTATGTGCATTGATAGCAATTAGAAAATAGTAGGATGCCCTGCGAATCTGGCAGTCAACGTAATGTACCTACATTCAACAATTTTGACGTCCATGAAAGTTATTTGGTGAGCTACATGACTAAAGATTTTTTTTTGTTTTTTATTATTATTTTAACCGTGAATATGTTTGCATATTATTACTTTCAAATCAGTTATTATCAAATATAAACTTTATTTTTTTGTAGAGCTCTTCAATTTTACTTCACCTCGCCTGATCGTAAGCTGGAGGTAAAGTCTCAGAAAAGAGGGTCACTACTAACAATGATGGTTACTTAAAGGATAATACCACATAGAAATGTTTTATCACAGACAAATAAAAAATTGAAGTTTTTTAAATTGATTAATAATGTGATTTCGATAAATGTAGGTACAACACTAGGGAAAGGTGACGTATTTGTAAACATTGCCATAACAAAAAAGAAGTCGGTTAAAAATGTGTTCGGATACATTCAGTTAGTTCAGTGCGAACTAAGTTTTTAATACTTGAGCAGTGTATTCAATCGAAACCAATGGATTTAGGTATTTAATTTTTTATCTGTCGCACAATTTTCGGTCTTGTCAAAGTGAATCCGAGTCCCGTTGATTCCTAAAAACCGATTATTCCAAAATAAAGGTAATTAATCTAAAGAATTTAGAGAAATCATTGTGTTTAAGTGGAAATGTCAAAGATTTCGGTATTCTGCAACTAGACAGTGGTTTATTTTCGATATTATTTTGTATTTTTGTCGGCGGTTAAGGTAAACTCGCGCCCATATTATATTCGCCCAAGTGTTGAGGTAATTCGATATATACCAGTGATATTACGTGCAATAAAGACTCAATAAACGTTCAGTGATATAGATTTTGTGGCGTGTATATTTTATACTTGCACGGAAATCCAAGTGGCGTTATTTCGTGAAATATCGATAGGTTTATGTTTCACTCCAAGTATACTCTCGTGCTTAAATTCGCTTGAGATTTGCATGTCTTTTGTTTCCTCTACATTGGCAAGCTACGGATATACTTAATAATCTTTGTTTTAAATGTCAAAGGGTTGAGTGTATAGATTTATTGAAAACGCATTATTTGGATAGAGTAGGTGGGAAACTGCAGCTGCGCACTAACTATTAAGTATCTAGGTCTGTAGATTGCAGCGTTTTTATTAAACCCTAGGACGTAGATGTAGCAACAGAGTATATTATTGCAGTAGACCTACAAAACAATCTAAATTATATTTGTTTTCTTTGTGTGAAGGGATACTACACAGTGGTAATATGATATCCTTGTAATATTTATAGGGGATAGATACAGTAATGAAATAAGTGTTTTGTATAATTTTTCCAAATGCTACAATGCCTCTATAACTCTTCTTGACATTCGGGTAAACATGAATACTAATAGATTTTTGAAGCATAGGGCTACTTGTAACTATGTTATATCCTTGTGGAGTTGAATAGAGCCACCACATTTATTTCCGAGGATGTCTGAGAAGGTGACTAAGAGTTAGGGCTATTTTCCATCCTATAGTGAACATATAACCCAAGACAGAGTACCCACTTGATGCAATAGGCTCACCACCTATTGTATGGAACCATAATAGGCTAAATGTAGGTTTCAATACAATCCTGCCTGTCCCTTTAGGGTTTTATAGGTGTGAATGTACTTTATATGTAGCTATTTTTAAATTCAAAAATACTCTGAATGTGCGCAGTATCAACATGACTTCCATATCTTACATTATTCATATGAATGGCCATGATATTTTATTCATCATTCAGATATCTGTTCTCATGAACAAATGTGTATTATTGATGAAAATCCAAAGACAGTATTGGAGCAGGTATTAATATGTTGTATGTACTTACCACACTCATGTGACAATAGATTCCTGATTGCAAAAAATGTGTATGGGTATCAGAAAATTGACCATGCATTTTTATAGTTACGGAGTTCTCAATTTTTGCATAGAAAGACTGTCATAAAGATTAGAAAACTTTTATTTGTCTAAGCAATAAACTAGCATCTTTTAGTTCTTTATCCAAACATATAGTTTCCTTCACCCTATATTCATATAAAAGCCACTGAAAACAATTTATAGTCTGTTTGGTTAGATACATAAATAAAGGTACAAATCTTAATGTGACAAACACATTATAAGGATAAACTACTGCTGAATGTAGTGATTCCATTTTGTTTCTTTTTTGGATGGTTCTATTTTTAAACTGAGAACTTAAAAAAAGAACTAGTTTTTAAACAAAGAATATTAATATATGGCCAGTTAATTTACCTTTTATTTATGTATCTAAACAAACTGAGTATTAGTGATTAAAAAAAATAGTGTGATTCTGATTCTGATTCAGTACATCAGCTTGAAGCTGTCTGTAATATATAATATTAATACAAATAAAATTGATCTAATTCACCAGGAATCCGTGAGGACTGAAAATAGCTCTGCCAGAACAATCAAAGATGCCGGAACTCACTGAACTCGACAAGGCTACAGCCTCCATGACTGAGAAGCGCAAGGAAGAGACCGCTTCTTCTGACAGTGACTCGGATGACACTATTCCAGAACTGGAAGATGCTGGTATGGGATGTTTAATTATATAACTGCTGTTTAATTTTTTTTTAGGTAATTTTAGTAAGAGATGTTTATTTGATAGCAATAGGCTTGCTCTCCTTATGTGGGATTAAAGTTTGTGAAATGGCAGTGTTTATACACTTCTGCCTATCCCTACAGGGATGCACAGGCGTGATTGGTGTGATAATATGTATGGTTTCTTATTTAAAATTTACATACATTACATTATCTTATATACAATTATCTTTTTCTTAAAAGAATATTAGAACCAAAGTTACTAATATTCCCTCTAACCCCTCCAACTAAGCTAAATTGCTTGTGCTAGGAGTGGGTTTACGTCGGTAGTGTAATGGCCAGGAACCGAACCTGGGACCTCTCGATCGTATGGCTGACTCCTTGACCACTAAGCTACCGACGCCACCAGAACAGACTAGCACAGAGTCTCGGAAATCAACTGGGAACAAGCCGGTGAAAACTACAAATCTGGGATAACCTCTGAGGCCACGGCGGCGGCCTGCCACGGCGGCGGCGCGCTTCCGGGGGCGAGTTGGGGACACCGTTGTCAACCGGGGTGCGAGGGATATGTCGATGACAGCCTCACCTCCGGCCTAGCACCAAGACCCACAGTCGGCGTGCGGTTTTAGTCGGTTCGAGTCCGACATAACCTCCCCTTCCGGCTCCGGCAAGGGGGGTATCCGAGGGGATTTCCGCACGAAAAAAAAAATGAGACAAATTAAAAAAGAAAGCAGCGTAAGAGTGGTCCTACCACTGTTAGACTCCGTTACCTAAACATGTCATGCCACCCCACCTCTCAAAGCAACTGCTTATGATCTATACTCAAACCAATCACATGTTATGACCAAAATAAGAAAAAAAAGTGTCATCTACATTCATACGCATTTATTATTATTATTATACTTAATCAGGCAGCAGTTGATTCAACTGATAACGCCTATATCCTGCTATTCTTCACCAGCTTAAACTTGAGTGCACAAATGTTTGTCAAGTCTGTTCTTGAATTGATTCACGCTTTGTGAAGATATTACGTCTTCTGGCAGTTTGTTCCATGTTTTAACAACTCTATTGCCTAATTTTATTACTATAATATTACTTGATAAACATATCTGCAGAATTACGGACCAGAGTGGTGAGAGGTTCCTTATATATAGTAAAATCAAGACTAATACCGTCCCTTTTTAGCTCCTGGAGCAGGCGGTATTGCCAACCCCATCGCCGGCATCGACATCGTCTCAAAAGCCAAACAATCCCGAGGAGAGAAAAAGGCGCGCAAGATTATGAGCAAACTGGGCCTGAAGCCTGTAAGTATACAGATTATAAATTGCATCTATCCAATAAAGACAACCACCTATATGGCAGACCAACACACAGCCCCACAGATAAAATCGAACATTAAGTTTGAAATACATTCGGGAAAAGAACTGCTCAAGTGGCACTTGAATCCACGACCTTTCGCTTACAGGGGGAATGCTCTTCCAACTGAGCTATTGAGCCACACCTGAATCACTTAAAATTACCCTTCTCAATACCCCCACCTCCTCTCTTTCCCTTCTCTTCAATAAATTAAGTCCTATCTCCACATTTATGGTCACACTTTTTCTATTAAGTACATAGAACTTATCGATGGATATTTATCAGAATGTGGAAAAGTTGTGTGAATGTGGTTAAGTTTATTTTGATAACAGTAAACCACAAATATATTTTTCCTTTTTTAGATATGGCATGAAATACAACAAATGATAAATCCTTTTGGTTTATTTGTAACTAACCGACCTGGCGAACATCGTACCGCCAATTTTTTTTTCACCAGCATTGCGTCCGATCCCGTTCCCGCTGCACCCTTTACTATATTAAGCATGTAATCTTCCTCTTAAACTACTCTGTGTATTAAAAGAAACCACATCCAAATTCGTAGCGTAGTTTTGAAGATATAAGCTTACATAGGTACATAGACATGTGGAAAGCGACTTTGCTTTATACTAGAAAGAAAGAAAGAAAATACATTTTATTATTAATGCAACACAAACATACTTAAGACTAATCGAATACATAGGGAAAAAGAATCTTCTCGGGCGGGACTCGAACCCGCAGTCTTTCCCTTACAGTCTTACCCTAAAGACGTATAAGATGGGAAATTTGAATCATATCGGGCGTGTCTCGGTAGCCGAATTGGTCAGGCATTCCCCCTGTAAGGGAAAGACTGCGGGTTCGAGTCCCGCCCGAGAAGATTCTTTTTCCTATGTATTCGATTTGTATAGTTAGCATACTTAATGCTGTAAAAAAAATTCCTTCAAATACTTAAGACTAAACAGTGTTATATAATATATTATTTATTTCAACTATTGGGCACATTTGTGTTGCACCAAGAAAGGGACCAGTTCAGCATAATGCTGGGCACGACGTACCCAGCGCTGGTTTTCAACTGGCCCCTATGTAGTGATTACTTTACTAGTCATCCAATGATATTACAATCTTAACCAGAGTATTTGGGACATATGACAGCAGATCCCTGGCTCCTAAAGCGCAATGTATGCACTTCGAGTTTCGATTACTACATGGTTTGCAATAACTAGAGAAGGCCCTCCTCTGCAAACATTCTACACCCCCGTTTAAACTACTAATCTATACTATTATAAATACTCATTTTTTGTTTGCGATGGACGCAAAACTACTGAACGGATTTTGATGTGCCTTTTTGTTAGAAAGATTTTGATCTCTGCAATCAGTTGAGTTATAAGCCGCGGGTATAAGATACTGCTACTACTACTGTCAGTGGGAACGCCTTTTGACCGGACGGGTGATCAGCCCTTCTATGTGGGCCCTATGTGGGCCCTTTCACCCAATTCCCCTGTAACGACTGTCATGCAAGTTCGTATGGCAACCGGGACCAACAGCTTAACGTGCTCTCTGAGGCACGACCAGACCAATGCAAATACTCATATACCGGGTGTAAGGGGAACGCTCCCGAAGCCGAAAACCCCTAGTAGTACTCCAGGTACATAACACATTGGCATAAAAATAAAATCGATTTGGACAAAAAAAAATGTCCAAATCGATTTTTTTTTATGCCAATGTGTTATGTACAGTCAACATCAATAGTAGCGTAGTATCTGAATTGTCCAAAAGAAATGTATTGCAAGATATATCACAATAGTCTGACAAAATCGCTTCGCAAAAGTGTTTGGTACATTAATATTTTCATAATAAAAAAAAAAACAATCTATCAAAAGTAAAGCAGTATCAGAAATTTTCAAAAGTACCTGAAATAAGAATAAAACTTTCTTCGAACCAAATCAAAATCAAATTTAAATATTGTGTTCTGCCTTTTGTTTTATGGCTTGTCAAGAGTTGTCATGTTTACGGAATGTATAATGTAAGATTGCATGGTCATGTCCATTCGGGAACGTCTTCAGTGTATTATAGATAACTAGCTTTTGACCGCGGCTCCGCCCGCGTGGATGCATAGAAAAGAATAAGTACTTTAAAAAGCGTGGATGTCGGTTATCGCGACCAAACATAGCCTTGGTCCTTTCTCATAGTCTAATCTACCCCTATACCAAATTTCATCAAAATCCGTTCAGTGGTTTAGGCGTGAAAGCGTAAAATACAGACAGACAGACAGAGTTACTTTCGCATTTTCATACTCGATTCTAAAGATGCCATTCAAAACCTTAACTTTAATTTTTTAACCTTTTCGGTATGCAAGTGGAAAGCTTTTTAGCTACATTGTTGTGGCTATTTGAAATTACAATTTTTTATATCATAGCACTAATTGTGAAAATAAACTACGTTAGATAAGTGGTCTGTTAATTTTACCTATGTCTATAGCTACAATTTTCTAGGTATGGCCTATGTAGTTTTTTATTTACAATAATGTACCGGTTGCGAAAATTAACACAGCGCTGTTGGCTCGTGGTAGAATAATCGACAAATCCCATCATAGAATCGTTGGCGAGCACAACCATGTTCTATGAGGTGATTAGTCGATTGCTGCGGGCTTGTCGACTAGTAAAGAATTAGAGAATAGCACTCTTTTATACCACTTAGGGGACAGACAAGCGCACGGCCCACCTGATGGGAAGCGCTTACCGTGGCCTATAGACATGTGCAACACCAGGGGCGTCGCGCTGCCGACCCTGCTGCTCGCACATCGGTTACGACTGGGTGCTTCGCGGTGAGCACGCGGACGGTGCCGCCTTCACGTGTTATGCGGACGACACGCTGGTGACGGCGTGTGGAGCTACATACCGTGAATCGACCCTGAAGGCCACGAACGCGGCTGCCCAAGTCGTGGAGCGGATTCGGCGGCTGGGTCTCGAGGTGGCTCTGCATAAAACCGAGCCTCGGTGCGTGCCACCGGAGGATTCCAGCCACATACTGGGAGACATTTCTATCGGCATCAAGCCCCAGATGAAATATCTGTTGCTCGTGCTCGACGGCCGGTGGCCCCCAAATCGAAGGACACAGCTGCCGCTCTGGGGCGGCTGCTGCCCAAGATGATGCCGAATGACTCCTGTAGGAGACTCTACGCGGGAGTCATGCGTTCCAAGGCCCTATACGGGCGGAGACCTTGTCGGTCCATAATGCACGTCTGCTGCATGGTCCGCAGCGTGCAATGGCCAGCAGGGCCATCAGGGGGTACCGCACGATATCCTTGGAGGCGGCGAGTCTCCTTACCGGATCCCTACCATGGAACCTGGATGCGAGAGCCCTTTCGATGCTATATCGGTACCGAAAGGACGCGCGGGAGCAGGGACGAGAACCCGAGCCCGAAGAAATTCGAGCCGTGAGGTCTCAGCTCCACAGGGACATGGTAGCGGAATGGGAGCTACGACTTAGACGACCAAGCGCAGGGCACGCCGTAATAGTGGCGGTAAGACCCATCATGGAGGAGTGGTACCGGCTGACGCAGGTGATTACCGCTGACGGCGTGCGTTTTAGTCGGTTCGATTCCGACATAACCACCTCCACCGGCTCCGTGGGGGTGGTATCCGTGAGAATTTATGGCACGATAAAAAAAATAAAAAAAAACCCTGTTGCTCGCACTGCTGCTAATAATTTAGTACCGGACCGGGTATACCACTTCCCTTTTTGTCTGACTATTTTGATATAATTAAATATCAGTCACTTTAGAAACACAATTTAGTTATGAGTATTGAAAAAAATATGAATCCGCTTATTTTGAAAATAGTTCTTTGATTATTTTGAAACCTTAAAGCGAGTGATTAATATTGAAAAGAACGATGTCAGGTTATTGAAAAAAATTATAGTGTCAATACTTTTGGAACTCAGTTTTTGATCAGCTACTATTGACGCTGACTGTACACGGAGTACTACTAGGGGTTTTCGGCTTCGGGAGCGTTCCCCTTACACCCAGTACAAATATTTGCACTGATTGGGGATCGAACCCGCGCCTCCTGCGTTCACTTTCACTACCGCCACGCCACGGAGGCTGTCGGGTATAAAATAAGGCCAGTGACTAATAAAACCATTATCTGTTCTTCCAGGTTCAAGGTGTAAACAGAGTCACAATTCGCAAATCAAAGAACATTCTTTTCGTCATCAACTCCCCAGATGTCTACAAGAACCCGCACTCGGACACTTACATAGTGTTCGGTGAGGCCAAGATTGAGGATCTGTCACAGCAAGCCACTATGGCAGCGGCAGAGCGGTTCAAGGCACCTGAGAGTGCCTCGGCTGATACTATTGCTACTGCGGCTAGCCGGGTAAGATTCTTTACTGTCAGCATCAGAAAGATGTTGAACAAAGCACTCAAAATGATCTTAATTTCGTTCTTTTTTCCCTCTTCCTGTTTACTGATTGTTCTGATTTTGATACACAGCTTTAGTTTGGACAATAATACAATTTAAATCAATAAAACAGTGCTTTGCTCTTAATACCTCGTTTTTAAGATCATTTTGAGATAGTCAAGATATTTCTGATGCTGACTCGAAAAAAGCTGATCACTGATCCGTATTACGCCAGATTTCCACGATGCGGAGTGTCAAATTCAAATTTATTTATTTCGTGAAGCATAGGTTACAAAATATGTGTTATAATTATAAATAATAATAGTTCAAGCTATGTTCCGCCAAAGGCATACAAAAACAAAGCCTTTCGGCTAACAATGTCTCCTGTTCAATGAATACACTTCCCATAATGTACACTTTCCCGAAAAAATTATTCCCAAAATGACTACTTGCCCATACGATCACTTCTCAGTTTGAGCACTGCCCAATAAACATTTTTTCCCGAAAAGTCCACTTAGCCAATATGTCGTATAATTTCCGTTAGGCTAGCTAAGTTGCATTGCAAAAAAAATGGCAATAAACTTTTACGTTATTGCCGTTTTACGTTAACGTTTAACGGTTTTTAAATGGGAGCCCAGTTATCACACAAAGAGGTCTTACATTCAGGGAGAGTGTACATATTGGGGAATCAGACATTTTCGGAGAGTATACGACAGTGGAAGTGTACTTTTCGTGAATAAGACATTGTGAAATGCACTCAACTTAGCCTAGTGTACATTATGGGAAGTGTGTAATCTGAAAAAGGAAACATTGTCAGCCGAAATGAAACAAAGGCCTACAAAGGTGTCACGGACGCATTTACTATGACAAGCTTTCTCCAGTGTCACGGACTTGCCTCTATCCACACCTTTGGTCCGTGAAATTGTGCACGCGTTTGTGAAACCGCGGATCGTGAAAACGGTCCTGGTATTTCTTTATAGTGACACTAATGATGACGAAATATTTCACATAGTGTATTGATTTACCATGAAATCTACCTTGGCTGTGTCTGAAGTGTCACAAGTAAACCCTAAACACTATTACCCTGAGGGTAAATTCTCCTTGAAAGTCTTGGTAGGGGCTTTTTGCGGCAAAATATTACTAACAATTTGAGTCTTATATACAGTAGATAAAGTTTATAGTCATTTGAAGGCAACGGAGGGGTTGTATCGCGCTGTGAGCTCTTTCACTGCGAATTGACTCCAAAAGTGAGATGCATTATGACTACTTTTTTTTATCGTGAATAGCGCCATAGTGACCCAGTCTCTGTTTATTGTATTTTTTTCGTTTTTTTTAACAATTTAGTTCTTTTTTTTTTTTTTTTCAAAAAATATATCTTCATTTCTTGAATAGATAATGTGTAAAATAAAGCCAACGAAGCGAGAGAAAAAAGGTGAACAAAGTTTCAGCGGTGTCCAAACATTTTTATTTGAAAATTATTACGTATCACTTCAAGCGCATTCCAGACAGGAATGAAATTGCTCATAACATGGCGGATCTGACAGTTTAGAACCGCTGTGCTGACAGCTTTCGTGTACTACGAAACACGCAACGACAGCTGTCGCTCGGCCATTGTCGCGTACGTGTGACATGTGTGACAGGGACAGAGAAAATAATCGCTAGTTATCGCAACGTAACTCAGTAATGGTTGCTTTGTTTACATTTTTTCTCTCGTCTCGTTGGCTTTACTTTAGACTTGTAGGCCACCATTACTGAAGCCAATGAGAAAAAACATGGAAAAAATTTGCTTACTCAATATAATGTAAACTTTTCTTCCTAGTTCGAAGCACCTATAGCTGAAGAAGAGGACGAAGAAGGAGTCGATGAGACCGGAGTAGACGAGAAGGACGTGGAAATTGTGATGTCGCAGGCGAACGTCTCACGGGCGAAGGCTGTTCGCGCACTGAGAAACAACCAGTCCGACATCGTAAACGCTATTATGGTATGTATAATTACCTTTATAAGGTTCATTATCGTTTATACCTCAGGACACGGGACATACCCGGTATAAGGGATTTAGCTTTACTAACGCGATGGGGAGTAAAAGATATAAAAAAAAATAGTTAAGGAGTCGGCCTTACGATCGAGACAGGTTCGAATCCTGGCCACTACACTACCGATGTGAACCCACTCCTAACCAAAGCAATTTAGCTTAGTTGGAGGGGTTAGCACCTCTGCCTACCCCTTCGGGGAATACAGGCGTGAGTTTGTTATGTTATTATGGAGGGGTTAGAGGTAATATTAGTAATTTTGGTTCTAACTAACAAATGCCACAGATTTTCATTATATAACTAGGATTGAAGATTTATCATACTCGGTGGCAATAAGGGCTGGCCACCCATCCTAAAACTGACCTGGCTAAAATAATTTAACCTTGTAACACACTAACCTATTTGGTTACCACAAAGCCCCCCAGGAGGGCCAGATCGGAAGGGACGGCCCTAAGTCAGCCGGGGTGCGAGGGATATGTCGAAGACAACCTCACCTCCGGCCTAGCACCACGACCCTCAGTCGGCGTGCGGTTTTAGTGCGATTCGAGTCCGACATAACCTCCCCTTCCGGCTCCAGCGGGGGAGGTATCCGAAGGAATTTCCGTACGAAAAAAAAAGGTTACCACAAAGCCTGTGATGTGGTCATATTGACGTAACACCTTAATTTTCTTTCGAAAATCTCCTTAAATGCCCACTAAATCCGCACGCCGCCTCATTAAAAACGTTCTAAAACTAATGATTCCTCTATATTTTATTACAGGAGCTGACGATGTAAGATATTATAACCTGAGCATAGTCAAAAGTATGTTAACTATTCCTAGCTATAAGTCTGGTAACATTATCCGCGGGTGTGAAGAGTGCAGCTGTATCGCCCTCTCGCTCGCTTACACATACAGAATGGAATCCAAAGCGGTGGCAACACGTATGATTTGTACGGATACAGGAATGTATATAGAATATTTACTTCGATTCTTACAATAAAAGTTATGGTAATGATACATTGTTGTTTGATTTGTACCCTATTTAAAGCTGATGGAAAGGTTTATTCCAATCTGCCACCCCCAGACTTGCCACCTTGCAAGGGGGCGGCTGAAACTAATTATGTGTCATTGACCACTGGGGTGAAACGACACCTAATTAGTGCCAAACACCACCCCAGTGGCAAGTCTAGGGGTGGCAGATGGGAATAAACCGGTGGAAAGATGATGGTGAATCAGGGTTTGAACTTGAACCCTTTTACTGGTATACCTGTCGACATACGGACGTGACCTAGGGGTTCGACCACGGAGGACAGAATATGATTAAGTAACGGAGATGCCCCATTGATATTTCTTCTAATAAAAACGCGCGCCGAATGCGAGTGGGAAGAGAGACGCGCGGGGTGTCAAAAGTCGAAGGACGTCATAGGTATAACGTTCCTACCGAATGAGTCCATTTGACGTTTGGATGGCACGCGACTCGGTTGCCTTGCAACAACTCCGCTATCATTTCCTTCTCCATGGGTTTGACTGATGAGATGAAATCGCAGTGTCACGTGAACAGAACGTCATAACCTACGACGCCATTTTGAGGCTACTGGTGCAGATTGTCCTCCCAGAAGAGGGGTTGGAAGTCATCGCGTCAGTTATAGCTTATAGAGTATTAGAAGGTGTAAAGGAAACTTGGAAAGTATAAGTGACCTCTGATCTCGTGCTCCGACTAAATAGTCCTACTGGTAGGAGCACCGGGACAGCACTCGTATCCTGATGCTCCTACTGAACAAATGGAAATAAAATTACTTCTTAAATTTAATTCCTTTTGCTGCTATTGCATCACATATTGTGTAATACAGTCCACCGAAAAATAAATACTTATTAAATTAACAACTACCTACTAAGAAGGTGCACGAGGCCCGGAGTGGAATAAGTGACGTTTGTGTCGCACGATTTCGAGCGAGGGATGAGGTACTGGCGTAAGGCTTACGCGGCACTTCGCGGAAATTAGCGTCGGGGATTGAAGCTCTCTTTGCCAGGTGCTCTCACTGTTCGGTGTTTAAGCTTTCTACAAAATAATAGGAGCGACGCCATTTAAATGGGTGATCGCTTAGTCATTAGTAGTATTCCATCTGAGCGCTTACGTCCTAACTCTTGATAGAAGTTGGCCTCTAATCACAACTGAGGCTGGGAGGTCAGCGGTTGCCGCTCTCAGTATAGGCGAAAAAGCAAAGCCATATCCATATTTAACCCAAGACGTAGATCTCGGGTGCAACCGAAACTAATGCAAGAATTGTGATTGGCGTTCTGACGCAGAACTATGACGGCATTTCGTGAAGTACCATAGGCTTAAAAGCAATGATATTACCTATATTACATACAAAAAAGAGGTTAAAAGTAAGAAAGCGTACCTATACTCTGAGCTCCGAGCTCCGAGGTAAAAATCAGTTGGGTCATCGCATATATACATGGCTAAGTTAATGATTGTAAAGTATTGAGGAAAGGGCAGTTTAGGATTATGAATACACGAAACTGGCAGGTTTGTATGAAAAAATGCATAGATCTCTGTGCCTGAGAGTTTACGAGTAAAGTAAAGAAAACAAAACGGGAAGATTTTTGCTTGAAACGAACCAACCTTTCATATGAAGTCTGTGGCTTTGGTAAAAAGCAAATGTCAAATTCAATTTATAGAACTGTCATTCTGAATTCTGTCATTTGGTTTTTGTTTTTAATTTCATGAAAAATTGGAAACGAAATCTGCTTTCATCTTGCGTTTATGCAGTGATATTGTTGTGAAATATGGCTATGTTCCCCGGGGCGGTAGCCTTTGACGAGTATGGGCGTCCATTTATAATCCTGAGAGACCAGGATAGACAGAAAAGGCTCACCGGTAATGATGCTTTGAAGGTAATTTTTTATCATTTATTTTGAGTATTTAGGTAATAAAGAAAGGCGTATTATTAGCTGATTTAGAACTCTTTCCCTAAAAACCTTCCCAAACAGGTTTTACTGATAAAAATAAATTAACAAATCTTAATAACCTAAACATGTCAACAAATCGGAAAAGTCTAGAATTATCACTATAAATAGGCAATTCATCAATAAAAATAGCCTTTAAATTAATTTTTACCACTATTAAAGTGCTATAGATAGCCATTTATCCTGTGGTTTAGCTCCATTTCAGAATTACATGCACTTATAAAATCAGGTGCTATGAATCACATGATTTTTAATGAAGCAACCTGCCGAATTTTAGTTCTTTATCAATCCACAGATTCACTATTTTGTAGTTTCAGGATGTTAATAAAGATATTTCAGCTATAACATAGCTAATTCCAGTCAATAGTTTTATTAAAAACTATTATTATCATTTAAGGGCATTTCCATTGTTTTGTTATGTGTATCCAATAAATATACTAATTTTAACAAATTCCTTTGTCTTGAAAGTCAATATAAACTGTTAGCCTGTGAAATAAATTCAAAAATATAAGTAAAAAATAAAAATACTTTTTTATATGAATGAATTTTTTATAGCATTTATTATGCTAACTGTTAAGTTCGAAAAACATTGGAAAAAATGTGTGTGAGGCTCGAACTCACGAACTCTTTACTTTTTTATACTTTGAAATTAGAATTTTTTGTAAACACTAGTGATGACCTAACATTTCATAGAGAATTGACCACCCATGAAATTTTCCTTGGCTGTGTCTGAAGTGTTTACTTGATAAAATAAATATAAAACTTATTATATTAAAAATACTCTTTTGAATATGATACAGATACAGAATGTGTTAAAATGTTCAGGTATTTAATAACAACTTCCTTAAAAAACATTAAAATAAATCTAGTTACTAAATAAACATGAACATAAAGTACAATAATAAGAGATTTTAAGTGGGTAGTTAGCAGTATCTTTGAATACACAATGTAAGTGTATAGAGTTCGGGTTATGATAGGAACGAGACCGTCGGGTCAGGTTAGGAAGAGGGTTACATTCGGAACCAATTTTTTAAGTTTCTAACCTAACCTGCGACCGGGTCAGGTTTTCGGGTCAGGTTCGGAATAAACGAAAAAATTTACCAAGAAAGAAAAAACATACTAACTGTTTTGCCCGTGTGGCATTTTGAAATTTTTTATCCTCCATATCATAACTTACAAAGTTATTACTCTCCACATCTGCAGTCCCACATTCAAGCTGCCCGCCAAATCGCTGGCATTCTCCGCACATCCCTCGGACCACGTGGCCTCGACAAGCTTATGGTATCACCTGATGGTGACGTAACTGTTACCAACGATGGAGCAACTATTCTCAAGCTCATGGATGTAGAACATCAGATTGGCAAGCTGCTCGTACAACTGGCACAGAGTCAGGATGATGAGATCGGAGATGGTACTACTGGTGTTGTGGTGTTAGCTGGTAATTATTTTCTTTTTACTCTTGGACTAGCCTTTTCTCGCGGCTCAGCCTGTGTGGATATTAGAGAGAGATAGAGTTAGAAATATTTCAACAATATTCATTCTTTATCAATAGGTACTTCAGTAAAAAAAGTATTACTATTTTTTTAAATTCACATTTATCATTGGCTTTAATGCACCAAATGTTTTCCACAGGTGCTCTCTTGGAGCAGGCCTCCATCCTCCTAGACAAGGGTATTCACCCTATCCGCATTGCTGATGGCTTTGAAATGGCTGCGGCTACAGCATTGGCCCACCTTGATGGTATCAGTGAAGCTTTCCCAGTGAACAAGGATACTAGGGAGCATCTGATCAAGGTGGCGATGACCACACTTGGTAGCAAGGTGGTTGTAAAATGCCACCGGCTCATGGCCGAAATTGCTGTTGATGTGAGTATGATAGTTTTTTAAGTGACTATAAAATGGGGTTCTTTAAAAAGGGCATTAGAAGGTTTACGCAGGGTACTATGGCTATACCATTTCATATAACATAACATAACTTAAACTCACGCCTGTATTCCCCGAAGGGGTAGGCAGAGGTGCTAGCACCCACATTTCACCAGTTTATGTTTAGGTCCCAATGTAATAGGTGGCGAGCCTATTGCCATTAACCGGGCACTTATAAACCTGCAATAAATACACACATAACTTCGAAAAGCATCGAAAAGTCATTGGTGTGTGCCATGGTAAACCTGGGATTGAACCCGAGACCTCGTCTCAGCAGTCCATTACCCATGCCACTAGGCTACTGCAGATTTACATATACCATTATATATACCATTTCAGGGGTTATAAAAATGCTTGAAGGTAAGCTCTCTATCTGAAAGGGATGGGTATGGAAACTGGGGATGACCTAGAGCCATATTCATGCACATGCACATGCGCGAACTCCGAAAGTAGCAGTTGAACACTCAACAGCTGTACCCAAGTTGTTGATAAATCTATCTTTTTTTTCTTGTTTTATGTTTGCAATCAAAGGCACTAGTAACTTTCGTTACCAGTTTTTGCGTTTACCCCTCCAATTAAGCCTAATTGCTTGTTATAAAAATAGGATTAGGATCAGGTCTACTATTTATGCTGTTGATTGATGGCACTTGGTGGATTCCATTGTTACACATATTGAGAACACTTGTACTTTTTCCACAGTATTTATTATATTGAACCTGACCGGTTTCGCCTTACGGCATTCTCAAAGGTTGTGTTTAGGAATTAGAACATCGCACTCTTTTATGTAAACCTTTGAGAATGCCGTAAGGGTCAGGTTCAATATAATAAATACTGTGGAATAAGTACAAGATCGGAAATTTGAATCACATCGGGCGTGTATCGGTAGCCGAATTGGTCAAGGCATTCCCCCTGTAAGGGAAAGACTGCGGGTTTGAGTCTTGCCCGAGAAAATTCTTTTTCCCTATGTATTCGATTTGTATAGTTAGCATACTTAATGCTGTAATATTCATTCAAACGAGATATCCAGAAATCGAACCCTAGACCTCTCGATCTCTAACCATTAAGTTACCGACAATTCAAATTAACTGCATGCTCCGATTCCCTCCACAGGCTGTCCTCTCAGTAGCTGACTTGGAGAAGCGCGACGTGAACTTCGAACTCATCAAAGTAGAAGGCAAGGTTGGAGGCCGTATGGAAGACTCCATGCTGGTGAAGGGTGTGGTCATCGACAAGACCATGAGCCACCCGCAGATGCCTAAGACTTTGAAGGTTTGTGATATTTGCTTTTTATATTGGTGAGGCAAACATGTGTTAGTACTCACATTTTGCAAGTCAATTGGACACTTGACTGGACATGGATCCTACTGGCTGCTATTGAAAATTTTGAACAGAAAAATTTCAACTTTTTTTTTCTTGCCGGATGCTTCTCAGGTATGGGCTGCGTTTCGAACCGGTGGTCCATTTTGCTATACTACTATTTAATATTTACTTTATGTTGATGTTTTGTAAGTTCCGATTTAATGGTCTATGCAGAATAAACTATTTTGATTTTGATGGACAACAAAGTAGGTAAATATAATGGATGAAATGGCCGTCAGAAGTCATGGTTGGATCATCCGTGTGGCCTCTGGTATCCCCACAATGAAATAATAATCAATATTCAACCCCGCAGGACGTAAAACTCGCCATCCTAACCTGCCCGTTCGAGCCGCCCAAGCCCAAGACCAAGCATAAGTTGCAAGTGGGCTCCGTCGACGAGTACAAGGAACTCCGCCAGTATGAGCACGAGAAGTTCTTGGAGATGGTACGCTGTGTCAAGGTGAGATGGACAATGTGAAACTCCTACGTGGAAATCTCTATCTTTTAGGGCTGGGATTGACTGATGGTCTGGTACGGCAAAGGAACTTTGTTTCTCTCTTCTCTGAATTCTCGATTTGTGCCACATTGGCCCCATTTGTTCGTCCTACATTCCACAGAATTCTTCTTTTGCCCCATATTAAATTTGATTCACGTTTCGTCCTACTTCATAGTACAAACCAAAGTATGGTTAGCAAAGCAAATTTAAATGTGTTATAATAATATTATTATGAAAGGCCTGTTGGTGCATTGGTTAGATATGCAAACGTACAGCTAGGCCAAAGTGTGTGGTTTCGGTTTCCAATCAAGACAAATCTTGAATAAGTTAAGGTAAGGCGGTTATTTTGTTGTCTGGGTGGAATTGATTATGATAATATGTTATGCAGGAAGTTAGAAATGTATAAGTATCTTTGTGAATTTTCTAAATACCATATTTTAATCATAATATTTATCATAGTTTTCCACCTATGTTTCTCCAATACCAAGTATGAATCCGCGACCATCACAAAGCCTACCATAGTACCTTACCTAGTTTGTGATGAGAAATCTGTATGTAAGTAGTTCCCAATTACATTGAAACAAGCTACGAGTAAACATTGTCCTACTCCACTGTCCTACTCATAGTTCTAGCCTAGTTCAATCTTCTTTCCTCGTGCAAGCTATTCTACTCTGGAATGCCCTTCCTTTCGAAATCAGGATGGCCACCTTTCAAGTATAAAGTAAGTCAGCTCTACAGTAACTCTTGGTGGCAATAGTGGGTAAAACTACAATATTATATTTCAACATTGTTACACTAGCTCCGCCCGCAACTAAACATACCTATGTCCTTTCTCATGGTCATATCTACCCTTATACCAAATGTCATCAAAATCGGTTCTGTGGTTTAAGCGTGAAAGTGTAACATACATACAGACAGACACACATACAGACAGAGTTACTTTCGCATTTATATTATTAGTATGGATGGATAAATAGTGTAAGTAGTAGTATATTATATAGGTATGTATTATTATATATAGTATAGGAATATATATGCAAGTGTATAGGTATGTAGAGATTTCTTATGTATTATGATGTGTATGTTTATTGTATGTATTATTACATTATAGTACATAGTTAATTACCCGACTGCCGAAGGAAGGAGGGTAATGTTTTTCGAGACTAGGTATGTTTTTTTTTTATACAGGACACGTCAATTTGACTTCACCTCGCCTGATGTTAAGCTAAAGGCTAAAAAAAATAAATGTATGTAATGTATGTATGTATATGTATGTCCATTTATTCGGCACGGCCTACAGCCTGAACGGCTTGACGGATTTGGACATGTGAGGTGTCGTTTGATTCGCCGTGATTGTGTGAGTGACAACATGTATATTAAAATTTCTAGAAAATTAAAATGGCGGATTTTTGGCGCGAAAACGTAGGTTGTCCATTTTTTTTTTACTCCAGCTTATCGAATAGGGTATCAAAATGAAGGAAATTAGAAGGAGATTACAAAAAGATATACATGTACTAAAAAGTATAAAATAAAACAAATGATTAAAAAATAAATACACCCAACTGCCACTAAAAAGCTCGAAATAAGTTTGATAGCAGGCGGTACCCATTAATTTTCTTTCGGTTTATGATTGGCAAATGGGTACCGCCTGCTATAAAAGTTATTTTGATCTTTTCAGTGGCAGTCGGGTTTTATTTTTTTTAATTTTCTGTCTGCACCTACCTAAAAGTATCTCTGCATCACCCTAAGGTTGACGGTTAGATAATGCCTTTAGCATTAAGTCCGCCTTTGTACAAATTTATGTGCATAACTTTTAAAATAAATAAATAAATTAAATAAACATTTCTCCTGCATAGGTAATAAAAATAAAACCACTTCATCAATCATATTTTTTTTAATAACATATAAATTTCTTAATTATAAATCACAATCAAAATCACAGAACGTTTACTAAAATAATCTCTTAATTATAAATCACAATTTGAATCACAGAAGGTTTAATAAGTAATTAAGTAGTATAGTTTTTAAAAACGGTGCAAAATCAACAGAATATAATTATAAGATATCTTACTAATAAAGCTATATAAAATAGTGCAAAATCGACAGTATATATAATAATTACAATAATTACTTATGTATTTCAAACGTAAAGTATTGTAGTAAACAAATTAACCTAATAATCAAATTGGAACCATTTATGATTTACTATTTTTACATTTGTTTCCTAATAGTTACTTAATTCTAAAATACAATATAAAAATAAAATATTCACAAAAATAAACTTAAAAAACGAAAGGACAATTTTTTTCTAAGCAATGACCCAAAGATATTGTGCCATTAACCATTGATAATATGGAGGATCATTAATAATTTTATCTGTTTCAATATCGTCTAAACGACGAGCCCTACCTTGGCAATGGAATCGAGCTAAACAGAGATCAGCATCACTTTTAATTAGGTACTTTTAAAAAGCTTATTATATTTAGTTTTCCCGACATCGATGTTTTTCTGTTTAGTTTCGCGTTAGATCCTTCTACTGGATTGTTGGTTCTATAAATATCCTCAAAAAAATCCCATTTTCCTTTCATGTAGTTATTATCAAGCCAGGATGAAATAAAGTAATCATTAAACTTGTCAATGTTGTCGTTTTTAGGGCAATCTTCAATAATATACAACCATCCGTCAGATTTATACTGTGCTGGTAACAAAGCCAGTGCGGAACATAGCACCTTACACGGGAGTTATTACGCACATCCTGCGGCCAAGCAGTCTGATATCGCGGAAAAAAGGCAGCTTCTTGTCACTGAGCTGGACCGGATCCTGGACCACATTTCTCAATGGGGCGCTAGGAACCTGGTCGAGTTCAATGCCAAGAAGACCCAGGCATGTGCGTTTACAGCAAAGGTATCTCCTTTCCTTCCCCTTCCCACTCTTCAGAGCACACCACTGCCACTGCAGGATCACCTCACTATCTTCGGTATGGATGTTCGCTGCAAACTGAATAACAAAAACTATATCGAGAGTATCATCAAATCAGCATCGCGTAAACTCGGAGTCCTGAACAGAGTGAGACGTTTTTTCACGCCGGAGCAGCGGTGTCTTCTATACAAGACCCAAATTCGTTCCTGCGTGGAATACTGCTCACATCTCTGGGACGGCTCCGCAAAGTACTTATTAGATGCTCTCGACAGGTTGCAGCGACGTGCGGTCCGCATTATTGGGGATCCTGAGGTCACGAACACCCTCGAGCCTTTGCAGATGCGTAGAGATGTTGCGTCTTTGGCAGTTTTCTACCGTCTCTACCATGGTGAATGTTCTGACGAGCTCTTCCAATTAGTCCCACCCTCCCCTTTCCTTCACAGGACGACACGTGCAGGGCTAAGATGTCATCCATTTACGGTGCAGAGTATACCTGCTAGAACCAAGCGTTTCAGTGATTCATTCCTATGCCGCACCACTAAGACCTGGAATTCCCTGCCAGCTCACGTGTTTCCTTCTTCCTACAGTCCCGGGTCCTTTAAGCGGGGCGTGAAAAGGCATCTAATGAGGCCGTCAAGCTGAGTGCCACCACTGTTAACATGGTAAATGTTTACGATGGTGACCCTCTTTCCGAGACTTTGCCTTTAGCTTAACATCAGGCGAGGTGAAGTCAAATTGACGTGTCCGTTGTAAAAAAAAAAAAAAATCCTTTTTTTTGTCAAGTTTAATTCTTTGGCTTTCTTCGATAATGCTGCTAATTCTGTTGTTACATCTCTAAACTTAAAATTCTCTAAAATTTTCTAATTGCATCTGTTTCTTTCATTATCAGATAGAAAAGGACAGATGATTTATTTTAGTGAACACCTGTCAAATTAAGTCGGCGCCATGACGGTACGCTTCAATTTTAGTCGACATCTACGAACATGCGACTTAACTTACTACGCACCAACAAGGCGCTGTCTTAATTTGACAGGTCTTAACTTGAATAAAATCATCTGTCCTTTTTTATCTGATCATGAAAGAAAGAGATGCAATTAGATTTTTTTAGAGAAATTTAAGTTTAGAGATGTAACAACAGAATTGGGAGCAATGACTGCGTAAAGTGAAAATAGCAACCTTTACTAATTATATTTGTGAATAAACTCTTTATTCCATTAATAGCTGCTTTTTCATAGTCCGATCTAAACGAAATAGGATTCCAATCAGGAATTTGTGCTTTAATTAGTGTAAACATAGTTTCATATGTCGTTTCCTTTTTATCCATTAATAAAATGTAAATTAATGGCACAATATTAATTTTCTCCGAAGTACTACCAAGGTCTCCATGATTTATGTATAATTGTTTGAAAGGTTTAACAACGCATTTAAAAGTACCGTCTCCTAGGTAATGATCTATATTTTGGACACAGCTTCTGATTTCTTTATGAGCAAATGCCAATATTCTTGATTTTTTATACCCGTAGTCGAAAAGTAAAAAATCTTTATAGGTATCTGGTATTTGAACTTCAGACGCTGTTTTAAACGTTGACTTTTTAATATTTTGTGATTTATTTCTCGCATTGTACAGACTTGTCTTGATTTTAGAAAATTCAGGTAAAGCTTCAACCAAATTTGTACCTTTATTCTTCAGCCTTATTAAACTTTCATTATAAATAGATGTAATAGGTTTGCCATCTGCAGACGTAGCTTCTTGCTTACAACGAAACAACTCTTCTTTTATTTCGTTGCTCGCCACATTGGGTTTGCAAATATTGTGTGGCAATATTTTACTCACTTGATTGTTGATACTAGTAATTAGTCCACCTTTTACACTTTCTATTCACACATCTCCATGAAACTGTACCATTTTTATTATTTCGCCTTTTTGCGTGTTGATATCCATCGAACAGAAGAATTGGCTCGCCTCGCTTTGATTTTATAAACGACAAATTTATTTGGGACGTAGATGGTAAACAGCTTTCTTCTTGTATCGTTCTCTCCATTCTTACTTAATACTCGTATCTAGATTAAGATAATCAACGTTAAAATAGCTAACGCTTTCATAATAGATTGCATTTAATTAGGTACCTATAGCAAGTGTTAAAAATATTAAGATTTTTAACCAGTTTCAACTTTTCGTAAGAATATTGGTAGATGGCTCCACCGTCGCCCTTAAAGACGGTCAAAAGAGAAGGAAAATTTGAAATGATTCAGGTGTGGCTCAGCTCAATAGCTCAGTTGGAAGAGCATTCCCCCTGTAAGGGAAAGGTCGTGAGTTCAAGTCTCACTTGAGCATTTCATTTTTCCGATGTTTTTCGACCTTAAAAGTTAGCATAATAAATGCTATAAAAAATCATAAAAAAAAGGTATCAACTGATTAAATGGTATTAAAGGCATAAACTCGTTTTCAAATAATAACCGTGTTTATTTGCAGTTTTTTTTTTTAAATATTTCATAATAATCCGAATAAAAATAAGATAATTATTCAATTAACTTTTTAGAATGTGGGTTTTGAAAGGTGAGTATGAAAAATTCATTTATTATAATATACTTTTGTAATTTGTCAGTTGAAAGCATTTCTGTTAATAACTTACAAAAATATGCTTTAGATACAAAGTACTTTCGAAACACTCTAAGGGTCTGTTACACAATGTACGGATAAAGTTCCAAATACCTATGTTACACATAAATTATTCGGAGTATAAAAGTTCTGAATAAGAAACTTTGCGTTTCACAAACCTATTCTATCTGACACATAACTATATCGAACTTATATGTAAGCGCGGTGGCAACACCAAATGCCCACGTTCTGTTTTTTGATGCCATTTCGTGAAATGAGCAGAAAGTTAATATAAATTACTTATAAATTTATTTTCATTTACACTACAAGTATTTATTTACTTTAATATTTTAAAATAATTAGCTAATATTTACATAACGGCTAATTTTCTATATAAAAACTATAAATAAACGATTTCATGGATATTTTAACTTATATATTGAAATCGTGGTTTTCATTCAAAGGACAAATTGCCAATAAATACGCTTACGTTTTTAAAAAAGAATATACGCTCTTAAACATTTCAATATTAATTTTAATAATTGCGACTTACCGTATTCAACTCCTTAAAGCACCCTCCTGCACTTTAACTACTTTATAGATCACAACACAGACCACAGAAAATAGCGAATGAGTAATATTCATATTGCTCACATATTGCAATGTCTAGTTACCCGGCCATCTCCCCTACTGATAAGATAATGCTTCCTGATTGGTCGGCCATTTCGTCGGCCTTGAAAAAAGGGTTTGCAAAATCCGATCTATTGTCTAAGTTTTTACCTGCTCATAAGTTTGAAAAAACTGTGCCAAAAATATGAATTAATAATTTTTGTTTTATAACTTTGCAGTCTGTCTGTACCAAAATTGTATTAAAATGCACACAAAAAAAATTCGAGGCGAATAAGGAAAGGAAAATAGGGCGAAACAAGAATAAAATATTAAATTCAAAATAAATATTACATTCGGGGCGAAAAAGGAATAAAATGTGGGGCGAATACGGATTTTTTTATGTGGGGCAAAACTTCGCGAGGCGAACGCGGAACAAATCGAATTCTCAATTTTTATAAAGTTTACCAAGGTCGTGAGTTCGAGTCTAACTTGAGCATTTCATTTTTTCCAATGTTTTTCGAACTTAAAAGTTAGCATAATAAATGCTATAAAAAATTCATTCTTTATAGCATTTAGGTTTTAAAGTTATAAAGAACCAAGCGTTTCAGTGACTCATTCCTATATGCCCCACCACTAAGACCTAGAACTCCCTACCAGCTCGCGTGTTTCCTTCTTCCTACAGACCCGGGTCCTATAAGCGGACATCTGGCATCTGATGAGGCCGTCAAGCTGAGTGCCACCACTGTTAACATGGTACATGTTTACGATCGTGACACTTTCCGAGACTTTGCCTTTAGCTTAACATCAGGCGAGGTGAAGTCAAAATGATCTAATCTAATCTCTAATCTACCCCTATACCAATTACTTTCGCATTTATAATATTAGTATGGATCTTACAATTTATACTTCAATTTTAAGGATGCTGGAGCTACCCTGGCTATCTGCCAATGGGGCTTCGACGACGAGGCGAACCATCTCCTCCTGTCCGAGGGTCTGCCGGCCGTGCGGTGGGTGGGAGGACCAGAGATGGAACTGATCGCTATTGCCACTGGAGGCAGGATCGTGCCACGGTTCGAGGAGTTGACTCCGGACAAGCTGGGATCTTGTGGACTTGTTAGGGAACTCAGTAAGTAATTTAATATGTAACTTGTACGTCTTTAGTTTAGTTTACCTGGGCTGTTCCGCACTTAGCCTCTTGATTGGGCATACCATCTTACCTCTCATTCCAACCAACCCAGATCCACCCAAAAAGCCAGCAGCCTTCTCAGGTTTCCACATGCTGTCTGTTGTGTCTTTATCATATCATAAATAAATAAGCACTTTGTATTTCAGACAGCCTCTGTGGCGTTGTGGTAATGAACGCGACTGCTACACAGGAGGCGCGGGTTCGATCCCCGCTCAGTGCAAATATTTGTATGCATGAATATGGCTATTTGCATTGGCCTGGGTGTTTCTATGTATAATATGTATGGATTTACGACAAAAAAAGTATTGTAGGGGATCGTCTTCCTATGTATGAAAAAAACCACTCACAAAACCAGTAAACAAATATATTTCCGTCTTGACAATAGATAGGTACCAACTAGGAGTATAATTACAAAATAGCACAGTAGTCTAACGCGTCTAAGTACAAAGGCTGCGGTAAGATCCGAGACGGATGCGAACCGTGCAAGCCGGGAGGTAGCTCAGCTGCCCGAGAGACGTTCCAAAGGAAGCGTGTCCGTGCGAGCCGAACGTCCGAATGCCGGCTGCATCGCTTTATATACCCTCGAGCGAGGCGCGGCGGCTGCAGTGGTAGGGAGACGTTGGGGCGGGGCGCGCGGTTGATGTACGCTGCGGTGCAAGCGCGTGGTGACGCGCGTTACAGGCTCCCCCTCTGTCTTCGAAGACGTCCCGGTGAGAAAGACAGGAGCTAGGTGGATAGCTGCTTCTTGCGCGGTCTGCCCCGAGCAGGAGCTTTTACCAGGGCTGTTGTTGCCCCCGATGACGGTGCGTTCTTCCGTGGGCGCCCTCGACGTCGCAAGGGCAGGACTGGCTCAGGGAGGCGTTCCGAAGAGGCCCCGTGGTAGGGTCGCAAGGCTGATGCATGGTACAAGCCTGCGGACCTTTCGGGGGTAGATGGGTCAGAAATCTGGAAAGAAGAGGGTCCATGAATAGTTTTGATAATATAGGGACCATCACGGCGAGGTGCTAGTTTGGCACTAAACCCTTGGGCAGATTTACTTAGAGCATGAACATCAACCATTACTTGGTCACCGGGTTGATAGTTTGGACATGGTTGTCGCTTCTTATCAGCGTATTCTTTCCGCTTTTCCTCTCTCATCTCATGTACTTCCTGAGCTTTCTTCAGGGTAGAAGCTATTGTCAATAGCTTGGGGTTATTTCAGGAATGAAATTTTCGTTTTGCACTATCTGTCGTAGATCGTGATTTATGTCGTCTGTCGTGCGAAGCTCTCGGCCAAATGTTAAGTAGGCTGGTGTGTGACCCGTAGACGAAGAAACAGCAGTATTCATTGCAAAACGGATGCTTGATAAACGTTCCGACCATTGTTTATGATTATCACCAACTAATATTGCCAATTGCGTTTTCAAATCTCGGTTGCGTCTCTCAACTGGATTTGTCTCTGGATGGTAAACGGGGGTGAAACCATGATCGATATTTAAGCAATACGTCAGTTGCTGCATTACATTGCTCACAAACTGGGTTCCATTGTCGCTAATGAATCGTCGGGGAGTACCATACCGCAGAATAATTTCATCGATCAGCACTTTAGCACACTCTTCGGCTGTTGCCTGTTTCAATGCAAATAATTCAATCCATCTACTAGCCAGATCTTCCACGATAAAAATCCAGGTTTCATCTCTAGTTGTCTTTGGTAAAGGCCCGAATAAATCAAATGCTATACTTTCAAATCTCTGGTTGAGGGCAGTAGTTTGTAACAAGCCGGCTGGCTTTAGATTGCTCGGCTTATAACGCTGACACTGGATGCATTTCCGTACGTAATGTTCCACTTGTATTCTCATCCCCTTCCAGAAGTATCGTTTAGCAATGCGTTCTATGGTTTTGTCAACCCCATAGTGTCCAGCGGTGGCTTCGTCATGGTACACAGAGATAACTTTCTCTTGTTCATGTTTAGGGACCACTAATTGAGCATTTTCATTGTCATCTTCAGACTTATACCGGTATAGTAAACCTTGATTCATAAGGTATCCTTTTGTACTCCAGTACTTTCCACTTTCGTATTGATCTCCTTCTAAGTCCTTTACTATTTTAACTATGTCTGCATCTTTCAGCTGCTCTTCTCTTATGTCACTTACTTTCTTTCTGGGTAAATCTACCACAATGCTACAAACTCCACAATCTTGACTTATTGTAGGATTGCAGTTTGGGCGTGACAAGGTATCAGCGACTACATTTGTTCGTCCTTTAATGTATTTAATCGTGAGGTTATAAGGTTGCAGTTGTAGGGCCCATCGGGCTAATCGCCCAGTTGGCGATTTTAAGGACATGAGCCACTTCAAGGCTTGATGATCTGTCAAGAGAGTGACTTCTGTTCCTTCGATGAAACCGCGAAATTTGTTCACAGCCCATATTACGGCTAGTGCTTCTCGCTCAGTAGTTGAATAATTTCTTTCAGCTTGGGTGAGTAAACGACTAGCGTACTCAACGGGATGTTCGTGTTCCCCCTCCCCCTGTACCAAAACTGCTCCGATTGCATAATTACTGGCATCCGTCTTTATCATGAAGGGTTTTGTATGATCGGCTTGAATCAGTACTGGGGCCGTAACTAAGAGACTTCGTAGCTCGTCAAATGCTTTCTTCTGTTCGTCTTCCCAAGACCAGGTAGCATTCTTCTTCGTCAGGCGACTCAGTGGTTCAGCGGCCTTTGCAAAATTAGGTATGAAGCGTCTATACCAAGAACACATCTGTAAGAACGACAGCAGGTGCTTGAGATTTGTAGGTGCTGTCATGTTAACGATGGCGGAAACTTTATCGGGATCGACTTGAAGACCATCAGGAGTTATGTAGTGCCCCAAATATTTTACCTTGGAGCGGAAGAAGACACACTTGTCCTTGTTTGCAGTCAGGTTATATTCTTTTAATCGATCAAAGACATCTTGTAGGTCTTTGAAATGTTGCTGGATGCTTGAAGACATGATTATTAGGTCATTCAAGTACACCAGAAGCCTGAGGTGGCTAAGGGATATGCGGAATCTATCCATGAGGCGCTGAAATGTAGATGGCGCGTTGCGTAGCCCAAATGGCATTCTCAGGAACATATACATGCCAAATGGTGTGATAAAGGCTGTCTTCGCTTGATCCTCCTCTCTAACTTTGATCTGCCAGTAGCCAGCTCGAAGATCGATAGTGCTCATACATTGCGTAGGTTTGGCACTATGTAGAAGATCGTCAATCCTAGGCAACGGGTACACATCGGCCGTAGTAACAGCATTTAACTGACGGTAATCAACGCAGACACGGGTACTGCCATCTTTTTTAGGCACAAGCACAACTGGTGCAGACCAAGGGGATGAACAAGGTACAATGACACCTTGTCCACGCATCCGTTCGATTTCAGCTTTTAGTATTTCAGTTTTCGGTGGCGAAAGTCTGTATGGTGGAACTGCAATAGGTTTGTGTGTTCCGGTATCTATTATATGTTCAGCTTCTGTGGTTGGCTGACCATTAGATATGAATACAGCTTCGTTCTTTTCGATGAAAAGTCGTAGTTGTTTGGACTCCTCTTCAGTTATATGACACTCGTGGTCATATATGTCCATTGCTGAGATTTCCGTAGCTGGGATAAATTAGCACTGGCTGGAGACAACTCGATGCTAGCTTCATCAACGTTTCTGCGTGCATCTTCATATAAGGCATCGATGATAGGCGAATAACCGTCAAATAGGGTGTTTCGTGGCCTTTTTGGCGGAGTTGCGCAACCTATCGGAATCAACGGGCCATAGGGGCGTTCAAGGGCTTGTTCTGTTGCCGAGATACAGTAGTCCCTCGGAGGAGAATGTGGCGGTGTCATCATCCCCGTCTGTAGCTCCGGAAAGATGGCGACTTTCTTTACTGGTGATGTTTGTACTGGACTGGGTGTCTTCAGCATTGGAGAAGTTATATCGGGTAAGCAAGTACTCGATAAAATACCCGCTATATCCATAGTTTCCTCCAGGCTCTCTGCCTTCAAGTCGTGTAGGGTGCCAGGTTCGTCAATGAAGTAGCAGGTTTGTTGCGGTATGTTGAGGGCTAGCAGAGCGTCCTCAATAAACCCTACTCCTAGCAAAGTCCGATTCTTTTTAGCCTCCGGAAACACTATGAAGGAGGTTCTGATGTCGCGCCCATATAGTCTGACTGTGGCCTTAACCTTAAGAACAGTCTGCTTTCTAGTAATGCCATCCGCAAGTGTCACATACATGCACTCTTTTTCAAAGCAAGACCCAATCTTTTCGAGATGCTTGTAGAGATGGTAGGAGGCGACGCTCGACTTGGCACACGTATCGATGTATGCGAACCCTTGTGCTCCATCAATAAGGACAGGTACCGTAGGTCGTGGTCGAACTTCAGCTACTTTGTCTGTGGTACAAAAGCAAAAATCTACCGCGGTCGTAGGCTGTGTGGTCTTACATTTTGGGCATCTACTTCGTATGACGCCGGGTTCACCACAACCGTAGCACGAAAATTTTGGTTTAATTTCAGTGGTGACAGGTGTAGTTTCATTCTTCTTACTCACTGATTCGTCTTTAATTTTCTTTCTACAGATTTCAGCTGCATGTCCAAAAAGTCGGCAATATCCACAGCGAACCCTATTCTTTAGGTTTCGTTTCTTGCATCCATCAGCTTCAGGTTCACCTTCTTCCTTTTTCTTTGTAGACACATTTTTCTGTTCTACCAGCGTTCGTTCCACATCTCTAGCCCTTTCTAATAGTTCTTCAAATGTTTTGACCGAGTCTCTGGGGATCCTTTCCCTGACGGAGAATCTAATTTGGCCGAAAATGAGGTTAATCTGTTGCTGAACAGTATGTCGCTCTGACATTTCAGCAAGAAGTGCGCGCTTCTCAGCTATGAATATTTCAGTGGGCGTACCATCATCCTGCTTTCCTTCCACTAGTTCCTGATAAATTTCATAATCCATCTTTTGGGGAGCAAAGGCATGACGCAAGCGTTCCTTGAAAAGTGTCCAGGTCTGCACCTCATCTTTGATGCCCTGCCACCAGGTTGATGCATATCCACACAATACCAGTTGCACAGCTTCGAGCGCGTCTGCGTCGGCAATCTTTTCTACCTTTTTATAAACCGTTACTGCCGAAAGGAAGGTTTCAACCTCTTCTTTGACGCCACTAAACTTTACTGGACATTGAGCAAGCGTTCTTCCTCCTTGTTTATTTCCGTGTACGGCGAGTATCAGCTCCTTAAACTGGGCTTCCGTCAAGTTCACTGACATTTTTTCAGTTTTTTCGGTGTCACTGTCTGCCATATATCGTTTTGGTTTGCGAGTGGGCCTTGGCCTTAAGAGTATAGTTTTTTTCCCTTCAGGCTCCACGTTGCGCGCCACTTGTAGGGGATCGTCTTCCTATGTATGAAAAAAACCACTCACAAAACCAGTAAACAAATATATTTCCGTCTTGACAATAGATAGGTACCAACTAGGAGTATAATTACAAAATAGCACAGTAGTCTAACGCGTCTAAGTACAAAGGCTGCGGTAAGATCCGAGACGGATGCGAACCGTGCAAGCCGGGAGGTAGCTCAGCTGCCCGAGAGACGTTCCAAAGGAAGCGTGTCCGTGCGAGCCGAACGTCCGAATGCCGGCTGCATCGCTTTATATACCCTCGAGCGAGGCGCGGCGGCTGCAGTGGTAGGGAGACGTTGGGGCGGGGCGCGCGGTTGATGTACGCTGCGGTGCAAGCGCGTGGTGACGCGCGTTACAGTATGATATTTTCTGAAGTTTACGCGAATGTCACTCATTGAAATAAAACCACTTTTTACGGATTCTATCGCTAAATCGGTTAAAAAGTAACAATAACAAATATATTATATTTTATTATATATATATAATAAAATAATATCTTAAGTATGTTTATCCATATTCTAGATTCCATAACACAAGCTAGTTAAGCTTACCATGGGTCTAGATAGCGTTGCGTAGAATGTTGTGGAATATTTATTTTATTATTCAATATATGTAGCAGATTCTACCAAGTACCATCAATCAACAGTTTAAACACATGGTCGTGATTTTGCCGTATGGCCGCCTCCCAACATTGGGCGAGGCCTATGTCCAGCCGTGGACTTCGATATGCTAATTGATTGATTGATAATCTTTCTCACAGCATTCGGTACATCAAAGGAAGAGATGCTGGTCATCGAGGAGTGCTCAAACAGCCGCGCTGTGACCGTTCTCATGAGGGGAGGTAACCGCATGATCGTGGAGGAGGCCAAGCGTTCTGTGCATGATGCACTATGCATCGTACGGAGTCTTGTGCAGGTGAATATAGTGTTTATCTTGAATAGTAATAGGGTGTATAATTATAGAACTTTAAATGGTTTAGTTTCCATGTTTGGTAACAAAATGTCTCAAGTAGTGTTCGATGCCCGCTCAGTGCAAATTTTTTTTTTTTTTTTTTTTTTTTTTTTTTTTTATATTTGGTCCGTCAATTGACTGCACTCCGCTAGATGGCAACAAAGCTGAAGTGCAGTCCAGAAGATACAGACCACCATTCCCGGTGCCATTGGACGTAAAATGGTGGTCCCTAACTTGACGGCCTTGATAGATGCCTTTTCACGCCCCGCTTGAAGAACCCGGGACTGTAAGAAGAGGGAAACACGTATGCGGGCAGAGCATTCCAGCTCTTTATCGTGCGGCAGAGGAAAGAGCCCCCAAACCGTTTAGTGCGAGATGGTATGGATTCCACCGTGTGTGGATGGCACCGCAGACCAGCACGTGTTGTTCTGGATAGGAAGGGAGAGGGTGGGATCAGTTGAAATAACTCCTCAGAACACTCGCCGTGGTAGAGGCGGTAGAAGACGGCCAGAGAGGCAACGTCTCTACGCAACTGCAGAGGTTCCAAGGTGTTGGTAACCTCAGGATCACCTATGATACGAACTGCACGTCGCTGCATTCTGTCAAGAGCGTCTAACAGGTATTGCGCGGAACCATCCCAGAGATGAGAACAGTATTCCACACAAGAGCGAATCTGTGTCTTGTACAGAAGACACCGCTGCTCCGGCGTGAAAAACCGCTTCGCCCTGTTCAAGATCCCGAGTTTGCGCGACGCTGTTTTGATGACGCTCTCGATGTAATTCTTGTTGTTCAGGTTGCAGCGAACATCCATTCCGAGCATGTCAATGTGATCCTGTAGAGCCAGCGGTGTATTCTGGAGAGTAGGGAGAGGAAGGAAGGGGGAGGTCTTGGCTGTGAACGCGCACGCTTGTGTTTTTTTGGCATTGAACTCGACCAGATTCTCTGATCCCCATTGGGAGATGCACGTCAGGACACGGTCGAGCTCAACGACAAGCCGCTGTCTATTTGCGTCAGTGTCAGCCCGCTTGGCCGCGGGGTGCCCGAAGTATCGCCCATGTAAAGTGCTATCATCTGCATAGCAATGGATACTGCCTACTGCTAGCATATCATTTATATGCAGAAGAAAGAGAGTGGGCGATAAAACGGACCCCTGGGGCACGCCAGCATTAACCTGCATGAACTCTGAGGCCCGGCCGTCACAGAGAACTCGGATACTACGCTCATGTAGGAAGCTGGCAACCCAGTCGCACAGTCGAACAGGCAGACCATAGGCCGAAAGCTTGGAAAGTAGCGAACTGTGCCAGACTCTATCAAAGGCTTTGGCGATATCAAGACTGATAGCCAATGATTCGCCATGCCTGTCCACAGCCTCAACCCAGAGGTGAGTGACGTAAGCCAAAAGATCACCCGTTGACCGTTTCGGTCTGAACCCGTACTGTCGGTCATTAATTAGGGAGTGATCTTCTAGGTAACGCATGAGCTGTGCGTTAATGATATGCTCAAACACTTTACAGAGGACTGAGGTGACAGCTATGGGTCGGTAGTTCGCCGGGTCCGAGCGATCCCCCTTTTTGGGGACCGGCTGTATGTTCGCCTCCTTCCAAGCCCGCGGCACTACTCCCGAAGCATACGACAATCGGTACATTCGCGTGAGCGCCGGCGTCAACTCCGCTGCGCATTTTTTCAGGACTACCGGCGGAATACCATCGGGGCCACTGGCTTTCCGGATGTCGAGTGATTGCAGGGTTTTGCGGACGTCGCAGTGCCTGATACGGATATCAGGCATTGAGTGACCGCAACTTGGCAATGTGGGCGCCTGCACACTACAGTTGTCAACCCGGGAATTAGCCGCGAAGAGGTCTACCAGCATATCCGCTTGCTCCTGCGGCTCATGGGCCAGTGATCCGTCTGGGCATCGCAGCGGGGGCAACGAGGGCTGGCAAAAGTTAGCTTGTACGGCTTTGGCCAGTCGCCAGTATCCACGACTACCCGCAGGGTGCGACATGAGTTGCTCGCCAAGCCGTGCCACGCGCTGGGCATCCGCTCTGATGTAAGCCCTTTTGCAGTCCTTGGTGGCTCTGTTATACGCCGCCTTGAGATGGCCCTCACTTGGATCGCGCATTGCATGTGCCCTGGTCCAAGCGCGGTACGCCAACTGTTTTTGCTGAACAGCAGCAGCGCACTCACGACCGAACCAGGGTCGAGTTCTGCGGGCACTGGTGACCTCAGTGTATGGAATATAATACTCCATGCCCAAACTGATTTCACCAGCGATGGCAGATGCGCAATCTGATGGGTCCCCACCATTAAAGCAGCGCTGAGTCCACGGGACGGATGCAAAGTAATCTCGTAGTCCATCCCAATCTGCTGACGAATAGTGCCATAACCGTCTTTTGATCTCCACTGGTCTTGGGGGGGTAGCGATAGGTACCTTGGCGCAGATCAACTTGTGGTCGGAGGTACCCAAAGTGGCATGAACAGAGACACTGTACTGGGCTGGATGGGTCGTCAGCAGAAGGTCCAGCAAAGAGGGCTGATGACCCGCTATATCTGGTACCCGGGTGGTTTCGGGTACCAACTGGGCCAAGTCGTGCGTGAGAGCGAATGCGTGGGCAGTCCGTCCAGCATGGTCAGTTCTGGTAGATCCCAGCCACACCTCGTGGTGGGCGTTAAAATCCCCCAGAAACACCAGTTCTGCGGACGGAAACCGCTCCTGCGCTGCATCTGCCGCCCGACTCAGATGGTCGAAGAGATGAGCCGTTTCTGAAGATCCTCCCTTAAAGGGACGGTACACGCAGGCGTAGACTCGGCTAGACGTGCCGTGGTCCACGTGTAGCCAGAGAACAGAAAGAGAAGGGTCCTCCAGGCAGCGTAAGCGGCGACAGCAAACATCCGCCCTAATATACACGCACACTCCAGCCTTTGCCATGAAGTTCTCCTCTATCACAAAGCCGGGGTATAGAAGGTAAGACGTGTCACCAGGGCGGCTTATTTGTGTCTCCGTGAGGAAAAGTAGAGCAGGCCGTGCCGTCTCAAGATGTTGGTGGACGGCTATGAGGTTAGAGTGGAGTCCACGAATGTTTGTGAACTCCACCTCAAATGGTGTTGTTTTGATGGAGGAAGGGTTTGCCGCTGTATATCCTAATGTAAGTAATGTAATATATGCATGAATATGGGTATTTGCATTGGTCTTGGCTAAGCCGACGGTGCCGGTTGCCATACGAACATCTACGGCAGTCGTAACAGGTAGTTGGAGCCCTCAAAAGTCCAACAACTGGTTTACCTGCAATGCTTCGATATCGCCTTTAGGTTTTGGAGGTCAGATGACAGTTGGTTCACGGAACATATCGTAGTTTAGCCAAATCCGCAGTTAGACTGGCTATGCGACTGGGATGAAGAGATAGTCTTCAGTATAAGTTTCTAAACAGAAAATCCATACTAATATTATAAATGCGAAAGTAACTCTGTCTGTCTGTCTGTCTGTCTGTCTGTCTGTATGTTTCGCTTTCACGCCTAAACCACCTAACCGATTTTGATGAAATTTGGTATAGGGGTAGATTAGACCTTAAGAAAGGACATAGACTATGTTTTGTCCCGATAACCGACATCCACGCGGGCGGCGCCGCGGGCAAATGCTAGTATTATAAATGCGAAAGTAACTCTGTCTGTCTGTCTGTATGTTATGCTTTCACGCCTAAACCACTGAACCGATTTTGATGAAATTGGGTATAGGGGTAGATTAGACCTTGAGAAAGGACATAGGCCATGTTTGGTCGCGATAACCGACATCCACGCGGGCGAAGTCGCGGGCAAAAGCTAGTTATGTATAAAAAAGATTTTTAAATTAAACATACTTATTAAAAAGATATCAATATTGTTAATGTTTAGTTAAGTATCTAACTCTATAGAGTATAAAGTGGCGATTATGACTACCCAACAATCACACAGTATGTCGTCGTTATCAAAACAAAATCTGCTATGTGCACTCTCTTCACTAAACAGATTTTATTTGACAATATTTCTAGCTGCTCCACATAGCATATTTGAATAAGTTGTCATAGTACGTCGTATAGTACCTATAAGCACATAGCCTTTCATGCAATAGATTGGTTCATTTACCAGTCGCAATTGTCAAAATCCAATCGCAATTTTCAACATGTTTAAATTATAAAAAACTAGCTTTTGCCCGCGGCTCCGCCCGCGTGGATATCGGTTATCGCGACAAAACATAGCCTATGTCCTTTCTCATGGTCTAATCTATCCCTATAACAAATTTCATCAAAATCGGTTCAGTGGTTCAGGCGTGAAAGCGTAACATACAGACAGACAGACAGACAGACAGAGTTACTTTATAGTAGATTTTGGTTTGACAACGACGATGTATAACCTATCCCCGTATTTATTCAGGACGCACGCGTAGTGTACGGAGGTGGTGCAGCAGAAGTGTCCTGTTCCCTAGCGGTGGCACGAGCAGCAGATAAACTGTCTTCTCTGGACCAGTACGCCTATCGCGCCTTTGCTGACGCTCTTGAAGCCATCCCGCTAGCTCTGTCTGAGAACAGGTGAGATCCCACCCCACTTCATATTACTAAAGCCAACGAAGCTAGAGAAAAAAGGTAAATAAAGTTTCAGCGGTTCCAAACATTTTTATTTCAAAATGATTACGTTTCACTTCAAGCGCATTCCAGACAGGAATGAACTTGCTCATAAGATGGCGGATCTGACAGTTTAGTACCGCTGTGCTGACAGCTTTCCTGTACTACGAAACACGTAATGACAGCTGTCGCTCGGGCATTGTCGCGTACGTGTGATATGTGCGACAAGGACAGAGAATATAATCGCTAGTTATCGCAACGTAACTCAGTATTGGTCGCTTTGTTTACCCTTTTTCTCTTGTCTCGTTGGCTTTACTATCACTACATAGTTTAAGGAGTCGGCCTTACGATCGAGAGGTCCCGGGTTCGAATCCTGGCCGTTACACTACCGACGTGAACCCACTCCTAGCAAAAGCAATTTAGCTTAGTTAAAGGGGTTAGAGGGACTATTAGTAACTTCGGTTCTAATGTTCTTTTTAAAAAAAATTACTAAAATATCGATTTATTGTAAGGATTTACTCAAAATAGATTCAGAAAAAAATCCATAACTTACATCACTATTACATTGAACATGGCATCATTTCGAATACATAGGGAAAATAAAACTTCTCGGGCGGGACTCGAACCAGCCATCTTTCCCTTACAGGGGGAATGCCTTGGCCAACTCGGCTACCGAGGACGAGACCTACCTATAGACGGATATAAAGAGAAGGAAAATTTGGAATGATTCAAGTGTGGCTCAATAGCTCAGTTGGAAGAGCAGTCCCCCTGTAAGGGAAAGGTCGTGAGTTCGAGTCTCACTTGAGCATTTCATTTTTTCCAATGTTTTTCGAACTTATATGTACTTATGTATTTTTTCAGTGGTCTCTCACCGATCGACACACTTTCGGACGTGAAGTCGCGGCAGGTGGCTGAAAACAACCCCAATCTCGGCGTCGACTGTATGGGCAATGGTAAATATTCTTTATAATCATCACATTAACATAATAAAGGCGAAAGTTTGTGAGTGTGTATGTTTGTTACCTATCTACGTCTAAACAGCTGGAGTAATTTTAATCAAATTTGGTATGGAGTTAGCTGACACCCTGGATTAACATATAGGCTATGTTTGGTCGCGATAACCGACATCCACGCGTGCGGTCGCGGGTAACAGCTAGTAACATAATTTTGAAGGTGTGTATTCGAGGATTGTGAATCAATTTCTTACTATTCAGTGGAATAAAAAAAAATACTGTATCATAATTCATGAGATATAACCTGGTGACAGACAGACTGACAGTGGAGGCTTGGTAATAGGGTTTCTGCCCCTAGAACATCTAAATATATATAACTCAAAGGTGACTGACTGACATAGTGATCTATCAACCCACAACCCAAACCACTGGACGGATCGGGCTGAAATTTGGCAAGCAAGTAGATGTTATGACGTAGGCATCCGCTAAGAAAGGATTTTGGTTAATTCTACCCCCAAGGGGATAAAATAGGGGATGAAAGTTTGTTTGAAACTTTATCAATTTTAAACCGATAAGGCTGTTTATGCTCAATAGCGTTGACTCAACACTAAGCGATATCCGATGTCCACGCGGGCGGGGCCGCGGGTAACAGCTAGTATTCAATAATCATGCTCTCTGAGGCCCGTATTCTAGAATGCGACTCAGCCTGAATTGTATATTCAAGTTCGAAAAACATCGGAAAAAATTAAATGCCCAATTGAGACTCGAACTCACGACATTTCGCTTACAGGGGAATGCTCTTCCAACTGAGCTATTGAGCCACACCGGAATCATTCCAAATTTTCCTTCTTCCGTCTTCATTTTTATGTCCGTCTTCATTTTTTCCGATGTTTTTCGAACTTTAAAAGTTGGCTAAATGCTATAAGAAAATCATTCAAATTGTATATTCAATTTGTCAAACTATCAATCTGTCCTCATAAAATTGTGATTCAGGTGTCATATTAGAATATGGCCCTGCGTCTACCTATGAAATATTTCTTGAAATAATATTGTTATCATCCCCAGGATCAAACGATATGAAAACAATGAACGTTATCGAGTCTCTCCACTCCAAGAAGCAACAGATCTCGCTCGCCACACAGCTCGTGAAGATGATTCTTAAGATAGATGACGTCCGCTCCCCGGCAGACTCTATCGACTAAAGTATTATGTATTTAATATTATGTACTCTAATAATATGTATTTGACTAATAAAACGCCTGTTACGTGGTCAATAGTTATTTTGTTGTATAATATAGGGTTGTTCCTAGTGCTCTGATTGGTAGGAAACGAGAAATCCGGCAAGACTTAACGACACAGTGAGCTCATTCTGCGTAAATAGTAACACTAATAATTCATTATGATTCGGGTATTTTGAGATAACTTAAACTTCAAACTATGTGACAACTACCATCATGAGTCACGCCGCTATCATGGGTGCTGAAAAACAGCCGAAACGTCGGTTTAAAAGTAAATATTAACAAATATATCGCGATAGAATCCGTAAAAAGTGACATTCGCGTAAACTTTAGAAAACATCACTTTAAAAAAGTTTCGGTAATGAATATTCATTTCAATGATGATAATATACTACACTACTACTGAACGATCGAACTTGCATCCTCGATTCACTGGGGACTTCCCAACTCACTAGAAACTCATTCCGACTCACTAGCAATTAGTCCCGACTCACTGGAGACTCGATCCGACTCACTGTGGACTTCGCCGCAATACTGCACTCAGCAGTGGTCCTAGGCAGTAAGACCAGCGAGGATACTGTTCCACCTATGGAACCAGGTACCAGGTACAACCAGTTCCAGATTTATTGGAACTACATAAGACGGTCCCACTCCAAAAGAGATCACAGACAGGTGTCTCATTGCAATCTCCGATCTTTGAAGGGTGTGGTTGTATGGTGTGGCGATACTAAATATACCTAGCGCCATCTAGCGATATAATGCTAAACTAATTCGAAACTAAGAATCCTGTATCGCGCAATTGAAATATTGACGCTGATTATTTTTATTTATTTATAAAGATTACATTTGTTTTAAAATTTCTATCAATCAATGCACTAGGAATAACCCTAAAAATAAAACAAGGGTTATTTTAAACCCCCATGTCTTAAGCTTGTATGTATGTTATTGTATTTCTCTGTTTGAATGTCACAAAAAATATTAAACCAATTTATTTATTTATTTGTATAAAACTGATTGAGTTTATTCCTGATTTAACTATAAAATGAGTATAGCTGTAGGTAATAGTATAGTTGCCGGCATATATCTTGAGCCCAGTCCAGGGACAAGTATAGATCTTCAAAAAAAACTTTAATATCTGAATTCTCAGTTGACTTACGAAGAAATATTGTTCTATATTCCGTATTATATAACTTAATACAAAAACCACCGGTTATTTTAGCACAATCAACAGGTACACCTCATCCTAACTGAATATTAGCTAACGCTAGGTTTACCTCTGCCTAGTCTTCTTGAGCATATGCGTGATGTTATTTCATGGTGTAAAACCTTACAACTTACAAGGAGCACGCTCAAATCGCTACTCGTCGGTGGAACTAAGCTGCTACATACCTATATTATGTACAAATATCGATACAACCGCACGGTTTTATCGCATCTGTCGCACGTTCCAAACGCCGAAACGCACGATACCATCGCTTCGAAGTCGCCGTGGGCGAAGGGTGATATACCTCATGTTTGAGCACTATTTTTAATTTAATATCACAAGATGCAGAAGCAACAATTTTATATTGTAATTTAAGTTATGCGTTTCAATGTAGCGTTTGGTACTTTTATATACCAGATGTGATGGTTGCCTTAATGCACTAATAAAATAATAAGCTAATTTAAAATTTGTTTTTTTATTTTTAAGAATAATCCTGTAATCTGTAGATTCCTTCTTCATCCGAGTGGTATGCCGGGGTGCTTCCTCGTGGTCAAACTTTTTAGTCAAACTGATTTGACTATGAGGAATTACGATTCCTCGTGGTCAAACTTATTTAAGGACCCTCCCTGTATAGCTATTTAGTTAAAAATGGGTACAGTCAATCAATAAAGTGCCGGCTGCATCCAATAATAGCATTTTGGAGCCTGAGGTGTAAGTATCTATTCCTCGCAGTATGTATATCATGAATTTTGTGAGTGACTGCTGTTAGGACCTGCATCTGCATATATTGTTGGTAGACAACACGCGTTAGTAAAACCGGTCTTACGTTCAAGAGGCCCCGGGTTCGAATCCTGGCCATTACACTACCGACATGAACGCACTCCTGCCAAGTAATTTAGCTTAGCTTGAGACGTTTAGGAGAATACCTACTAGTAATTTTTTACTAATATTGTTAAAATATATCCATACTGATATTATAAATGCGACAGTAACTCTGTCTGTTTGTATGTTCGCTTTCACGCCTAAACCACTGAACCGATTTTGATGAAATTTGGTATAGGAGTAGGGGAGACTGGGGTCAATAGAAACGCGGGTCATTTGAAACAAGTCAAATAACTACGAGACGGATAGTCTTAGCGGTGGGGGCCTGAGGGGAGAAAGGATCGGCGAAAGGGTGCGAACCTGTAGTGCAGTGCGTGTCGCGGATCCCAGCGCGGCGGACATTTTTATGTGACTGTATTGGTTTTTTGCTACAAAAAGTAAGTATTTTTCATGTTTTTGTTTTGTTTGGTGATTAACAATCATTAATAATATGTTTTATTGAACTAAACTACTATAATTTATAATAATTCTAGTCAAATTTAAAGAGGTTTGTGTATGCCTACAGTAATTGTTTTTTTTTTTACTTAATTAAATATTTACAGATGGGATCATGGGGCAATTGAAACAAAATTCTTGGGGGCACCATTACAGTTCCACCTACTACACCGCCGATGTCCGAAATCCAACCTTGTGAAACTACCTTTATCTACAGCAGCCATCCACAAGCCTATTCAATATTTCTTCACCAGAAACAACCAGGCCAGGAAACTCTTATGAATGTTGATTAATTTTGTAAGTCGATCTCACTACTGAAATAAGTAAGTCCTAAATGATAAGTTATGGTCAATAAGTGATATATAATTATATAAATTCGAAGACTGACTTCGGGTGATATGATTCTTAAGATAAATAGTTCTTAGTAATGATTATAATAATAAATACTAATGTTGTACTTGGTGTTTCCATTGCCCCCCACCTTTGTTTCAATCGACCCAGGCCTGGGGACATTTGAAACGTTTGCCGACGTTTTCTAAAAAGCCTCTAACTATTTATTTTAAGTCCATGGAGTCAAATAACAATTTTCACTATATAGCTAGATAACTTGACCATAACTGAAACCATTCTAGAAACCAATTCATTATAAAATGAGGCTACAATACTCGATTTTGGCGTAAACGTTCCAATTGACCCCAGTCTCCCCTAGATTAGATGATGAGAAAGGGCATAGGCTATGTTTGGTTGCGATAACCGACATCCACACGGGCAATAGCTAGTGATAAATAATTTAAAGAAGTCTCAATATCTCGTTTTATTTCAAATAGAAAGAATTAACAAGCTTTCTTCCAAGACGGAGGTTTGGCGTGGTCGTACACAGTCGCGAGAGTCATAAACACTCCCGTTACACAGGCGACCAAGGTAGACATATACAGACCACGATCAAAGAACCCTTTCTTCAGAAAAATCGGACGGCCATCTTCTACCTGAAAGTCCGCTTGTAACTTTTTGAATGCCGCTAGTCTCCTAGTGAATGTGGTGTCGTTTAGTAAGGGAGGCGTTGTTTTTAAGCCTCGCTGGATTATTTTAAAAGCACTTTTTATATACATAGTGAAATTCGTGAAAATAGCTGACGATTTAGTGGCTTTTTGACATAATAATACTTCAATTTCATTTGTGATATAGGTAGTTTTATTTTTATAATGACATTTTTATAACTTAGCAGCCAGTAATTTGAAATATTTTATGCAAAAGAATAAACAATAATATTCAGTAAAAAAAATGCAATTAAGTTTATGGTTTTAAATATACACGCGGGATTTACTTAAATGGATTCAAACATTAAATACATCATCATCTTCGCGTCAGTCCAGTCCGGTCGAAAAGGAACACCGTTGTCCCCCCTCCCGAGGAGGGCCAGACCGTAAGGGATGGCCCTGGTCGGCCGGGGTGCGAGGGATATGTAGATGACAACCTCACCGCCGGCCTAGCACCACGACCCACAGTCGGCGTACGGTTTTAGTCTGTTCGAGTCCGACATAACCTCCCCTTCCGGCTCCAGTAGGGGAGGTATCCGAGGGGATTTCCGCACGGAAAAAAATGTCGCAAGCGAAAAAATATTATAATAGAAGATTAATATGTAGGTTCGCATTATTATACGCTTATTTTAACCACAATGCTAGAAAAAAAGCGTTTAAAAAAGAATACCGGGCCTATTCCTGGTTGGTCTTCAGTACGCGGTAGGTACTTTATCGAACCGTGCGTTTGTCTATAAATACAGTTGTAGTTATTTTTATATATAACGTCGTAAAAGTACCTAGGTACGTTGAAACTTCATCCCACGTACGATCAAGCTGTGGAATGAACTCCCTGCCGTGGTTTTCCCAAGCGATTACAATATGGGGTACTTCAAGAAAGGCATTAGAAGGTTTCTTCATGGTAGGTAGCACGAGTGTAACGCCCCTGGTGTTGCATACGTCCATAGGCCGCGGTAACCATTTTCCATCAGGTGGGCCGTATGCTAGTCTGCCACCTAAGTGGTATAAAAAAACTACCAATTTTACTTTTCTACCAAGTTTAAATAAAACAATAAATTAGCTAAGCCATGCAAAGCAATTACGTCATGTCATTTATTGAAAAAATAATATGTTTGTATGTCCATCACGCACTGTCAATTGTCCCCACTGTAGTCGATTATTAAAACTTTTTACGAGCGAAAAATCTTATTCCGAAGACTTCCTCGCTCGTTTACGCCGCTAAATATCGAATCTTTCAAAAGCAAGTGACTTCCCTTCTTCCTCATACTCTTCTCTAGTGACACAGAAAGAATAAAAATCCGGATCCCTAAACATTTTTTTCCCGCCTTCCCAGGCGTATGTCACCGTATTTTCCGCCATTGTGACATTAACGTCATAATGGTCTAAGGCCAATGACCTCACTTCGTTATAAACCCTATCCCGAAAGCCCGGGAACAAAGTGTTGCCACCGTATAAAACTATATTTTCTAATAAACTTTCCATATTTTCTTCTGGGCATGCACTTATTGAGTTCATTATTGCTTCTGGTATCCCCATTTGTGGGATTCCGACATCCGATGGGTGGAAGAGTAGCTCCGGAATGGAGAACCTTTCATTGTTTAACCGGAGTGTTTGTTGTTCTAGATCCTCGTCCGGTTTCACAATATCTCGGAGGTATCCACGTCGGAGGGATGTGTAGTCGGGCAGAACATAATCTTTCACTATAGTGTTTTCTTTTCCTGTAATGATAAATTAATTTGTGAATTTATGAATCGAATTTTATACTATAGTACTAGTTGACCCGGCGAAATTCGTGCCGCCAATTATTTTCCGCCCGCGTAGCGTCCGATAACGTTGCTGCTGCACCCTTTACTATATTAAGCATATCTTATAATAGAAACTGCATTTATTTATTTATTTATTATTAATTATTACAATATTCTTTACACAAATTCAGTGTTATCCTGTAAACCCAGATAGGGTTTGTGTAGAATAACTTTTGCATCAAAATCTGTAGCATAGTTTAGAAGATATAAGCATACATAGGACACACATGCGGATAGCGACTGATTGCTTTATATTATGTAGTGATGAAGTGATAAAAAATTTGAATGTAACTCAGTTATACCTTCACACCATGTGTAGGTATAACTTTACTGTAGTGCCCCCATTTTGATGAAATCAAAATAGGGGTTGTGTATGGAAGGGTGATATTTATTCTTTTGAGTCTCACTTATTACTGTTAGAGTACTAACCTATTAGTCAAGCAGCTTCTTTAACAGACGGTGTTTATTGGAATGGGAATCTATTTCTGGTATAAAAGTCTAAATTTGTACGGCAGTGAACCCGACGTTCGATCCCTGCTCAGTGCAAATATTTATATGCTTATATAAAGACTATTTGCATTGGTCTGGTCGTGCCTCGGAGGGCACGTTAAGCTGTCAGTCCTGATTGCAGTCATTGTATGGCAGTTGTTACAGGGGAATTGGGTGAAATGGCTCACACAGAAGAGCTGATCACTTGTCCGGTAAAAAGTGGTTACTGTGGCCTACCGATGTGTCTACCACCAAGGGTGCAACACTCGTACTGTCAACTTGAAGTACTCCATATTGTAGTTGCTGTATTATTTCAGACTTCTATGTGCCAAATTTTAGCTTTTTTTTGTGTTATAATAAAGAATATTAGAACCGAAGTTACTAATATTCCCTCTAACCCCCCCAACTAAGCTGAATTGCTTGTGCTAGGAGTGGGTTCACGTCAGTAGTGTAATGGCCAGGATTCGAACCCGGGACCTCTCGATCATAAGGCAGACTCCTTAACCACTAAGCTATCAACGCTTTTCAAGTAGAATGAATATACTATTTCTCAGTTACCTACCTTTTTTACTAGCAATCTCCATATCACCCATAAAGTCTTGGGACACAAAACACGAATCCTCTTTCACTTGGTTTATTACATAGGTTTCATCCATTACATTCAGTTGTCTGTACGACAGTATCTCTTTTAAATGGTTGGTTAATACTTTACCACCCACATCTATCCTTCTTATACCATCTTTAAACTTTTTTCCTTTAATATATGGAACTATGTTTGTAAAACTGTAGCCGGTATCAACAACCACAGTACATTGGTTTTTGTGAGCACTACGATGGTTGTATTCAGCTAAATCTGTTGCATTTATACGTAATAACGACTGACATTCGTATTCTTCAAAGAATATTTCTGTCATTGCTTCTTGTATTGATGCAAAATTAAATAATGGTTCCGTAATTATTAAAGGAGTTTCGTTGAAGTTTACAGGACAACATTCTTTACTAAATATGTAGTCCCAGATGGTTTTTTGTGTATCCCAGTTGATTAGAAATCCTTTTTGGAACGGTAGAATATAGAATAATCCGGAAGCGTCCCGGCAGTCGTCTATCTGTGAAGCTATGAATGGTCTTCGGCGTTCGGATTTAGCTTTCATGACACAGTTGGGGACTACCTTCGGCTCCATGTTGGAGAAGCCGACTTTTGCCGTGTAGCCCCCGTTGTCTAGGATATAACATGATGTTTCGGTCATGTTTGTAACTCACATTTGAGGTTACCGGTTGAGTTTTCATATAAAACTGCTGTGCTGGTGCTGAATAATTTTCACATCCGGTGTCAAAGATTATTCATGGTTGCTCGATATTGATTAAGTTAAAATATACATAATATCCTACTCGCAATATGTAGCTTCATCAACAAATATTTTTTTATTTACTAAATTGTCCGCAACCCAGTGTTGCCAGTTGAATATTGTCGAATGTTACACAGGACTGCTTAAAAAGTTACAATTTCAGGGTAAAAGTTACGATACCTTATTTCACGAGGGAAACTTCAATACAAACGTTATTAGGGCCCTTTATTACATTTTATCTAAGATGTTTTCAGTCTTATTAAGTAACGACTTAGGAAAGTTAAGTTACTTAAGGAAATGCAGCAAATTTTTTTTTTATGATAACGAAAACAATAAAACGAATTATGTATCATCATCGAAAGACATACAATAAAGTGAATAATACACCAAGTAATTCAGCAATGGCTTTTGATTAGCTACAACTCACTTTGTTAATCAATTTAAGAAATGTCATCGTCATAAACTTCGCGATTCAAAAAGTTATAAAAATTGTTATCAATCAGCAGTTATAATCAGCAGAAGGACTAGTGAGTAAGTTAATCGTTGGTTTAACCGTTGGGTAGTGCTCCTCGGACATTGTGAAATGCGAATACTCAGTTACCGAGGACTTTAAGTTACGATTAGATAATAACTTTTATAACTTTTTGAATGTGTATATCTCAGAAACGGTGGCTCGTAGGAAAAAACTGTTGATACATTTTTTATAGATAATTTTATAATCTACAATTTTTGCCTGAAGTACTTTTATGATAATCGTACCGTTTTGTTGAAAAACTCATTTTTTTGACCTTTGACCTTGAATAATTGTTTTTCCTTAGACCGGAATGATGGGGAACTTTCAAATTTTGTTTTTAATGATATTTTAAACAATCTTACCGATTTTCAGCTTGGTGGGAATTTAAGTAAACTTTACTCTTATTTTTGGTCTAATTTGACCGGACTACTAGTCCTACTGGATTTATAGCTTTGCAGAGTTGACAACAATTTTTTGTCTATGGCTATTTTTTTTTTTAAATTTTTTTTTTTTTTTTTTTTTTTTATTTATTTATCAAATAGCATTACATAGTAGGTACATTATGATAACACCCATAAAACCCGTATCGGTTTATCTTGGGTGTGAGTGTACATATATTATCATCAATTACAATGCTTGCATACAATTTATATAAAACAATAATAACTAGGTACATACATATCAATAAAACATATAAAAGTTTCACAATGGTGGTGGACTTGTACGGGGCCCCCGTATGGGCGGAGACCCTGACGGCCAGTAATGTGGCTAGATTGCTGAGCCCACAGAGGGCGATGGCCGTCAGGGTGATAAGGGGATACCGCACGATCTCAGGTGAGGCGGCATGTCTCCTAGCCGGGACCCCTCCATGGGACCTGGAAGCGAGAGCCCTTGCGTCTCTATTTAAATGGCGCAAGGAGGCGCTGGAGCGGGGCCAATGGCCTGCGTCTCGAGAAATCGAGGCCCAGCGGTCCCAGCTCTACCAGGAAACCGTGGAGACATGGAAGGTGCGACTTGAGCAACCAAAGGGGGGATTCGCAACAATCGCGGCCGTCAGACCGGTCATGGACGAGTGGCTGGAGAGGAGACATGGTGCTCTCTCCTACCAGTTGTCACAGATACTTACCGGGCATGGTAGCTTCGGTAGGTATCTGTGGCGAAGACACCGGGAAACCACGGCCGAGTGTCAGCACTGCGAGGACCGCAGCGATGACACAGCGCTCCACACGCTGGTGGAGTGCACAGCGTGGGCGCAACAGCGCCAGGTCCTCGTGGTGGGTCTGGGCGCGGGCACTCTCTCGCTCGAGACCATGGTGCGAGCTATGGTCTCCAGCGGGAGTAAGTGGGACAGCGCCGCCTCTTTCTGTGAGCAGGTCATGCTCGTGAAAGAGGCGGCGGGGCGGGAGCGGGAGAAAACTCTCCCACCCGAGTTCCGCAGTCGGCGGCTTGGGCGCCACCGACGTGTCTTCGCCGAAGACCATCGGCCTCCATGACCGGGGGCCTGAGGACGGTGAGTTGGCTGCTCATTGTCCTTACAGAAGCAGGCCCATGACGGCAGCAAGACGTGACGGACTCACGCACGTCCCCCCCCCCTCCTATGAAGCGGGATGATACCTGAAAACCCCCCCATAGACGCGGGATAGCACCCGAACCACCCCCTAGACGAGGCCACATTGAAGCCGTAGGTCTGTTGGGAGCCCTGGGACATCCTTCCGAGGGCTTACCCGGGGCTCCCAACTATAGGCTGCTGGGCGATACCGTGGGGGTTTTAGTCGGTAGGAGTCCGGCATAACATCCATGAAGGATTTCCTCCTCGGTCAAAAAAAAATAAAAAATAATGGTAGGTGGACTTTTATGTCAAGTCTTATTTTGTAGTATATTACTTTGGTTAAAATTATTGTTGGTAAATTATATAAATATTCTGCTGCGTTTATTTAGTTTAACCTCGGTCAAATGTTAAAAACGATCATGATATATCAAATAAAACGAAGACGAGAACATCTTTTTTTCTTACCTTTAATTTCTTTTTAAATAGGTTACTTACTGATAGAAATTTTCGAATCGAATCGAGACAAAATCTTTTTAATTATGAGAATTGCTCTTCTACAGTAGACAAAAATAATATTTTTTTTTACTAGTACCACACTAGTGAATGAACATAAATGAATGAATTGAAAATATTATATTATTCTTTGATTGATAGTTGTTCGAACAGAAGTAAACTTTATAACTGGGAAAAAAGGTTTGAAGTTGTTAGAACGTTGTCATCTCCATACAAGAGATTTCTCTAACAATACTAAGGTTGGTATTTCTGATAATACGGATAGCGAATCGAATAATATTGACATTATTGACCACAGACTACAGAACACTAATTATTCTGACTGATGTTGACCCAAACCTATACGGCAAAAGTTACAATAAAGTGCCATTTTGAGTCATGTTACGGAGAAGTTACATAAGGGGGTCAAAAGTTACGGAAATTGTAACAAAAGTTACAATCTGGCAACGCTGCCGCAACCACAACTTTTTTTCTTAATGACAGATTCAGTTTCAGTTCAGGGATGTCAAAAACAAAATAAAGGAACCGAATATGTATCGAACTTCATAGAGGTTAAGGATTGTTCTAGTATCGATTTCTAATTAACTGAAAAAAGTAATGTGGAATTAGAAACCCCGTTCCTTTTTTTATTATAATACAATTCATAACACCGTAACAACATTTTTTTTTAACTTGTATGTAAGTTAAATTAAAACACTGTTGTCTGTTGTTGATATGTTGTTAGGAAAAAAATAGTTTGGCCAACGAACGCTAGCGCAAAAAAACGGCACCAAATTTGAAAAACCAACAGGTTGCAACAGTGAATAGACTGTGATTAAGTACTATAACTAATATAGTAAATAATAGGAACGCCCTGTTGATTTTTCACATTTGGTTCCGTTTTTTGCACTGGTTTTTGTTGGCCAGACTATGCATTTTAAATATTAATTTTGATTTATATCAATTACTATTGTTGATTATAAATTTTTTATTTTTTTTAAGTTCAATTGCAATCAATTTTAAATAAATTTGATCATTTTATGGCTATCACAATGAAAAAACGTAATGCTCAGAAATGATTCCTTCTAAAATATGTGGTGTTCTTTATTTTTTTATGAAAAATATATTATTTACTTTCACTAATAAATGCGGACTCATATGCTTAATCTTATTTTTACTCTAATGTTATGTTTAAAACTAAAGATTTCTTCTACAAACATCGATAATAATTATATTACTACCAAATCGATTTATTATGAGAGAAAAAAGCTTCTCATCGAATATATTCAATCAGCAAACAACCCTTGCCAAATTTATTAGCAACCACAGATTAAATAAACTTATCGAAACCATGCTAATCAATTAAAACAAGCTTCCCGAACATACCCCATGCTAACAAAATAACCCTCTTTCGTTTCGTTTTTTTTTTTAATGTTTATATACAGGATGGAATTTTTTGACAATTTTATCGTCTACATTAATCTCAGAGGTCGGCGGCACAATGTCGTAAAATCATGTAATGTAACTTATTATAGCTAGCTGCACCTTAATGCCATGACCATGTAATTCTTTACTGACCAGCACATGTGGTTCCTACTTACTACACTCTTACTCCTGGGTGTTTTAAGCGGGGTATGATAAGCATCCGATGAGACCATTAAGCTGAGGCCCACTATAGTAACATCATTGGCGTCTGCAATGGTGACCCCTTGCTCTCCAGATACTTTGCCTTCAGCTCGCCAGCAGGCGAGATGAAGTTATATTGACGTGTTCTATATAAAAATAAATAAAGCACAATTAAACGAACAGAATGTTTATTTTAAATCATAATTTATGATACAGTTTGCTAGCTTACAACTAAAATTCTTTTGCAGTGTTGCAGTTTACCTGTAACAGAGAGCATTTTATTAAATTTATTGAAAAATTGTAACTTGTGATAATTGTAGCATAAGTATTAAAAAAAATCCTGTAGTCCTTGTTATATGTAAAAAAAATGTATCACCACATTCACCACTGCTATGTTAAGCAGTGGTGAATGTGGTGATACATTTTTTTTAAGCTAGTGGATACAGGTCCTTAGAGCCTAACTTAAGTTTATAGAGAACAATGGTGATCCAAGAACACATTTCCTGCCAGCTTTCTCTGTAAAGGGTAGAGCCGTGGTAGATATTTATACAAGTATACTTCAACATTTCCACTGGCTTGCCTTCTGAAAATTGTCACCCTTCATCACTTTGTCGGGCCGAAGGAGAAAGCATTTTGTTACATAGTATAAATCAGCTTAACACAGTATTTCCCTATGTATGTCTGGACTCAAAAGACTAATATACTATGTATAATTTTTACCCGACTGCCGAAAGGAGGGTAATATGATTAGTGATTTAGATAATAATAGGCTTGTATACATAATACTGAAAACATTCCTCAAAGCACTATTCAGACACAAAAGTATTTCTTGTTTTAAAAGGACAGCAAGTTACCTTCATAGTTTAACCTGCTTGTATTAGTTGAAGAATGCAGATACTTAGATATTTTTTTTAACAAGCTTAACCCTAATTTTTTATATAATATTAATTTCAATCCAATATATTAGTAGGAAGTAGGATACCTAGCCCTGCTTATCACAATATTATTCATAATCATGCATTCAGATATTGATACTGAACATATTATTATATAATAAACTAGCTTTTGCCCGCGGCTCCACCCGCGTGGATGTCGGTTATCGCGACAAAATATAGCCTATGTCCTTTCTTAAGGTCTAATCTATCCCTATACCAAATTTCATCAAAATTGGTTCAGTGGTTTAGGCGTGAAAGCGTAACATACAGACAGACAGACAGACAGAGTTACTTTCGCATTTATAATATTAGTATGGATTATTATACTGGGTGATTTTATACCCATTTTGGATAAATAGACTTTGGGCACAGTATCGATAGCAAAATTCGTAGAAAAAAAAAATTCTTTCCCCAAAAGCGAAAGGATTTTTTTTTTGATAATTTATGGGATTAATGTTCAGGTGAAAGGAAAAATATATGGGCGTTTGAAAAAATCTATTTTTTTTGCCAAATTAATACTTCCAGATGATTTTGCTTTCAAAACTGTCCCCAAATTCTTTTTAACTAAAACGACTATAAAATCACCCTGTATGTTATATAATAAACAAATTATTAACATTTTTCATTCATGTTTGTATCCATGATGTGTAAAGCTTATTACTTCTTAAGTAGCTGGTGCCGGGTGATGAGGAACGGTGCAGCAAGACCGGAGCCGAAGTAGAGGATGAAGTATACTGTCAACTTGTAACGGTTGTGGAGGTCGAATGGCAGGTTCTGGAATATATATAGATAAATATTATAACACTATGAAATTATGGGTGCCATTTTGATAGAATAAAAAACATCTTAAGGTTTTATTGAAGAAAAATGGATTTATTGGAAGTGTCAGAAGCTTAATATTTATTCTTGCGATCTGGAGGTCTCAGGTTCCCGTCCTGGCTATTGCTCAGTTTAAATGAATCCACTTCTGACACAAGAAAGTTGTCTAGAGTGATTTAAAGGTATTTACAAGTAATTTCGTTTATTAGTACTCTTTAACACCATTATAGAAATTTAAAATCTGGGTTCCTTTTTCTTATCAATAGGGTTAATAAAATAATGATTAGAAATAAATAACCTATGTTGAAAAAAATAATTAAGTTTCTCATAACTCAATGGTGAATATCTACTGTAAAAGTTAACTAAATACAATTCGTAACTAATTAGAAAATAAAAACAATTGATTTTCATTAATTCAAACAAGAGTTAAAGATTATGTAATGACAGATTTTTGAACATAGAACTTACCTCTCCAGGGATACCGCCATGGGAGTGGTTCCTCACGGTATTTATCATAACATTCCTGCCAAGTCTATTCGAGAGACGGGCCAAAGGAGTAAGCATTTTGGTATTTTATGATTATCTTTTGAAAACACGAGAAAATTCCAATTAATTCAATACACCTCAAGTTTATTGAGGTTCTTAAAAAAAAGCTACCGCAGCGTTCCTATTTTAATTTTTTTGATGGTAGTTTCTTAGTGAACGCGTTCTTTAAAGAATAAAATAAAACTGCATTTTATATTTTACTATTTTTATTTGAGATTTATCTACATAATGAACTTAAACTCATTTTTAAATTTAATTAAGTACAGCGGTTAGTTTACCTGAAAAAGAAATAATATGATTATAATTTATTTTAGCGGTTTAATATTCGATTTTCGAAACTTCTTTGAGTCTTCCTCAAAAAAATTACACAAAATCATAATTTAATTTACTGTGTGGAATTTTCCAATCCAACCTGGAGGGAAAGTACTCTAAATGTTGGATTTAGAAAATAGAAAATTTTACTCAAATGAAATTCCTCCATAAAAAAAGAATCAATCCTGCATGCAAAGATTTTCGGAAACTGGCTTGCCACTCTCTGTAATCGAACCGGCTAAAGGCCGAAAAAATAACCTCCTGTACTTTATCAAAGCTCTCTTACAAACATGGTAAATTAAATAAAAGGAAAGGTATGACATTAAAACAATACATGAATTCAATGGGCTATCATTGCATCACTATATTGACGTTCAAGTTACCACACAATGAGCAATAAAGCGCTCAAGTTTGTTAGAACACCGAGGTCGCAAGTCGTAATGTGGGGAAGACTTGTGTGTACTTTGTAGTATAATTATAGAAGTTTTTGCAATAAGGTCTCTAACTTATAACCTACTACTACCATCTTCTATACCAATAAAATTACTTATCCCATTAGACTGATTCTTCAACGCACAGCCTATGCCGCTGGGATCTTCAAGCTTGTAATTTTGGAATGTGATGCGTTTTATGGCGTAACTTGTATGCATCTAATAAGAAAGGTTTTGGAAAATTTCACTACTAAAGAGGCAAAATAGGCGTTGAACGTATGTATCAATGGAGCCTCCCGGACTCTATCGAGGCATCCGTCTATTTTTCACGCCGCAAGATTGCATGCATTAACAGATACCTAGATAGTTTGAGCACTGCCCCCGCTTTCTGGGGCCAAGATATGAAACCGTGGTTTCCACACCCGAGGGGAACATATCGAAACGGGATATGCCGGATATGGCCGTGGATCGTCCGGAGTGAAAGGGATATTTTTAAGGTAATTTCATACCACGGCATCATAAGATCCGTGACGGTGTGCGATTTTAGTACAACATAATCAACCCCGGTATCTTGGTGTTAACTGATGACGTAGGGATTTCCGTACCAAAGAAGCTAGTTGGACTCATGAACTTATAAAGGATTCATGGTTGGACTATTTATGCGTACTTACCAAATTTATATCTTCTTCTTCATCTGAAACACGAGTAGGACGAAGGGAGCCGCCAGTCCCGTGCCGACATACCAGAAGAAGTTGAAGGTCAGGCGCGCGCGCTTGTTGATGTCGAACGGAAGGGTCTGGAATGTGGAGACAACGTTTGTTATTATTTTACGATCAAACTAAACCTTGGGTATATGGGGCCGCGCAGGCCTGAGTGCTAACGTGATGTTCCCCGGAAAGGGGAGGGCCAATATGGGGCATAGTGTTTTCCACACTCGAGGGGATCTGGAGATGGCCTAGAGTCAGTTGGGGTGCGAGGGAAATGCCTTGGTGGGCTATCCTATGCCCCGGCATCTGATACCCGAGATGGCGTACGGCTTCAATCGGTTCTATACACCAGCTGAATAATGGACAAGGTTCTAGTGCAGGATTTCCTCTTGGGGCTAGGGAGTATACTCTTTAGCCACTCTCATAAAAGTTGAGCCAAATTGAACTGACGAATTGAAGTTACTCATTGCGTTTATTTTATTTTTTTTATTACATTAGGTACACATCCCGAAGAGGTAGGCAGAGGTGTATTAACAGCCACATTTCGCCAACAACGATTTACGGTGCCACGTAGTTAATAAATGGTGGTATATCGGCTATCTAAGTATGTATAGGGCTACAAAACATACCCGAGCTTGTAAATGTAGTAATCAATTTACATACTTCATAGCTTTCCTAACCAAATTAGGTAACTACGTTAAGTAATGAGTTTTGCGATACTTAAGTATATATAATTCGCCAGTTCGTACGTTTATATAGCAACGGAATTGTATTGCTCATGTATGTTATTTGTAAATATGCATTCATTCAGTGTAAATGTTTATAGTTCTGTGCAAAGATGGGGCTCGTTTGTTTTGGCTGTGGCGATTTCAAACGAAAATCGCGACGTTTCAATTACTAGTGTATTTGTGTCCTACTCTCTCTCTCTCTCTCTCTCTCTCTCTCTCTCTCTCTCTCTCTCTCTCTCTCTCTCTCTTGATTTAACGTGTATTTCGGAGCCAGGGGTCCTATGTCCTACTCTCTCTCTCTTGGTTTACCGTTAACCTATCTTGACTTTTGTTAGACCCCCAAACGCGGGGGCAAAACTTGCACCAGGGCCTCCTAATGAACAAGATGTCACGTGTACATCAACAGCTAAGTATATACTAGCTAGAAGGTGTGGTTTGGAGAACCTTAAACATGTCTAACTTTTTTCAAACCTATCTAATGAATAAAATCCATAGTTTTATTGCTAAGTGACCTATGAAAAAAGCATTTGCAAAAACCGGAAACAAGATGCAGTATTTAAAACTATCATGATCATTAACATTTTCATTAGAGTTACCAGGATCTTTACCATATATTGTTTTGACTGTCCGTGATCATGAACACCTTCATAACATTCATAATTAATTTACATAATAGGTATTAATATGATTTGAAATAGGCTATGGTTAAAAACTATGTTAATAATGTCCCGTCTATCTATAACTGCACACACTATAGTTGGGACATTTTGATGTAATTACTTAATAAAAACAAGCCTATATAATCTGGCGGTTCTGCACGTGCACCAGACCACCAGTGACCACATTCACAACACACTCTGAAATCAACAGGGACTGATACCCTGAAGTTACGTAACAAAAAAAACTCACCTCTCCGGGAATTCCTCCTTGAGAGCCGTTCCTCACAAAATTCATCATGTAATTCCTCCCAGCAGCATAACTGGAAATTCTAGCCAAAGGGCCCAACATTATGATATTTATTCCTTACGAAATGAAGTAGAAATGGCCAGGTATAAGGTAGATAAGATAGCGATATCGGCTATTGGCTGGAGCCGATATTGTCCGACCGGCTAACTGATAACGGCTGAGTGGAGTGTTAAAGCAGCGCGATTATTATGTCCCAAGTGGTATTGACTGTGTCTGTAAACAGTTTTCGTACGTATGTAAAACATTTTCAAGTGGTCGAGTTATAATGTTAGGAGTAATGTAAGAAACAGGACAAAAGTTGTAATGGCTAGGATTCTACTTTATATTTCTCAGGTGGCTCCCGTAACTCGGTGGTAAGAGCATTCCCCCTGCAAGTCCCGTCTGAGCATTCAGTTCTTCCATTTTAAATCGAATTATTTTATAAATGTACTAGCTTTTGCCCGCGGCTCCACTCGCGTGGATGTCGGTTATCGCGACCAAACATAGCCTAGGTCCTTTCTCATGGTGAAAGCGTAACATACTTACATATTACGACAGACAGAATTACTTTTGCATTTATAATATTAGTATGGATTTTTTTCTTGTTTGAGATGATATCTATTTACCTACTCCTCCTATAAGTACATTGGACAGTTATCTGAAAATATTAAAAAGTATACATTCACTACTACGATCCTCGCGCGATCAGAATAGTTTTTTTTATACCACTTAGGTGGCAGACAAGCACACGGCCCACCTGATGGAAAGTGGTTACCGTGGCCTATGGACATATGGAGCACTAGGGGTGTTGCACTCGTGCTGCCTACACATAACGTATGCTACTCTAAATAGTCTGCGACATTTGGTCAGCCAGCCGAAGCCGGTGATAAGGTTCCTTCTTCAACAAGGTTGTTACAAACTTGATCGTGCGGGTAATACTAGCTTATGTGCTGTCATGATTTCAGCCAAATGTATTCAACAGTTACTTAGGGCGTGATTGAATAACAAAAACTTAATCAATTAACTTCACAAACTTTCATATTAATTTTAATATTCATAGGACTGACTGAAGATCCCAGGACTGTCAGATTTTATAAGAAATAAAATGTAACTCGGTAGCAGTTCAGGGCTTGTTTGAAATCTTTGTAGTATAAAAGTCTTGATTTAAATTCGTATTTAAGGTGTTTTCAGTCGTTAATAGTTGACTGCAGATATCCTATCGGTCATATCTAGTAAAAGTAGAAATACCCGAACTTGCAATGAACTACTACTAAGGATAAATAGGAATTCAAATCATACTAGGTTCACACAAAATTAGTATTTCAATAAGTTTATTATTTTTCCTTGTTCATTATTTTACTATTTTTCCTGTAAATTTGTAGGTATGTATATACTTAAGACTTCACCTTGGTAACCCTTTATTCTACATCGAAGGCAACAATTTGTGTCAGACTTGAATGAATAATAACTACTTATCATGATTTATTATTTCATTAGCTGCCTGCGGCTTCTTTAATATCATTATTTTTGTCGGTTTTTTTTATCGGTTTAGCAGTTTTGGCTACAGTCAGACAGGGTTACTTTCGCGTTTATTACGGATATTGCCAATAGCTTTAAAGAGCGCGTCTCGTTGAATTTTTACGAATTTACGCGGAATGGTGACATGACGACCACCACTGAAAGGATTGAAAAAAGTTGGCCTGTGTAGAGTGACCCTGTGGGGACACAGACATAGTAGATCAATTATTATTGTTCTCCCCTAAATCCCTTAATGTTTGCTTATTTATTAATAAAATTGTTCCTTTATAACATAACCAAAGGAAATTTAACATGCGATCAGTGCCATGAATATAATCGTGTTTGTAATAAACCGTTGTCAGTTTCAGTAATTCAATTTATGTTTTCATATAATCTTGTTAACATGCTCTCTTGCTTAACGTATGTTAGATACTTTCTCTTTTTCATTAAAATAAATAAATTAATATAATATTATTAACAGAAATAAAACTCATTTTCTACTACCATTTTTGGATAGTAGATTTTATGAAAAGTATAATGGCAACTTAAAAGTGACGTTTTACGCGCCAAGTGGCAACATTGAATCTGCCATTTTAAAAAAAAGAAACAGTCGGCCACGCTTGCTACAGAAATCATTTCACTTTTTGGGGGCCTATTTTTCCCCTTTACGTTTAGTTCCAATATTGCTGTAATTAATTCATTAACAGAGCAAATCTTTAAATCCTAAGTCAAAATTAGAAATGGCCGACTTGGACGATTTCTTCGCGAAAAAAGATCGCAAAAAGTCAAAGGCAGTGAAAAAGTTTGCCACCACTGATGAGTTAGCCAAAAAATTGGAAGACACAAAACAGAAATCAGATGTTAGACCGAAGAAGGAGCGGCCCGTGCAAGAGGGCGAGGAAGGAGGGCGAGCTGGGGTGAGTAGTAGTCACAAACCGTGGTATTTTTATAAAACTCGAGAACTGTGACATCTTTTGTGTCGAGGTTTCGATGTGATTTTCGGTCATTGATGAAGCCCTATTATTTATTACCACATGACTAACGAACAACTTCTCACGCTTCCGTAGCTTTTGACCTGCTTTCATTAAAAAATAGGTGTTTGAGTAGCTTTTTCATCTTGTTCAATGGTAATGTAGCTAGATTTCACTGGTAGAAATAATGCCACGACTTGCAAAATCGTAAATTAAGTAGTATGTGCTTGATTAATCTCGATAAATACGGCGATCATTCAAGTGCGATGTCATTAACCATGATTTTGAAACTTAAATAGAGGTTATGTTTGTCATTTCTGTGAAGAAAGTTTTTTATATTCCATAGACCAAAGATTATAAGTTCTCTTTAGCAAAGACCACAAATTCATAAAACTAGGCTAGTGGAATACACATGCATTATTTATGAAAAATGTGGTATTTTATCATTCATTTCTCATTTTCACTGCTGAAATAATAATTATGTACTCACAAAATGCATAAAATAGTTTTAAAAATATGAATTTCGTTCTTAAACTTGGACTTTATTTTACATTTTGTATGTGGAACACGAGTCATTTTGTTGTTTACTTAGAGTATATCTAACATTGGTAGCATCATCATCTTTGAGTGAATGCTCAAAGATTAGAAGAAGTATGTTATTATGAAAAAGGTCTTGTAAATGGATGACTATGATAGCATTAAGAGTTTGATTGCTGTCTACTTACTTCATATATTTCTAAGGTTACAGCCAGAAATAGTGTCATTTTCTTTGTAATTCCGAAATTCCTTCTTCAAAAATGCCTTATCAGAAGACTTTTCAATTTGAATTACACATTTGAATGTAATTTTTATAGCATTTATTATGCTAACTAGCTCAGTTGAGCATTCCCCCTGTAATGGAAAGCTCGTGGGTTAAAGTCCCAATTGAGTTCTTCTTTTTCCTGATGTATTTCAAATTGAAGTACAAAATTTACTAACTCGGACCGGATCCGATATTTGTACATCATCTCAACAGTTCACAAACTTCCTGTCTTTGATTTCACTTATTCGGCTTTTGAGGAAGTCTCTCAGTTGGCAAGGAGGACTTGACCCAGGGTACTGAGGTTCTTGTTTGTTGTTGCTATGTATTGTATCACGGTATTGACCCATTACTTGGCCGCTGCTGCAAGGTTTTCTCACTGCTACACCACTTATGTGGCAGACAAGCACACGGCCCACCTGATGGAAAGTGGTTACTACAGCCTATGGATGTATGCAGCTTCTAACATTTAAGTCCTGGGTAGTACAGTGGACAAGCAAGCAGCTTTGTTCAGACTGTGAGTTGTGACTGAATGACTGACTGTGAGCCTTGGAAGCAACTGGAAATGACACCAAGTCAACGGTATCCAATTAATATCATTGCATCCAAGTAGATATAATATGGTCCTTCCACTTTCATATTTTTTGCATATGTGCATGCAAGTTACATTATACCCTGTGCCCTGTCTTTTAATCATAATGCCCATAACTCTATACAATAACAGCCTCTGTGGAGTGGTGGGTTCGATCCCCGCTCAGTGCGAATATTTGTATGCATGAGAGCATGTTAAGCTGTCGGTCCCGGTTGCCATACGATCATGCATAGCGGTAGTTATAGGGGAATTGTGTGAAATGGCCCACATAGAAGGGCTGATCACCCCCAGTCGAACAGCGTCCCCACTGGCAGTAGTGATAATTCTATACAATAAATATAAGTCAATTCTATTTATATGCCAATTATTACCTGTACATGCATAAGGAAAATTATGTTCAAAACAACACATTTTTCTGTGTATTGTATCATTGAAACAACATTATTAATGTTTGCATACATACATATATAATCACGCCTTTAACCCCGAAGGGTTAGGCAGAGGTGTATTAGCACCTACATTTCGCCAATTATGATTTTCGGTTCGACGACGTAATAGGGCGAGCCTATTGCCGGCCAGTGGGACCTTTGTCTTGGGTTGCTGGTTTACTGTCGGATGGAAAACAGCCCTATCCTTTAGTTGCCTTTTATGACACCTACAAGAATAGCTCGGGTTATTCTACTCCACCGGGCAGTATCCTTAATAAAAAACATATGGGATGTAGACGTTCAAGGAAGTAGACCTTCCGAGAATAAAACGAAGTAAACCGAGTGTACTTTCAGGGAATAAGACCTACCACTCCTGAGGGGTTTAAATTAAATATCTAAACTTAGATCATTCTCCAGTGTGAACTGCTACTCAAACAAAAAATTGTAGCTATGTAAACTACATATTTGTAAATATACCAAAAAACCCACAGAAGCTATTGTCAGAGTTTTAGGCCCCTTTTCTAGAATGACCTCCTCACCTGAATCTTGATTTATCTGAGGACAGATTGTATAGACAATATGTCAAACTATCAATCTGTCCTTAGATCTCTCAGATAAATCGCGATTCAGCCTGGGTGTGATTCTAGAATACGGGCCTTAATAGTCTATACATAATAAATTGATTTTGACATGATGAAAGAAACATTTTCATGAAATTATAAAACAATTGTATTATTTAAAGTTGACAATTTCATTAAAATAAGATTCTAAAACAATTTGATAACAATTCTTATCAATTTCGATTGGAAATATGATTTTTTATGTCACTTAGGTGGCAAACAAGCACAGGGCCCAACTGATGTGATTATTGTGGCCTGTAGACGTGTGCATCACCAGTGCTGCTGATGCTGTAACTTTCTATTGCCCCTTCTCGAAGAACCCTATATTGAGTCTCTTGGTAAAACGTAATGCAGAATATACCTTCTAGAACCACGCGGTTCGGTGAATACTTCCTATGCCGCACCACTAACTCCCTGCCAGCTCACGTGTTTCCTTCTTCCTACATTCCTGGGTCCTTTAAGCGGGGCGTGAAAAGGCATCTGATGAGGCCGTCAACACTGTTAACATGGTACATATTTACGATGGTGACACTCTTGCCGAGCTTTGCCTTTAGCTTACCACAAAACCACAGTTTATCCACCCATCTTAAAAAATGCTCCTTTTCCGAAGTGCACCGATTGAAAAGTGCACCATTTGCGAAGTGTGCCATATGAGAAGTACACGAGTTGCTAAGTTCACCATTTGAGCATGATGTACAAGTTGTGATAGGCACCAAATGCGTCAAATCCATTTCACAGTTTAACGTGCAGGGGATGAAGATGCTTTCATATCTGACTGTGTACTGTTTCAAGTGGCAAGGAGATCGATTCCTTGCCTGCTGTGGTGAGTGGGGCGATAATAAATGGCTATAAGACAATGTTGATCCCATCTCCTTCATCTTAGCGTTAATCCCAGTCGCATCGAAAACTTTCAACTTGGTCTGGGGTCAGCTCTTCCAGTCTAACTGCGGTTTGGCTGAACATCTATATTTTTTGTGAAGCGACTGACTGCCATTTGACTTCCACAACCCAAAATCGAAGCCTGCAATGCTTCACTTCCCTAGACCAACTGTTGGAGTTTTTAGGGCATCAACTACCCGTGACGATTGCCGTAGATGTTCGTATGGCAACCGGGACTGATGGCTTAACGATCTCTCTGAGGCACGACCAGACCAATGCAAATACCCATATTCATGTATACAAATATTTGCACTGAGCGGGGATCGAACCCGCGCCTACTGCGTAGCAGCCACGTTCACTACCGATACGCCACGGAGGGTGTAGGAGAATGCCATATTGAGCATTTACTCTCCGATTTAAATCGATGGGAATTCATTTTTCCAGATTTCTAAATGTAGATTCCAAACTTTAACTGGATACATTTATTTACGTTTTCAACAATTCCGACATGATAATAACATTAATTAAATACAAATATGCACAACTAGAGATAACTGCCGTGAAGTGCCAGATATGTTAAGTATTGTTTACATTACAATAACAATCATATAATACCTAATGTAGATAATTATGAAGTCATTATATTTAAATTAATATAAATATGGGTGTAGAAAGGAGATATAGGATGCAACTACTCAGTTGATTGCACATAATAGTATAGATGGTTTGGGTGCATGATATGGGGCCTACCAAGGGGCTGTCTATTTAATAATCAAGTGGTTTTTTTGCAATTTTTAACCCATACTTAAACCTATGGTGATCACTACCGCCACGCCACAGCGGCTGTCGAACATATATCCTCACACACTTTAACATTTGTAATACCTACATAATTAGTAGGAGAGAAAAGAGGGACATAAAGAGAGGTGTATGATACCGAAACCTTCACAGGGTGCAACCTGGGTAACGGAGACAACAGCGCTTCTAACTCGTAGGGTACAGCGTCTCCCGCCTGCATCAAATTCCGTCCGAGTTGTGAGTGACCCTGTGGCTGATCAGGCTATCACGTAGTGCTCTTCCTTGGGCGAGGGATGTGTCGAAGATAACCTCACTTTCGGCCTAACACGACGACCCACAGACGGCGTGGGTCTCGAGGTGGCTCTGCACAAAACCGAGGCCATGTTCTTTCATGGGCCTCGGCGCGTGCCACCGGAGGATTCCATCCTCATAGTGGGAGACATTTCCATCGGCATCAAGCCCCAGATGAAACATCTGGGGCTCGTTCTCGACGGCCGGTGGAACTTCGGGGAGCATCTCCGAAGACTGGCCCCAAGTTGAAGGACACAGCTGCCGCTTTGGGGCGGCAGTCTATCCCAGCCACCTTTTTCAGGTCGTCACTCCATCTGGCTAGGGGGTGTCCTATTTTCCGTTTGCCTTCTCGCGGTCTCCACTCTAGGACTCGTCTGCTCCAACGGCCATCGGTCCTTCGACAGACGTGGCCAGCCCATTGCCACTTGAGCTTGCTTATTCTGCGAGCTATGTCGGTAACTTTGGTTCTGTGTAGAACCAGTAAGAAACTGGTATTAAGACCCGAGTACCAGTTTCCCGACCATTAATTTTTCCGTTCGCTAGTTATAGATCCGGTTCTCAGCATTCCATTGATTCACCGTGCGGTCGCCGGGTCCATGGCGTGGTACAGAGAGCAACACTGTGACGGCGCCTGGGACTTGCGACCCAGATGTAGGTTTAGGGTGGCCACCTTGTGATGCATCAGCACTCACCTCCACCGTCAATCGTGTTCCCTCCTCTACCTATCCAAATTTGGTACGATCCTATCAACTCCGTTTTAGATATTCGTTTGAGTAAAGAGCTTACTGAAGCTCTTGGCAATCCGAGGTCTTTAAACAAGTTATACAGGGATTTAGCTGGAATTCCCCTTGCTCCTACTTCTTCGGCGAAGAGTTTAATCACATAGCCATTATTGGTTAACTCGTTGGTCAAGTCAAAGTATTTGTTTATTTAAATTTTTTCTTTTTTTCTATTATTTAATGTTAAATTTTTCTTTTCTAACTTCAGGAAGAAGAAGAATGGAAGGAGTATGAGGAGCCGGTGAAGGATTATACGGGATTGAAGATCCAGGTGCTTCAGGGTGGGAACGGTGCCCCAGAGTCCGGCCGGGACTCGGCATCCGAGGATGCAGGCGGTCCCGGGGAGGGGGGCAAAGTCAAAGGGCCGTGGAATAAGTCTGTAAGTATAACACAAAGGTTTTTGAGTCATTTATTTCGTTGTATTCTACAAGACAAGTTCTTTAGAACAAAAATTTATTGGGGATCTGATTTTTTTTCCTGGCTTCTTGCTACGCATTTAGCCACAAACAAGTGTTATCTTATTTTATATTATATGATTTAAGTATATTTTAGGTAAAATGATTGTTGATGATGATATTGATGACGATGAAAGAGATGATTGCTGCCTCAGTAAACTTGTGGGGACTTTACTGAAAGCTCTCTGGGGAGATTTGGATTGAACACATAGTCACAATTCACTGTAATATGCCACTTTCCTACACTTGTGTACATTGTCCAAGACGGATAGGTACATAAAAACTCGAATTCACTCACACCAATTTCGGAAAATAAAATAAAAATAATACCGCGATGCGTCCTCTACGCTTTCCCGCCAAAACCCTCGGATTTTGAGTTTCGAATTTGGTATTGGACACGAAAAATAAATAAATGAGGTAGGTTAGTGGTTGGATTGAGCGTTACAGTGTTACCAAATGAAAAGTGCTACTGTCACTGATACAAAAAACGGTGACCCGCTACAATAGTGATGTTCGACATTCAATAGACTAAGGGCCGTATTCTTGAATTACACTTAGCCTGAATTGTGATTTATCTGAGGACAGATTGTATAGGCCATATGTCAAACTATCAAGCTGTCTACATTATAAGCTATTTACATTCCAGACAGGAATGAAATTGCTCATAAGATGGCAGGGCAGATCTGACAGTTTAGAACCGCTGTGCTGACAGCTTTCCTGTACTAAGAAACACGCAACGACAGCTGTCGCTCAGCCATTGCCGCGTACGTGTGACATGTGCGACAAGGACAGAGGAAATAATCGCTCGTTATCGCAACGTAACTCAGTAATGGTCGTTTTGCTTACCTTTTTTCTCTCATCTCGTTGGCTTTACTTTAGACTACTTCGCCAGTCTAGAATAAGCACCCATATAAGTTCATTCAGTTGTTCATTACTGAATTATTCTTCATAAACAATATTTGATTTCCAGCAACAGCCTGAGGTTGAGGCTCCGCCCCCGCCGCCCGTGGAAGAGAAGCCGCCTCGTGAGAGCAAACCGGCGACTTACGTGCCGCCTTCGTCTCGTCAGCGGCCCGTCGAGAACCCACGTCGGACTCAGGTAGGAAAAGAAATCAAATTAAACAAATATTTATCATTTATTTAAAACCATGATTCCTCTTTCAGAGAGACTTAGTATACTTTTATAGCCAGTGGGACGGTTTATTCCGATCTGCCACCCCTAGGCTTGCCACCGGGGTGGTGGTTGGCACTAATTAGGTGTTGTCTACCACCCTGGTGGTCAATGGCACATAATTTGTGCCCACACCACTCCACTATATCCAGCCTGCTGTCGTGTTTGTCGTGGTGGACGAATGATTTTAATTTTAGAGAGCCGACAGACGTAATCTACTTATACGTCCGTCATATTATTGTATTTTAGACAGCTCACTGACAGTGGTCGGTATAACTTTGTTCTAGCGTCAACACCTGAAAATCAGAACAAAAATTAGGCGCCAATACGTAATTTTTCATTGACAACGTCACGTCAGCCAGAAAGCAATTTTTGGGATGTGGTCAGTCAATCGTCTGTTTTTAACTTGAAAATGTCACCATCGATATCGACTACAGAAAATATTTTTTATTTTCAATATTACAGAACTGGCGGTTTTAACAGATTTCTAATCAACAATTTGGATGTTTATAATTTTTTATATTTGAATGTTTTTATACGGAAAAAATATTTTTGTAAGTCCGTTATATTATGTAGACGAATTGTCAAAATTCTTTTTTGTTTAAAAGGGGTTCATTCCAAAATGGTCCCATTTAAATTGCATAAAGATATGATGGTGGGTTTCAGAGACCGACCACGAAACTCTTCAATAAATACCAGGAAGTCAGCATGTTGAAATATTCTTCTAGAAGTCAGTTGTTTTGTTTTCTGATTAACGGGTGCGTAATAGCCCACAAAAATAATACACTTGTAAATTAAACAGAAACGAAATATCTACTGCTTTATTATTATGTATAGAAAGATTATAATTCCACATGAAATCATATATTTATCATAATATTTTCATTTATCGATTAATGATTTTTTCATTCGAGGTATTTAACTTAGTCGATATTTTAAATTATCTTGCAATCACTACTTCCATCTGTCTAAAATACAATAATATAATGGACGGGGTATAGACTACGAAAAGGCCTTCGATAAGGTCCCGATTAAGAGACTTCTTTATAAACTAGAATTTGTAGGAATTCGTGGAAAGTTGCTAGCCTGGATCAGTGCATTCCTACAACAAAGATCCTTTCGTGTGAGAGTGGGGGAAAGCCTTTCAGATCAACGAATGATAACCAGTGGCGTGCCGCAGGGCTCCGTCTTAGGCCCAGTACTGTACATTATCTACACTTTTGACCTACCATACTGCCTGAAATGCAATGTCAGTATCTTTGCCGATGACACCAAACTATATGCAAATCCACTCCTATCCTCGGTATAGTGTGGTCGCTCCGCGAAGCCTGCGAAGCCCCCAGTAAGCTTCTGCGCTTCTGGACGGAGCTAGGCTGGCTGATCTAGCTAGTGCTCTTCACGTACAATGGCCCAAAAAGCGAGGCTAAGTGCGGAAAAAAGAGCCCTATCCTATCCTAGGTTTCATCTTGGAGTCTGGGGGCTGCTTTACCAATCTAACTGCGGATTTAGCTGACCTTCGATATTTTTCCATGAACCGACTGCCATCTGGCTTCCAAGTTGCAGTCATCAGGCAACATCTTGTCTAGCTCCAATGCAGCTAGACATGTTGTTGGACATTTGAGGGCTTCAATTACCCATAACGACTGCCATAGGTGCTTGTATGGTAACCGGGATCAAAGGCTTAACATTGTGTCCGAGGCACAACCAGGCCAATGCAAATACCCATATGCATGCATACAAATATTTGCGCTGAGCGAGGCCACGCTCACTACGCTCGCTACGCCACAGAGGCTATCATCCACTCATAACTGACACATGGGTGTAACGTTCCAGCAAAAGCACGCGCCAGACATCCACAACGACGACTACTTCCCGGTGCTGGGCGCGAGCGCCAAGCGCGGCGCGGGCGGCTGGAGCACCGCCGCGGGGGGCGCCGCCTCGCACGGCGCCGCGCAGAGGCAGCCGCTCGCGCTCGGGAACCGCTTCACGTCACTGCAGGACGACAGCTAGCCAGGTACGGAGCGAGACGAGATGTAGTGTGATAGATAGCCAGGTATGGAGCGAGCCGAGATGTAGTGTGATAGATAGCTAGGTATGGAGCTTCACCGAGATGTAGTGTGATAGATAGCCAGGTATGGAGCGAGCCGAGATGTAGTGTGATAGATAGCCAGGTATGGAGCTTCACCGAGATGTAGTGTGATAGATAGCCAGGTATGGAGCGAGCCGAGATGTAGTGTGATAGATAGCCAGGTATGGAGCGAGCCGAGATGTAGTGTGATAGATAGCCAGGTATGGAGCTTCACCGAGATGTAGTGTGATAGATAGCCAGGTATGGAGCGAGCCGAGATGTAGTGTGATAGATAGCCAGGTATGGAGCTTCACCGAGATGTAGTGTGATAGATAGCCAGGTATGGAGCTTCACCGAGATGTAGTGTGATAGATAGCCAGGTATGGAGCTTCACCGAGATGTAGTGTGATAGATAGCCAGGTATGGAGCGAGCCGAGATGTAGTGTGATAGATAGCTAGGCATGGAGCTACACGTCGATGTAAGGCGATATTTAGCCAGGTACGAATTTTCACCCTGCTGTAAGATGATGGTTTGCTCGGTAAGAGATCTTGACCATGCTGTAGGACGATAGTTTGTCAGGTACGAACCTTTATTCCGCTGTAGGGCAACAGCTAGCCAGGTGTGGGCCTTCACGTCGGTGCAGGACGATATTTAGCTAGGTACGGACCTTCGCTTTGATGGACGATGATAATTGACCAGGTATGAAACTTCACCTCGCTGCCAGAGGGCAGCTAAGTAGTCCAAACTTGAAGTGTATGGGAGTTTGGATCCAAACTATTTTATTAACTAAAAACCTTTATTGATATTTCTAGTTGTTTTTCGATATACCCCCATTGATAAATATGTTTTTGTCTGCAGGTAACACATTACCACTCCGTGAAACGCAGCAGTAAAGTGAAGTGTCAATAAGGACTTGTAAGCGAAGCCTGGCGCATAGCAAATACAATATAATTACATACAAACACAATATGCAACAGACAGAACAACGTGCATTTTATATTTGTAAGACCCATGTTGAAATCCAAAATGGCGGTCAGACAGTTGCTATACGAAGAAGAAATATATATACGTTCTAAATTTGAATATTTATTTTTCTTCTAAGTGATAGTTCGTACTTCGTACCAGGGGTTACCATGATACGGACATCCGAAACTTCGGGCTCGCACGAAATATGAATGAAAATTTAGCATTTAATTATGTATTATGAAGTTGCTTCAGATTTCTTTTGGCTGGCCGAACGAAATTTTAACGTGCCGTTTTGGGGTTCGATTGCGGGATGAAATGCATTCACTTATTGCCCGCAACATCGGTTCGCAATTTCGGATGTAAGTTCCATGGTAGGCCTACTGCATTGTTTGTAATACCTCATTTCACGACGTCCTTCGTATGAAGTGTATGTAGACAATAAATTACGCCTAAAGTGCTTTTCGAACGCATTTTTGAACGTTAAAAAAATTTTTTTAAGAACATATGGCAACTGTCTTTAAAAAAAGTGTAAAAGCAGGAAATGAATGTGCGATTTGTTATTTTTTATGTTTTTATTGATATAAATAAATAAAATGTGTCTCGAATGCGTGGAAATGGACATTTAGGGAAAAATTGGTGAAATTATTTATATACAAGCCGATGATTTAAAAACGTGTTAAATATAATCACTAAAACCAAGCGTGGGACATAGACTTTTTATATTTACGAACTAAATTGTTATAAAAATGAGTATATCTGTAACTACCTACAAGTATTCCGGAACATTACATTGTACATTTTGTTTTGATATTGCGATCATAAATTCTGTAACAGCAAATCATTGAAATAACTTGTACCATAGAAATAAATTATGTATTTAAAATTAATATTTGTTTTATTTTTGAACTATGTTGTGTAATTAGTCTGTCAATTTATACAATTGGCATGTAATGTTAACAGTACAGTCAGCATCGATCTTGACGAACAAACAAAGTACTTAAAACTACCATAATGCCTTGATTCCCTCCCTTCCTTTTAACTTATTTTTTTGATATTTGGTATACAACTTTAGTTCGGAGAACAATACAATTTAAATCAATAAAAAAGTCTGATTTACTCCTACCTTGGTATTAAGATCGTTTTGAGCACTGTTGCCAAGAACGTTCTGACGCTGACTGTACCTATGGAAATGCTGTTGTTGTGATTTCAGCTATAATTAACCTAGTGTATAAACTTTATATCAGCGTAAAAATCTTCAAAATTGATTGAGCTGAACCAAAGATCTGACTTTTAAATCTAAAAATCCTATATCTTCTGATGACTGTATTTCAAAATGGACTAATATTTGGGTCTGGTCGTCATAGAATTTTTGTGTCCCCTTGAGAACAGCTAACTAACTGTGTATGACATATCTTGATTGGACAGGGTACGCAATTGCTCATCCTCCTTTTGAGATTTAGGTTCTTGTCATTTCCAACGATACCACCAACTTAACGCGTATTTTGTGAAATATACCGGACAAGAGGTAAACAGTTTTGTAGCGACTTTTTCTAAAAACAATAAACTGACTAGGCTGACCTGAGTGGTTAAATTTTCGATTATTAGTCTTTAAAATGAGTTTCTTTACAGAAATATATTAATAAACTGAGTTCTTATACCAAAAAATTAGTAATAAGACACCATCAAGATTGTTGTATGGAATACTAGCTTTTCCCCGCCGGCTCCGCCCGCGTGGATGTCGGTTATCGCGACCAAACATAGCCTATGTCCTTTCTCAACAAGGTCTAATCTACCCCTATACCAAATTTCATCAAAATCGGTTCAGTGGTTTAGGCGTGAAAGCGTAACATACAGACAGACAGACAGAGTTACTTTCGCATTTATAATATTATATGGATAATGCCGTAGTAAACTATGACCACAGTAGTGCTATGAATAAGACATTAGTTGTCCGGTACAAATATGATATTATACTAGCTGACCCGGTGAAATTCGTACCGCCAATTTTATTTCGCCCTCGTGGCATCAGATCCCGTTCCCGCTGACCATATTGAACATGTAATTAACATAAAAATCTATTAAGAGATACCGCATCGAAATCCGTAGGGTGGTTTTAAAGATATAAGCATACATAGGGACGGACAGACGCGGAAACGACTTTACATTATACTCTTTCCGCCATCGTTCCACGCGACAGCAGTTCCACACTCACCATCTGGACAGCTGGCGGTCCACAACTGTGCGTTTCTCGAGAAAGTTCCTGCCTCGCACAACTAAACTGTATTTCCGAACCATTGCGACCTTCAAACCTTCAAGAAAAGAGCGTACTCTTTTTTAAAAGGAAGGTGTTGCGGGTCCATGGGCGGCGGTGATCGCTTACCATCAGGCGATCCGTCTGCTCGTTTGCCTCCCTAATCCATAAAAAAAAAACTATGTAGTGATGAAGTACTCTAAAGACTTGGCGACTTTCATCACAGACTTAACTTGAACTTATAAAGAAAAATACTTTACGTTCCCTATTTTTTTGTAGTCCTAGGATTAAGGAACTACGAAAAATAGTGTTCTCCCCGATGTCCACATTATCAGACAATATCCTAGGGGCTTGATGTTCTAATCTTTGTCAAGTTTATAATAACCTTTTTGCATTCTACGGGCTAGTTAGATATGAGATAATAAACTTTTGTAAAATTAATATTCTTCAACATTATTTGATACTTGAGATGTCCCGATTTTATTACTCTTCAAGTCAACCACGCAAGTTATTGAAAACAGCGCTATCTAGGACTGTTTAAATAACTTCCAGGTATAACTTTGCAGCATTTGAAAAAGTTATTCATGAATGTTATAGATGGCGGTATAAGCAGAGCTTTGGTTTAATTATCACTTTTTGATCGATTACTCAGCTATTTAGGAAGGAAAATAAATTATCGTTAATTGTAAAATAATGAAATATCTTATTTTTCAAGTACTCGTATAGGTATTTTCAAAATAATTGTAATTGAACTTAAAATTTAAGAAAATTCTAACTCACGATAGTGAAGTTAGCATACAAAGTTAGTATATATATAAAAATTTTGCCTTACCAAGTGTACTTGCTTCGGCAGTACATATACTAAAATTGGAACGATACAGAGAAGATTAGCATGGCCCCTGCGCAAGGATGACACGCAAAATCGTGAAGCGTTCCACATTTTTTGAAGAGTTTGACTCCTTCCGCACATTTGAGTTTTAGTTTTAATTTTTTTAAAAGCTTTTACGACATTTTATTTGTTCTCCTTCACTTCAGCAGCAACGGAAAAGTGTACAGCAAACTTGAGGCCATGGCCGATCAAATCTAAACATTGACTGGAAGAATTAGTACTAAAAAGCTGGCCCTACTAAGATTTAGGAGCCCTTTTTTTTTTTTCGTGTGGAAGTCCCCTCGGATACCCCCCCTGCCGGAGCCGGAAGGGGAGGTTATGTCGGACTCGAACCGACTAAAACCGCACGCCGACTGTGGGTCTTGGTGCTAGGCCGGAGGTGAGGTTGTCATCGACATATCCCTCGCACACCGGCTGACCCAGGGCCATTTCTTACGGTCTGGCCCTCCTCGTGGTGGCAGTCGATCCCGCAAAAGTCAAGATAAGGTATGATTACATAACATTAAATTTCTCACCCTTATGATTTTATACTATGGATATTTAAGAATGTATAGGTACTTTTGCAGTTTTTCATACCACTTAGGTGGCCGACAAGCACACGACCCACCTTATGGAAAGTGGTTACCGTGGCCTGTGGACGTGTGCAACACAAGGAGCGTTATACGTCTGCCTACCCTGAAGAAACCTTCTAATGCCCTTCTGTAAGAAACCCCTATTGTAATCGCTTGGGAATACCACGGCAGGGATTTCAGTCCACGGCTTGAGCGTGCGTGGGATGAAGTTCCTTTCATACCGCACAGTGGAAACCGTTTCTGATCGCAGTGTGTGAAGGTGAAATCCAATGGCGAGCGGTGCAATGATTTGCCCTTGTTACGTCTATGATGGAATGCATTTGTCGGAATCAAACCGACTAACACAACACAGTTAAACCTCTTCTCGGACGCCGGGACTTCCCATTTTTATGGGTCTGGGGCACTACTGTTGATGGTGGATCTTTATGGGGTAGAGCGTTCGATTGCTGCTTGCTCCGTGAGAGGTAGTGCGTTCGATTCTTGCACAGTGTGAAGCTCAAAAATTATCTTTAGTATGACTTGCATATTAAATTAGAAAAAAATGCAACTCCATATAGGTACAGGTAGGTATAGAATTTTATTTACAAAAATCTACTTACAAATTTTACTTACACATAAGGACGCTATATACAAACTTAAATACTAAAATTTTCCTCCAATCTCCTCAAATGATCAACATTCGACTCCTGCGGTGGGCTATTGTGACTTAAAATATTATTTTTGAACACATCCAAGCTTCTTTGGGCCATATTGTTATAAACTTCTCGCGGCAAAATACGATTTGGTGTCGCAATTTTGACGTTTGCATTACCCGCCAAATTCAAACGGTCCATGTAACGTTCGTTCGGATACATGTTCGACGGAATTATTGGTATGTCTGGTTTTGGTAACGTTCGGAACATATTAGTTCTATCGATAATTTGTTGTTGAGCGTTCATATGGTTTAAAGACTTCATCCATTGTTGTTGTTGAGTTGGTGGAACTCTGTTTGGGTAGTTGAATATCCAGAGGCGGTCGCCGACGAACATAGGCCGCGGACTGACGATGCCGAGGCTGCTGTAATACTGTTGTGCGAGTAATTCGATGTCGTTTGTATATTTTCGTTTCCATTTCGTTCTTCGATTTTGAAACCATATTTTTATCTGGAAAAAGAGAAATAAGTTTAAGTATCCAGTAATTATAGCTCTAAAAAGAAAAAAAGAAAAGTTGCATACGTTCATAGGCCGCGGTAACCACTTTCCATCAGGTGGGCCGTGTGCTTGTCTGCCACCTAAGTGGTATAAAAAAAAAGAAAGACACTTAGAGGGCTGGACTTCGTCAGAGAAAGTCTGTTAAACACCATCGCCAGCCGAGTGCTGATCCCGGTTTTATCCAAAGCTTCCATTTTGAACCTAGGGCTCATATCTTCTACACTTTCCCATGATCTGGTTCGGTTACGTTATAAGGGAGTGACGGCTGCTATTAATATAAACTATCGCCATTGGCTCTTCCTGTACAAACACTGGATCACGATACTGGATTGTTTTTTTATATTAATTGTCTATAACACCCATAAAAGAAAATGCGTAAATAATGGTTGAGAGCCCTCGGCGCTCAAAAATGGTCGGGATAAGGTTGTATTGGCTATCAGTTTCACAAAAATGCGCAAATAACTGTCACACGATAGATATTAAAAAAAAAACAGTTAGGTACCTGTGTCTCAGTCAGCTTCAACTGTCTCGCCAGTCTGCCTCTGGCCGCTACGGACAGGTAGCGGTTCTTTTCAAATTCTGCCTCCAAGCTCTTGATTTGTTGTGCGCTGAATGCGGTGCGTGCGCGCTTGCCTCGAGATGAACAAGATCCTGAAAAAAAAACATAAGGAATCTTTAATAGCTCTGCTTCCAAAATTTCAGCTCTGTCGGAGAAGGCTCCACTCCGTTAGAATCGACTTGAAGTATAAAGGTCTTGTAAAATAGTGCAACAAATTTCGTGCATCAGTCATTACTTTCTTTCATTATCATCCGAGCGCCAATCCGGAATTAGACTTCATACCCCAAAGAGTAGGTAATCTTCGAATTTCAAAACTTGCCATTTGGTTCTTATAATGTCCCTTCAACCCCGCAAGGATAAAACGGATTAAATCTTATGATGTCGGTAGGACCTAAATATTAGCTTGTCATAAATAAAGCTCTTTCATTGAAGTCATACCTACATTAAACAATCACATCTATAAACAACTAGCTTTTGCCCGCGGCTCCGCCCGCGTGGATGTTGGTTCCCGGTAATTATTAGATTTTTTCTCGCCGTAAAAACCATCCTTTAACTTCAAGGAACATTAAAAAAAAAGAATTGGCCAAATTGGTCTAGGCGTTGTTGAGTTATGCGCTTACCAATACATTTAGCGATTCATTTTTATATTATAGACTAGCTTTTGCCCGCGGCTCCGCCCGCGTGGATGTCGGTTCCCGACAATTATTCGAATTTTGTTCGCCGTAAAAACCATCCTAGAACTTCAACGGACATTTAAAAAAAAGAATTGGCCAAATTGGTCCAGGCGTTGTTGAGTTATGCGCTTACCAACACATTTAGCGATTCATTTTTATATTATAGATTATTGAAATGTATGCCTTCCTAGTGCCAAATACTTAAAAAACTTGGCTACAAAACGCTATCAGTCAGAGTTAATAGGTGTTATATCAATCGAGTTCAAAGACGTCATAGTTTTCTCTCTTCGTGGCGATAAATACAGATCTATCGATACGTTCTGTTGACAGGGAGTCGTTAATAATGTTTCTTCCGTCGATGTCTTGGCAAGCTTGACATACGTACATGCCTACGCTCTTTCATGCCTTTCTTACTATGGGGTATGCTTAGTATGCTTAGACTAAAGCCCGCCATTCCGTTTTTAATCGAAGCTACTCACAGCGCAGGGCTTCTTCTATAATGGATATATTATAACTTTTTAAGTTTACCTATCTGTTACTGTCAGTACAGAGCCTTATCCCCTAATCAGCTTGTACGACACCCATGGGAAGTGATACAACTCTTACATTCTAAGTAGGTACTCAAGAAACCTTTTGTGAACGCCATGCCGATACCGAGTAATTTCAAGATCAGCAGACAAATTAAAAATAAATTTAATTTGTCTATATTTTTTCTTAGAACTCAAAGAAATAGGAAAGTAAGGATATTAAAGAACTAGTTAGTGCAATGCACATTGCGTGGTAAAGAAAGTGACTATTAATAGTTACTCTTAATATATTACGGAAGTCATCCCGAACGGACATAGATATCGCAGCAGACACGACTCGTCGTCACCTCACCAGTTATTTTCAATAAACACCTCCCTGCTTTGAGTAATTAGTGGTAATATATCAACATGTCATTCCAACGCGGCCATTTTGAATCGGGAACGCTGCATCGTATCCGAACGCGCTAATGAGCGCGCCAAAATAAATGTCATTTTACTTTTTAAATCTTATTGGTACGAGCGTCTTGTCTTCATAAATTGAACCGCCAATTATATATTTAAATTTGTTTTGAATATGTCAACATTTTTAGTAATAAAATAGATAAATCTACATGATATTAAATAAGTAATTACAGTAATTTACAACAGTAGATTAAGATATAGGCGCGCGGGTTCAATTTCTTTTCAGTGCAAATATTTGTACCTATGCATGAATAATAATAGGTATATCTACCATATGCATTGGTCTGGGTATTTCCATGCCTGGAAGAGCTAAGCCTCTCAGTTCCAGACTTCTCAGTTGTCATACGAACATCTTATCAATCGTTATGATGGAGCCCTATATGCTAAGTGTAACTGCAATACTTCTATATCACCAATGGGTTGAATTGTGGAGGTTCGGAAAACTCGAAGTTCGGTAAGTTAGACTGGAAATTGTTCTGCTAGGACAGATAGCAGTACAAAAAGGAAAAAAATACTTAGGTACTGCCGGAGCCGGAAGGGGAGGTTATGTCGGACTCGAACCGACTAAAACCGCACGCCGACTGTGGGTCTTGGTGATAGGCCGGAGGTGAGGTTGTCATCGACATATCCCTCGCACCCCGGCGGACCCAACTCGCCCCCGGAATGGGGAGGCGCGCTTCTCAGCGCGCCGCCGCCGTGGCCTGCTTCTGCTGGGGTGACAGGCGGCTCCACCCGTCACCCCCAGGCCCGCGCTCATGGGGGACGGAGGTCAGTCAGTGCCCTCCGACGCCCGAGTTGCCTGCGCGCGATCCGCGAGTCTCTCTCGCTCGCGCCGCCTCTCCCGTTCCGCCGTCTCCTTCACGACCATTACCTGCTCGCTGAAGGAGACGCCGGCCGCCCACGCGTCCGCGCAGCGGACCATTGCTGTGAGCAGGGTGGCGAGGGTGAGAACTCTCACTCCCAGGGCCACCACAAGCTCCCGCCTCGGACCGGCCCATGCCGGGCACTCGGTGAGCGTGTGCAGCCTCGCTCGCGTCGCAGTGATGGCACTCGGACGTTGGCTCCTTTTCGATCCGACACAGATATCGCCCGAAGCACCCGTGCCCGGTGATAATCTGCGTTGGGTAGCTGGATCAAGGGCCTGATGCAGAAGGTGGTACTCCTCGACACGGCGCGCATAGTGAGGAAGTTCCTCTCTCTGGAGCCCTGACCACCGGTAGCTCGGTCCCTGTACTCGATGCCGGCTGTACCGTGTATGCACCTACGATCATTTCTATGTACTTAGTCGCTCTAAAAATACTGTGATTAACAGATCTTAACCATACCTCACAGTACCTTACGATCAAAAATATTAATCTTATAAAATAATCAGTGTGTGTTAGTGCGCGTGAAAATACAAAATTATCTTTTATCTCGACTACTTATTAAAGGCAAGATTTATTATCAAACCTTTTATTAGAAATGGCATTTAACGGTAATATTTTCAGAATTCAGAAATAAAAAATGGTAAGCAATTAAGATTTTAGAGAGAGAGAGAGATTACAAAATAATGTTTTTTGGTCTGTTCTTCTGTCTCTTTGTGCCGAAATGGCTGAGTCGAGATCGAGATGACAGTATTTTTACTAGCAAATAGTTAATAAGACGTACCCACAGCCTCGGTGGTGGATGGCGTGGCGGTAGTGAACGCGGCCGCTACGCAGGAGCCGTGAGTTCGTCAGTGCAAATATTTGTAGGTACCTATGCTTATGCATGTGGGTATCAATGGGTATTTGCATTTCTTTGGTCGTGCTTCAGAGAGCACAATAAGCCGTTGGTCCTAGTTGTAAAAAGTTCAACACTGCGTGTAATGCGAAAGTTTCAGATGCGACTGGAATTACTTAACGCTAGGTATGTACTTTAGTTTGAGTTTGGTAATAAGTTATATCAGTGGCTAAAAAAAAAGTTTAGAAGGACTGACGCTACTTTTATTTTAGAAAAATATTGGTGTACAAGCGGGCAAAGTCACGGTTATAGCTGGTAAATTAAAAAAAAAACAAATTTTAAAATCTACTTCGTTATCAAATCATAACAATCGTAAAAAAAATCACACGAAATACGAAAAGTTGGTTTTAATGCTCGATAGATGGCGTTGGTCCGAAAAACTAAATCAAGTTATGGTTTCGTTACCGCGATTGCTATGTATAATCCTAGTATATATTTTTTAGAATATGGGTCTGCCTCTCCCAAGAGATCCCGATCCGCGTAATCCGCGATCAATCAATCAATTTACTTTTTGCATATCCGTTACACATTAAGTTGGTGCGGATTTAAAATTATATATAATAATATCATAGATACATACATATTATATTATTAGGTATCACATATAAAAAATATCTATTAATTTATTATCTATTCTTTAATTGCTATTTACCATATCAAATCCTGTTCGTCTCCGTCTTAATTCCTTCGCCTGCGATGATAGAATAGAATGTAGCTGTGGTGGGTATTGAGTTCCTTTTTCTTACATACAATGATAATATACAAAAAACTTTTTTTGTAGTATTGGTTATTATTGATCAGGATAATAGGATTATCAGGTCACATAACTTTGTATGTCGATGACACCTGCCTTTTTAGGGTTCCGTAGCACGGCAAAAACGGAATTCTTATAGATTCGTCATGTCTGTCCGTATGTCACAGCCACTTTTGTCCGAAACTATAAGGCCTATTCTGTTGAAACTTGGTAAGTAGATGTATTCTGTGAACCGCATTAAGAATTTTACACAAAAATAGAAAAAAAAAACAATCAATTTTGGGGGTCACTACACTTAGAACTGAAAGTGAAAAAATTTTTTTCATTGTACCCATACACGTCGCCGTCCCCGGGGAATAAAATGATAACGACCATTATCTTGATTTTAATGTTATGTCATTTTTGAGATGTTTGAGTGTTAATACATCTACTTAATTTTTTTCGTTATTTTATTGCCGTTATTTACAGAGTTGCAAAAAATTACAATAGTATTCGAAGAATTATGACAGGCCTAAAAGAACGGGAATAAAAGGATAATATAATATTACCATAAACGTATTCTCACTTGCTATATTGACAAATAGTAATAGAATTATATTCTCGTAAAAAACATAAAAATTAATATGATAAATGCATATTATCATTTTATTCTCGTTCAAAACCGTCCACTCGTTTCGTATAAAGACGTTTGTCTAACGACTTAAGAAGTTCGGTTCGACGACTTATGACGTTCGATGCAGCATTTATGAGAATAAAATGATATTAAAGTATTATCATCATCACTCCCATCCCAAAAACTCGTAGAAGAAAATGATAAGTAACGAGTATCATATTTCTTTCTGATCACGCTGAACGGAGAATAAAATGCTAATTGACATTATACAACTTTGATAACGATTCATTTACACTAACTTTTTATTCTTTAATTATCTTAATTTTGACAGGTGTTAGGCAAATTCGAGTAAAACGACTCAAATGAAGAAAAAATTACGTTTTAGAAAACCTAACTATCGCGCACCTATTCCCAGTAATTCCGGAGTAATCGTTGAAAACATGTTTTTTATTTTTTCTGAAAAGTTGTGTTTTTGCAGTTATCATTTTATTCTCCGGGGACGGCGACGTGTATATATAATTATATGTATTATATTATAATTATGTATTTATAGATACGTCTTCAAAAATGCAATTGAGGTTTCTAACATCATTTTTTTTATAAACTGAATAGTTCGCGCGAGAGATACTTCCAAAGTGGAAAAATGTGTCCCCCCCCCCCCCCCTAACTTCTGAAATAAGATAATGACAAGTCTAAAAAAATATATGATGTAAATTGCCATGCAAACTTCCATTGACAATTGGTTTGAACGAGATCTAGTAAGTACTTTTTTTTAATGGGTGAATTTCAACATCTATGAATTTTTAGCTAATTTTGGTGATTTTTTTTATTTCTAGGTATTTAGGTAATCTCTTTCAATATTTAGCTAGAAATACATATTTTATGCCTATTATGTTTGAATAGTCTAATTAGCCCTGGGAATTACTTGTTTATTTTATACACCTGAATTTTCAATACACCGAAATTGGTGTCTAACACCAAAATTGCATATCAACTTATTTTTATTTTTTATTTATTATTACTTATACTATTTCTTTGTTTTTTTTTCTAGAATTTGGCACTTAATAGTTACATATAACCCTTAATTTTTACCCTTTTATCACCAACTTCATTTTTATATGGCAAAACCACTTTAGTTGTTAGTAGTATCAGTATAAAAGCAAAACATTTGATTGTTCTATCTATCCTTGCTTCTAGCAAGGATTATATTTTACTCTAATGGCGCCAATATTATCGACGAACTTATTCAAGATTGCTGGGAAAAGATTTAGGCAGTTATTCTCAAAGTGGGAGAGGTGGTACTCGGTATGCCTAAGGGTGGATGGAAGATATGCCATGGACACTTGGTAGTGGCAAGACAAGTTGGTAGTGTGATGTCTATTTCTGAACTTACAGGAGTCCTTCAACTAAGTTTCTCACGCGGTGAGCTGATGGGCATTGCGGTTCAAAAGGGTTCCAGAGGTTTACACCATCCGAGATATGTACCACGATTCTGATTCCGTTGTTCGAACCGCTGTTGGCAATATGAGAATCTTCCTTATCACTGTCTCTGTGATCTGTGATCTGTCCTTAGTCCATTCCCAATCAGCGTGGTATTTTGGTCGGATTGCATCAGACAATCACTCCATAACTGCCCATGTATGCTGTTAATATCGGTGGTGGACGCCGATAGATTGGTGCAACATGTGAGGATGTGGATGTAGGAGCTTGAGGACGGTAGAGGTCAGAAGCCTTCTGTGGAGAAGATTGAGTACCTTTTACACGATAGCAAAGTGCTAGCTGCTGGAGCAATATAATATGGTACTCGGTATGCCTAAGGGTGGACGGAAGATATGCCATGGACACTTGGTAGTGGCAAGACAAGTTAGTAGTGTGATGTCTATTTCTGAACTTACAGGAGTCCTTCAACTAAGTTTCTCACGCGGTGAGCTGATAGGCATTGCGGTTCAAAAGGGTTCCAGAGGTTTACACCATCCGAGACATGTACCACGATTCTGATTCCGTTGTTCGAACCGCTGTTGGCAATATGAGAATCTTCCTTATCACTGTCTCTGTGATCTGTGATCTGTCCTTAGTCCATTCCCAATCAGCGTGGTATTTTGGTCTGATAGCATCAGACAATCACTCCATAACTGCCCATGTATGCTGTTAATATCGGTGGTGGACGCTGATAGATTGGCGCAACATGTGAGGATGTGGATGTAGGAGCTTGAGGACGGTAGAGGTCAGAAGCCTTCTGTGGAGAAGATTGAGTACCTTTTACACGATAGCAAAGTGCTAGCTGCTGGAGCAACATAAGCAGGAGTTGCGTGTCACCTACATCTTCGACTTCATCGCTTTGTTGCGTGGAGTCACGTGCAAAAGATTGCATGAGGCACTCTTGCATCCACGGTAGCTTTCATGTAAGTGAGAAAGCAGAGGAAGAAAAGCCAAATGATGTTGACAGTGGAGAGGAGGGAAGAAGGGTAGGCAGGTTTTAAAGGCGTAGGCTTAGTAGTAAAGAGTGAGGCCGCCTTTCACGCCAGTAGAAGCAGGTGACGGAAAGAGCGCACGATGCTCCACCACACTGGCCTGTCCCTACTGCGGCATCAGCTGACTTCACCCAACTACTCGCCCGACTTTTGTATGGGTAGTTCATATGCTAATGGTTAATCTGAGAGAAAATTAGGAAAGCTTCCGAACAACCCTCAACAGCCAATAACCTCTTTCCCACCTAGGGAGAGAGGCGGTGCTTTCTCCATTGCCCAGGGTATACTACGTAGAGGTCACCTGACCTACTAGCCCGTCGGTCTACGTAGGAGCTTAATCAAATAACTATGAAAACAAATTTTGGTGTAAATATACAATTTTGATGATTAGTAAAACCCCACCAAATTCACCAAAATTGCTCCACCAAAATTAGTTTCACGTCTAAAAAAATTATTTATAAAAATACTATTTAGAATATAGCAGTTACATTACCAAAATTTAATACACATACTGAACCTGTACACTATACTTAAATATTAAAACATACAATGAGAATAAACCGTTTTAAATAATCAACACAAAAATTACAATATTTTTGTCCGATGCTTATGAAACGACCTACTTACGTGTTTGGCAGAAAAACGAAACGGGACTGGGGGCAACTGGCACTGGTGCTCATTAACACCCAACTGATTGTTTCCAATGATGATAGTGTCGTCCTTATAGGTACTTTCAATACGACTCCTTCGATGATTTTATAAATCCCACCAAAATTTTACATTTGCCGCGGACGCATCTTATAAATTATTTTTAAGATAAAGTATAGTACTAAATACTACGAATGACAGTATCGAAGATAGCTAAAATAATGCCGAATCGAATTATTATTAAGTATACTCAGTAAACTAATGAAGTTTTGATTAAACTGTGATCATTCCCAAGAAAACAGGTTGTGGACGCGCCACCAAGCTTAGAATTTAGGTGAAAAGACATTTTTTACACACTCACAAAAATAGTTTCAATAATATAATTTATACGTGCATATAGAGAAAAACGATATCTTTCTTACAAAAAATAATCATTACTATATGTTAACTTTAAGGTATGATTTCCAGTCACGCCGCGAAAATTTTACGTTTGAGAAATTCACCCTAATACGCCATTAACCGCAATTTTCGCCTTTCATTCAAATAACTCAAAAATAATAAAAAGAAACATATGAACTAAGTGCAAGAACTTTTATATTATGTTATTTGCGGCTAAGGAACTCTTCATGGGCGAGTCCAACTCGCACTTGGCTGGTTATTACTTTGACAAATCATACAAAATATTTTAACAGACGCTCAAAAAGACCTAAACCTACTCAACGAATGGTTAAAATATAACTTGCTCACAATTAACTCATGAAAGACATAATTCATGATTTTTGCAGCTAGTCATAGTCATAGTCATTTATTTTTCAATATAGAACAATTAAATTGTTTCTTATTGACGTCAATTTTAATTCTACTTAATCTAAGTTTACCACCGCTTCCAAGGCGCTGGTGGAGAAGAAACGGCGCAACAAACTCCACTGCGGCATTTTTTGGGACGTCAATTTACAATATTTATTTTCTTAAAGCTAAATGTCAACAAGTATATAAAACTCTTTATAATTAAGAATTAAAACAAAGTTACATAATGTAACAAATAAGTCACAAAAGTAATACAGTACCATGCTGTAATTATAGCAATTTACGAGGGGCCTGCACCATGCTCAAGCCAGACATTTTTATCTTTCAAGTAATCATCTATCCTATAGTATGCCTTTTTGGATAAGGTGGTTTTTACAAAGGTTTTGAATTTATTGTCAGGCATACCAAGGATCGATTCTGGCAGTTTGTTATAAAAACGTATACCATCCCCCTTAAAAGAATCACTAACCCTGCTAAGCCGATAACATGGAAGTAGAAGTCTATGTTTGTTACGCAGATTTCTGTCTGTAATGTCACTTACTTTTGTGTAATGAGATATATATTTTCTGACATACATTATGTTTTCAAATACATATTGGGAAGCTACAGTTAAAATGTCAATATCCTTAAATCTTTCCCTGAGGGAGTCTCTCTTGCCTAAACGATAAATGGCACGAACTGCCCTCTTTTGCAATATAAATATAGTTTCTAAATGTGCTGCATTTCCCCAAAGTAGTATTCCATAGGACATCAAGCTATGGAAGTAACTAAAGTATACGAGCCTAGCAGTAGCTACATCAGTCAACTGCCTAATCCGCCTCACAGCATAAGCAGCAGAGCTAAGTTTATTGGCCAGAATAGTGATATGGTCACCCCATTGTAATTTAGAATCTATTGTAATTCCTAGAAAGGTAGTGGTGTTTACGAATTCTAACCCCTTCCCCCCCAGCACAACATCAACGTCTATTTGCCTCACATTGGGTAGTGTAAACTTCAAACATTTGGTCTTTTCTGCATTCAACAATACCTACATAAACATTACCCTCCTTCCTTCGGCAGTCGGGTAAAAACAAACGAATACCAGACTTCATACCTCTCACAATAAACAATGACATTATAAATCGATCATATAAATTAGTTTAGGTACCGGAAAGACTAAAGCCAATAGATTATAACCTGCATTCCATTTTTATGTCTCAGTCACCAGAAGATACAATACCTAAATGCCATAAAATCTTTGAAAAACAAGAAAGTGTTGAATACGATTGCATATCGACTAAGGTTGTAAAATTTGTATGTGGTTGTATTGCCAATCCCCTTACTCATATTATTAATGCCAGCATAACGTCAGCAATAAGTCCTGAAGTTTTTAAACCTGTGATTATCAAGTCCATACCTACAAGAAACAGTAGAGAAGAAATGTCTAACTATCGTCCAATAGCCCTAATTTCAGTCTTTTCCAAAATTATTGATCAAATAATCTATGCGTCAATGTATAGTTTTCTAACCAAATTTAGTATAGGTACTTTGTCACGAGCAGTATGGTTTTAGAAAAAATAAAAACATAAATTGGCTTTTTTTTTTTATTATTTAAAAAAGAATATTAGAACCGTAGTTACTAATATTCCCTCTAACCCCTCCAGCTAAGCTAAATTGCTTGTGTTAGGAGTGGGTTCACGTCGGTAGTGTAATGGCCAGAATCGAACCCGGGACCTCTCGATAGTAAGGTCGACTCCTAAACCACTAAGCTACCGACGCTTCAATGTCAAATATTGATACCAAAACTCCTGTATGTGCCGTTTATACGGATATGTCCAGTGCTTTTGTTTACGTGTAACATGATCTATTATTAGATAAATTAGAACTTAATTAAATCTTATTTAAAAGGTCGGATACAGGTCACAGAAATTGATAGGAAATGCCTAAAGACTAAACGGGAAGAAAAATATGTATCATCTTCCCGTACTATTGAATATGGCGTCCCACAAGGAAGTGTTATCGGGCCTCTTTTATTTATACTGTATATAAATGACATTCTGAATGTTATAAAGTAAGCGGTGTAGAGAATTAAAGGTGCAGCTACAGCTCATATTTTTCGCAATAAAACAAACAACATCAAAAAATTGGGCATTATCTAACCGAGCTTATTAAATTAAGAATGGTAAAAGAGCGGTAAAAGCTACGTCGGTTCATATTTTATAGTTTTTATTTATTTTTAATCATCCACCCAACCTATAATAGCAACTGATTTGACTATAAAATTTTATGACGTCACTAAATCTTATTTCGTACAAGTTACCTTTTAGCTTATCGTTTTGACGTTTAGTAAAAACTAACTAATTGACTAGTCAGTAGAATATCCAATTAAAGTAACTATACAATATTATTATACAAAGAAGGACTCAATGCTATCGGCATAGTCAACCTTTGGATGATACACAGATATTTAATTTAAAGGCAAGCACGAAGTATAATTGTTGTGATTGTTTCCATACAGCACAGACCATAAGCACAGAATAGTTAACCATAAGTCTAATCTAAAGTCTAATAATATTATGAAACTACTACTAAATCCATCATGCTAATAACAAATATTATTCACTAGCTTATGCCCGCGGTTCCGGCCGCGTGGATGTCGGTTATTGCGACCAAACATGGCCTATCTGTTAATCCAGGATGTCAGCTAACTCCATATCTAATTTTATTAAACTCGCTTCAGCTGTTTAGACGTGAATGAGTAAGTAACAACATCCATCTGTCCATTCCTACAAATATTCGCGTTTATAACATTATTATGATGTGTTTTTGAAGATTTATGGATATTCAATTATACTCTAATTTCTAAATACACAATAAATAATAACTGCGGTAACCTAGAGGTATGGGTATGGACTGCTGAGACGAGGTCTTGGGTTCGATCCCAGGTTTACCATGGCACACACCAATGACTTTTCGATGCTTTTCGAAGTTATGTGTGTATTTATCGCAGGTTTATAAGTGCCCGGTTAATGGCAATAGGCTCGCCACCTATTACATTGGGACCTAAACATAAACTGGCGAAATGTGGGTGCTAGCACCTCTGCCTACCCCTTCGGGGAATACAGGCGTGAGTTTATGTTATGTTATGTTTTGTAATAATTTCTAAAAACTACAGCCTGGAATAACCCACGAGTTACCTACTTATGTATCCCAGGATTCGGCGGGAAATTGAATATATTATTCCTCTACGTTGCGGAAGCGGAACTAGGAATCTACGAGGGCGAAGCCGCAGGTAACAATCAATCAATCAATTAACAATATAGGCACGTCTTTAAATCCCCGAAGGGGTAGACAGAGGTATATTATTAGCACCTACGTTTTGCCAATTATGATTTTCGGTCCTACGACGTAAGATGGAGAACAGCCCTATCCCTTCCCCTATTTCTTCCACCGAGAAAGTTAAGGGTCAATTTAAAATGAATTGAGACTATGTATTATATTATACTAGCTTTTGCCCGCGGCACCGCCCGCGTGGATGTCGGTTATCGCGACCAAACATAGCCTATGTCCTTTCTCAAGATCTAACCTATCCCTATACCAAATTTCATCAAAATCGGTTCAGTGGTTTAGGCCTGAAAGCGTAACATACAGACAGACAGACAGACAGACCGACAGACAGAGTTACTTTCGCATTTATAATATTAGTATGGAAGTATGGATGTGTGTGTGTGTAGGATCGATTTACTTTTTTTCCTCCTTTTGGTAGTCTGTCACCTGTACATTGTTGGCTACATCTATATACCTACTTAATAGAATAAAGAGGAAAGTTTTGTATGTAACGAATAAACTCAAAAACTAACCTTACTTCCTATAGATTGTCGGATGAGACGGGCTTTCCGGGTTCGAGAGGTCAGCTACAGTCGCTCTATTGTAAAAGTTCGATTTATACATTGGAGAAAAGAGTCAATTTCAATTTTCAATAATGGCAACAATATTTAATTAAAGGAAACGGAAGTCGGGCCAATTTGAGTATTTAATGTAGGTATTTAAATATTCCAAGTAATTCCCTTAAATTGGAAGTTATATTCACCAAAAAGTTGACTTGCATCATAAAATAAAACAATAAGTATCTAATAAAATAACTATTATTTTAATATTAACGTTTATAAACTGAACGCAGTCCAAACACAATGTTTCAGTATTTCAAAAAGCGAACATCGTCTGCGCCGCCATATGTCACATCGGTCACAATAATGTAGAAAATAAATTAATTAGCGTCTAAAATAATCTCACCACGACCAATACAAAGGTAAACACGCTTGCAAAACACTACGACACTGGTAAGGCAATTAATGTCAATATATCCTCACTTGTCAACGCTTCGAGTCTTTGTTTCCCGCCATCCGCCATTGTGATGTCACAAAATTGTATTTACAACCAAACGAATAAATCAGCACCTTACCCCATTAACAATTAAGACTATTTTGGAACGGGCATCAGTAAGAAGAAACTACCGTAGATAAACGTTTTTTTTTCTATAACGTTCGAATACACACCCATCCGTTGTCTGGTAATAGAATTTTACAGCTTTTTAATGAGCTCCGGCCACTTACTAAATTTCAGTTGGAAGACATTTCTTTTCATGTTTATTTTCCTTTTTTTTCTAACGGGTGAATAATTATGGGGGAGAAAGATTTAGCTAACGAGAGCCGAGACGCGTGGAGATTTATCTTTTCGTAACAAATTTAGAAAATGAGACATCAGTGTGCGGTTAACTGGTGTAAAATATAGGGTTGGCACATTTGGCACTGTACAGTTATTGATATGAAAATAGATATTTTAGTTGTGTTATTATTAGGTGGCTAGTGGTGACAGTGACAATTTATTTATATATTTTTGATTTGCTTTACACATACATACCTACCTCTTTTCATGTAGGCCGAGACCAAATGTTTCACTTTCTACAATCCTGGAATACTGTATAAGTATTTAACTTCTTGTTTTTAATAAATTTTATCACGATTTATTTGGTATTATTTTTTTATTTAAACTTAGAATGCTATTCAGCAACTAATGTCTAAGGGTGGCATGGCCAGGACTGCAGAAAGTTTCATGTATTATTATTTTTGTTAAACAAAGTAACACTGAATTAAAAATGGCAACCCTATCTCGGCATGTTGGTGAGAAATTAAATGGTTTTATTTCCATGTGCGCGTGGAACGCGGGAAACCTATTCAAACGGCTAATTCGAGCCGCAATTGCTCGTTCAAAGATGTCGGACTTTGAAATCGTTTTATAGTTGGCAGATCGTAAATAAATTAACAATTTATATCATTTTTTCAGTAAGAACACGTTACAACGAATTATTGTCAATTATCATTGAAAAAGCACCTTGTATTTTTGTTAGATTTATTAACACTAGTTTTCTTATACGTAATGTGTTATTGCTATTTTAGCGTTATAGGAATAGCAACAAAAGTAGCTTAGTAAATTAAAAACACATGAAATTTTTTACCTCCTACATAATTATTTTATAGATTTCATATAACTTTATTTAGTAGATACTCTTTTAGTACCTACCTAAGGCTACCTATCTTAAGAAATCTATTAACCATCGCTGGGCTAGCGAAGTAGGGGGTCTATGAATGCAACAAACAAAAAAAAAACAAATAATATTTTTAAAAGAATATTATTTTCGTTTAAGAATCGATGAAAAGTAGAATATGTCAGCTAATTGTCGTTTCGCGCATGCTAAGAAATATTTATTCTTTATTTAAAATTAATAGAGGGAAATCTGTAAATGCAGACGGCTGTCATGTAACACATTTTTTATGCAATATTTCTAGCGTTTTAGATATCGCTGTCTTAGCTAAAGGGATCTATTGTATAGCTCCACCAACATTTCCATTCAATCAATGTAAACATACATACATACATACATAAAATCATGTCTGTTTCCCATAGGGGTAGGCAGAGATCACGGATCTGCTACGATCCTGACATACCTACTTCTTTCGCTTCATTCACTCTCATTTGATTACATTCTTCATGCATGCTCGTCTAGGGTACTCCTGACCTGCAGACTCAATGTATGTTATTTATTAATAAGAATAATAAAAAAATAAATTTATAAAAGAGATCACGCCTCAAAAGACATTATTACAATTTAATTGGCGCCAAAAATACTCGAACCGCGGGAGCATGGCGTGGAGTCAAATGGCGCGGGAAGGCGTCAATTGCTTTACTTTTTTATCTTTTTTACATTAATTATGTTGTTTAGGATTACAAGCTCATGTTTCTAAGATTTATTTGTTTGTTTGAAATATCTGGCGTGTATTTTGACTCATTTTGTCGGCGGAAGAAATAATTAGAACTCTTCGAAACCGTCTAAACGGACATTTACACTGCCTGCAAATAAATAGGGTTCTGTCAAAATTTAGACTAACACGTTTTTATTGTGATTATCTACTTTTGCAAAACATATTTTTTACTGATTTTAGACGGACTACTTACATAAAAAACAATAAAGATTTTAGTACTAATATGGTGTTATCTGGTTCATCAAGACCTTTTGAATCTAGCCAAGCTAATTGCAGTTATATAGCCTTTATGTATCTACACCTTTAACCTTAGGTAGGTACAGGCATTCTTCTCAGGTTTGGAAGTTGGAAGCTTTGGTTGGAAGGGAAGGTTGAATGAAAGTCACTTTTCTAATAGCCGTATATAAGCCATTTCAAACGAGGTGAACGAATAGGTTCAATAACGCGTAGGTGATAATGATGGTTTTTGATTCGTCAATTTAACTGGATCCCGACTGATGGAAAGAAGCTGACCTCAAATACAAAAACATGCCTGTTCCAAAAACTGGAAACCTTTTGATGGCATTCCAAGTTGCCCTTTTGTGCCGCTTATTTATTTTTTTACCCGACTGCCGAAAAAAGGAGGGGAATGTTTTTTGTTATTTAGAACCAAAATTACTAATAAAAATTGTAGTCAACGAACAAAAGTGTGAAATATTTTCACGCATCATTTCTAGACAACCGAAAATATGTTCACATTCGTTCTTTATATTTTATTTAATCTTATTTTTTATCTTCATTATGTGTCTCATTTATCACTAACAATTTTATAATACCTGTGACACCAATGTGAGCTTAAGTTTTTAATTTAATCTTATTAAAAAATTACTCTATTATTTATGATTCTCGATTATTTTCATTTGGCTGTCAGTGCGACTGCGTGGTTTTGTTGTCACTTTTTTTTCGACGTAATAATAATTGGACTTTATGCAAATAGGAACCAGTCCACGCAAATCAAAGTAACTATAGAAAACCTAAAGAAAAATATAAATTAACGAAATTATGAAATCATTTAAATCTTTGCAGGGTCGAGGTGAGAAAATGTGCGCATTTTGGGAAGCTTTGCTTCTTTTCATATTTACTTTTTAATTTTGGAATTGTGTGGTTTGGTTCTTGTTTGCATAAGTAGTTTCAATTATTTATACGAAGTAGTAGGTGAAGTAATTGAGCTCATAGCTTGCGAGATCTCATAGAGGAACTCATAGATTGTTATACTATTTATACTGTTGATTGATGGCACTCGGTGGAATTTATTGTTACACATATTGAGAACACTTGTAGGTACTTTTTCCACAGTATTTATTATATTGAATAGGGTATTTGACTAAGTCGTCGATTCTTCCCAATACTAGTTAATATGATAGCTTGTTGTGAAAAAAAATATTGCAAAATAAAATATTGCATATCTAAACTGAAACTATGACTTTTCATTACTTGAAATTTCCAAAAAAAGTCAAAATATAAACAATCATAATCAATTCAAATATATAACTTTTTAGATTCCTCATTTAATTTTAAATAACTTTTATTATGAACTATATAAGTGTAAACGCAACGTAGACCGAGATAAATGCGATATTATCTTGCACTCCATACATTTTCACTACGCGCTACCGAAGCGTGACGTCACAATTTAGTACGATTTTGTATGGAGCGTTTTCGGGCGGCGCGACAAATTGAAGTTTTCAAAATCAAATATCTTGAAAACTATTTGTAGTACGAAAATTTTACTTTTACAGTTCATTATATTATAAGACAGTGGTCATTTTTCGAAAGTAAAAAAAAATAGTCAAATAGCCCATTGACCGGTTTCCGACCGATTGATTGACCGATGGTTTGAAACCGGTCAGGTTCGATGTAATAAATACTGTGGAAATGTACAAGTGTTCTCAATATATATGTGTCATAGATTGTTATATCAAATTTGAATCAGAGTAATGAGTACAGTATTTTTTTTTTTTTTTACAACACTATCTAGACCCATGGTAAGCTTTTAGCTTGAGTTATGGAATCTACGGAATCTTTTTTTTTTGTAAATACATACATATTATTATACATAGAAACACCCAGACCAATGCAAATAGCCATATTCATGCATACAAATATTTGCACTGAACGGGAATCGAGCGGGAGTATCACTACATGGTATAAAGCAAAGTAGCTTTGCGCGTCTGTCTGTCTCTATGTATGCTTAGATCTTTAAAACTATAAAAAGGATTTTGATGCGGTTTTTTTTAATAGATAGAACGAATCAAGAGGAAGGTTTATATTATGCATAATACATGCTTAATATAGTAGAGAGTGCAGCGGGAACGGGATTCGAAGACACGCGGGCGGGAATAAATTGGCGGTAAAGTTCGCCGGGTCACCTAGTCTTAAATAAGAAAGGTAATGAACCTCCTTGTGATACAATCTGAACATTCTGAACAATGGAACAGAGCCTCGATTGCAAAAAGCGGCACTAAAGTTTCAAAAATCCGACTCCGACGGATCACCTCGTGACACGTAACTTTGATCCGTGACACAAATCAGCGTCCACACTAGACCCGAACAGTACATCGTAACACCGTACATTGTCTTGACGTATGTTCCGTGTCTGACATTTCCTTTGAGTGTTCGATAAGGATAGAGGCGTGTCAGTAGCCTGTGACATTGTCCGCGTGACAAAAACCCGTTCACACTACGAACGCGTGTCTGACACGGTCACGGAGTACTGTACGGCGTAAATGTCACAAATGTGGACGCACCATTACACATTAAGAATCATAGACTAAGAATACACTACGTTTAGAATAGAAAGCAAGTATGATAAATACGAACTTTTCCGAACGACACCGATGGCCAAACATTATTCATACATAACATAATTATTAGGTCCTTACATATGAAATTGGCGTTTTGTATGGGAGGAACAAAAAGTCGAATATTATTAATTTTTTTTTATACATGACACGTCAATTTGACTTCACCTCGCCTGATGTTAAGCTAAAGGCAAAGTCTCGGAAAGAGGGTCACCATCGTAAACATTTACCATGTTAACAGTGGTGGCACTCAGCTTGACGGCCTCATTAGATGCCTTCTCACGCCCCGCTTAAAGGACCCGGGACTGTAGGTAAATATAGGTAATATATTTAATTAATCAAAGTATGAACCATTGTTTTCTATGCACTTTTGCCATCTCATAGGTAGTTCATTGATCCCTTTACTAAAAAAACAGTCAAAAAATATGTGAAGGAATCAATAAAATATGTGAAGGCGATTTGGACTGCCCCATCAGAGTTGAATTTTTTCCCTTGCAAGAAGTTGTCCAAATTTCGAACAAAATGGTAATCTGTTGGAGCAAGGTCCGGGGAGTACGGAGGATTTCTTAGACATTCCAATTGAAGCTGTTCTAATTTGGAAGCCGTCTGTTGTGCGGTGTGTGGTCTATCGTTGTCGTGAAGCAGCAGTGCCGTGGAGCGATTGACCAGCCTAGGTTGTTTAGCCGCTAGCTTTTCCATCATGGTTTGCAATTGCTGACAATAGACATCAGCCGTAATAGTCTGGCCAGATTTGGGAAAACTGTAATAAACAATACCGGCACTAGTCCACCAAACGCTCACAAGTAACTTTTTTGGGGTTAATTTTCGTTTGGGGCAGTATTTGGCTGCCTGGCCAGGATCCAACCATTGCGCTGAGCGCTTCCGATTATCGTAAAGAATCCATTTTTCATCACAGGTAATGATTCGGTTTAAAATACCTTCATTATTGTGCCGGTTCAGTAATGTAACTTGGCAGTCGACGCGCGTTTGCCGGTTTGTTTCAGTCAATTCGTGAGGTACCCACCTTTCAAGCTTTTTAATCTTCCCAATTTGCTTCAAGTGAATTAAAACAGTTTTATCACTAACACCGCAGCCTGCAGCTAACTCGGACATGGTTTGCGATGGATCCGCTTCCACAATAGCCTTCAATACTTCATTATCAACTTGGGTCTCAGGCCGTCCACGGGGCTTGTTCTGCAGGTCGAAATTTCCAGAACGAAAACGTTGGAACCAAAAACGAACTGTGTTTTCTTTTGCAACATGTCCGCCATAAACATCATTCACCCTTCGAGTCGTTTCCGCAGCACTAGTGCCACGGCGGAACTCGTATTCGTAAATAATGCGATATTTTAAGTTTTCCATTTTGTAAAATGAGAGACGCAAACAGAAAAATACAGAAGAAAAAAACAAATGAATGACGGTCATGGAAGCACAAATACATGAGTAAATAGCTGTACAAATTTGAATTTGGAATTCCTTACCAAAGAGGAGAAAATCGCGATTAAAGTGGCCAGTACGAAAAACGCCAATTTCATATGTAAGGACCTAATATTATGAATTGGATGACTGATAAAAGAAAAAAACCACTGAATATCATTTATTTTTAAAGAACTTACACTTAAGATGACAAAAAACTGCAAAAACTATTTACTAATAATTATACTGCCCTTATTTTAATTATAAGTATCGCGAATATATATATATATCTATATATATATATCGTTGAATATATAAGTCGTGTTAGTTACACTATTTATAACTGAAGAACTTTTGGCTTTTGGCTGAAAAATGGCGGAGATGTTGCTTAGAACCAGGAGACGAAGTCGCAGGCAAAAGCTAGTTTTAGATAATATGAAGTATTAATATAAAGATAAGTCAAACTCTATAAATGTGCAATATAATTTTAAATGGCATTCTCAAAGAAACTTTTTTGTTTTCGCTAGCACTTCGAAATTCGTACATCCTTTTTATTATGGTTATATTTCTTTGGAACATTAAATGTATACAATTTTCTTTAATGTTTGTCACCATCTTTGGTTAGTTCATAGTGGCACTCGCAGGGGTACATCATTTTGTAAGATTAAATTGGATAAATCATTTTGTAGTTGACTATCCATGAATGCATTGGGGCAGTTATTTCCAGAAAAAAAAAAACATATATCTTGAAATGGTACCATACACTGGGCACCTAGGTCACCAGATTTAAGTCCATGTGACTTTTTCTTGTGGGGATACTTAAAATCTTTGGTATACAAAACAAATCCGAGCACTGTAAGACAGCTTAAAGAAAATATTCGAGCCGAAGTCAATAGGATTTCCCAGTCGCTGTGTAAACACGTCTTTGACAATATGCGTGCTAGAATCGAAGAGTCTGTAAGAGTTAACGGTTGCCATTTGGGCATGGTGGTTTTAAAAAAATGGAATCCGCACTTCTTGTCTAGAAACTGTAAAAAGCATTTTTCGTAATAATGGCGTAGGTATTTTTCAAAGTTTTTCAAAGTTAGAAATCGGCTACTGGACACCCTGTGTATATAATTGTACCTAATGTTTGTTGTGCTTTGCGATAGAATCATAATTATTTTCTTTCCTTTTAGTAATTTTATTTGTTCGGGTGTTCCTTGCTGGGAATATTCCCGCCCAGAATAGTAGGGTAAAGGTTGGCTTTATGGTGATAATAAGGAATAAAATGAAAAAAAATATACAAAAAGTAACATTTATTATAAACGAACTTTACTTAATAGGTTAATCAGACTTTTGTTTTCAATTTTTATAAATCACAGCGACTCTAAGTCTTATACTTTAATAAAAAAAATTAATTTAAAAAAACCTCTTGACGTTGTCAATATGGAGATACGGGGGCAATATGGTGATACCATATATGGCAATATAGTGACAAATCTATTCCGGTGCCCAATCACTGTCATCGGAGCCCTGTCTGTCACAGTTATCACACAGAAACTGTGGTGACTCAATGCCAGTACATTCCTGATGGTACTGTTTGCCACAGCTCATACAGTCTACCCATACAGCTCCGTTTCTCAGCGCCACATCCTGGGAGTAGTGGCCGCCACAGTAATCACACATTGTACATTTGTTTGAATTTGGTGTTTTCCCTCTTAACTCTTAAGCTGCTTTGAAGCTAGATGAGTCATAATTTCTTCGTTTGTAGCCCTTCATATGGCGCTTTCGTTTCACCAACGACTTGTTTCTGTAAGAAAAATCAACCAATTCGTAAGGTCATAAGTTGAACAATTTCAATGATAACTGTTTTTTATTTAAATATTATTATGTAATGTTTATTGCTTCACTATTTCTGCAAAACTCACTAAAATCGTGCTAAAAACAAAGTAATTATAAATTATATAACATTGTTAATAATATGGTGATATTTACGTACCGATTATCCTCTATTTTTGCACTTAATTTCGCGCGAAGCGAACGAACGGCGTCCGCCCTCGAGAACAGCGCGCGGTTGAAAGAAGGGGAGGAGCAGTAGCTTGCGTTGGGTACATTCAAAAAACGTAACAATCGCGCTGGACAATATAAGCAGAGGAAAAACCAAAATTGTCACCATATTGCCATATATCACCAATTAGCCAACCTTTACCCTACTTAAGTAGGTACAGAGTAGAGAGCGACTCTTTACTTTCGTTACGTAGTGGTGCGGCCACGTTTTGCAGCAAACGTCCTGACTATGCATCAAAATCTCAACGAAGACCAACGCTAAGATAATGTTGATAGATCAGTTTACATACTCTTTTTTTCGTGCGGAAATCCCCACGGATACCTCCCCCGCCGGAGCCGAGACATACTGATTCCGGTAAGTCTATTGTAAGAGAAATTTAGAGAAATAAGTAGACAGTAAGTCTGGTGTAAGAGAAGTCTAGAGTACATAAATCAGATCCTCGGGCGGTGGATTCAATTGCATGCAATAAAGTCTGACACCGTCCCCGGTTCGGGGTGGTGCACTCAAACTGTTTAACTTTTCCTATTGTTTTGTTTTATTATCTACTAACATTAGTTGTAAGTTATTTACTAACAAATTTATGGAAGAAATTCTAAAATAAAAATATATTATTATTATTATAAACCATAGTAACTGTATCTTGCCCAAGACCGTGGGAATTGGTGGAGTTTTTATTTATTTATTTATTTATTTATTATCTTCTTCTACATCCATCTTTACAGGGTAGACCCTAACACGACAGAGTAGGCAATCTAAGCATGCTCTAACATAACTAACCTAATGTTTTATTATAATCTACTAGCTTTTGCCCGCGGCTCCGCCCGCGTGGATATCGGTTATCGCGACCAAACATAGCCTATGTCCTTTCTCATGGTCTAATCTACCCCTATACCAAATTTCATCAAAATCGGTGCAGTGGTTAAGGCTTTAAAGCGTAACATACAGACAGACAGACAGACAGACAGACAGACAGACAGACAGACAGACAGACAGACAGACAGACAGACACACAGACAGACAGACAGACAGACAGAGTTACTTTCGCATTTATAATATTAGTAAGTGGGTGAATTTCAACATCTATGAATTTTTAGCTAATTTTGGTGATTTTTTTTATTTCTAGGTATTTAGGTAATCTCTTTCAATATTTAGCTAGAAATACATATTTTATGCCTATTATGTTTGAATAGTCTAATTAGCCCTGGGAATTACTTGTTTATTTTATACACCTGAATTTTCAATACACCGAAATTGGTATCTAACACCAAAATTGCATATCAACTTATTTTTATTTTTATTTATTATTACTTATACTATTTCTTTGTTTTTTTTCTAGAATTTGGCACTTAATAGTTACATATAACCCTTAATTTTTACCCTTTTATCACCAACTTCATTTTTATATGGCAAAACCACTTTAGTTGTTAGTAGTATCAGTATAAAAGCAAAACATTTGATTGTTCTATCTATCCTTGCTTCTAGCAAGGATTATATTTTACTCTAATGGCGCCAATATTATCGACGAACTTATTCAAGATTGCTGGGAAAAGATTTAGGCAGTTATTCTCAAAGTGGGAGAGGTGGTACTCGGTATGCCTAAGGGTGGACGGAAGATATGCCATGGACACTTGGTAGTGACAAGAAAAGTTGGTAGTGTGATGTCTATTCCTGAACTTACAGGAGTCCTTCAACTAAGTTTCTCACGCGGTGAGCTGATGGGCATTGCGGTTCAAAAGGGTTCCAGAGGTTTACACCATCCGAGACATGTACCACGATTCTGATTCCGTTGTTCGAACCGCTGTTGGCAATATGAGAATCTTCCTTATCACTGTCTCTGTGATCTGTGATCTGTCCTTAGTCCATTCCCAATCAGCGTGGTATTTTGGTCGGAAAGCATCAGACAATCACTCCATAACTGCCCATGTATGCTGTTAATATCGGTGGTGGACGCCGATAGATTGGTGCAACATGTGAGGATGTGGATGTAGGAGCTTGAGGACGGTAGAGGTCAGAAGCCTTCTGTGGAGAAGATTGAGTACCTTTTACACGATAGCAAAGTGCTAGCTGCTGGAGCAACATAATATGGTACTCGGTATGCCTAAGGGTGGACGGAAGATATGCCATGGACACTTGGTAGTGGCAAGACAAGTTGGTAGTGTGATGTCTATTTCTGAACTTACAGGAGTCCTTCAACTAAGTATCTCACGCGGTGAGCTGATGGGCATTGCGGTTCAAAAGGGTTCCAGAGGTTTACACCATCCGATACATGTACCACGATTCTGATTCCGTTGTTCGAACCGCTGTTGGCAATATGAGAATCTTCCTTATCACTGTCTCTGTGATCTGTCCTTAGTCCATTCCCAATCAGCGTGGTATTTTGGTCGGATAGCATCAGACAATCACTCCATAACTGCCCATGTATGCTGTTAATATCGGTGGTGGACGCCGATAGATTGGTGCAACATGTGAGGATGTGGATGTAGGAGCTTGAGGACGGTAGAGGTCAGAAGCCTTCTGTGGAGAAGATTGAGTACCTTTTACACGATAGCAAAGTGCTAGCTGCTGGAGCAACATAAGCAGGAGTTGCGTGTCACCTACATCTTCGACTTCATCGCTTTGTTGCGTGGAGTCACGTGCAAAAGATGGCATAAGGCACTCTTGCATCCACGGTAGCTTTCATGTAAGTGAGAAAGCAGAGGAAGAAAAGCCAAATGATGTTGACAGTGGAGAGGAGGGAAGAAGGGTGGGCAGGTTTTAACGGCGTAGGCTTAGTAGTAAAGAGTGAGGCCGCCTTTCACGCCAGTAGAAGCAGGTGACGGAAAAAGCGCATGATGCTCCACCACACCTGCCTGTCCCTACTGCGGCATCAGCTGACTTCACCCAACTACTCGCCCGTCTTTTGTATGGGTAGTTCATATGCTAATGGTTAATCTGAGAGAAAATTAGGAAAGCTTCCGAACAACCCTCAACTGCCAACAACCTCTTTCCCACCTAGGGAGAGAGGCGATGCTCTCTCCATTGCCCAGGGTATACTACGTAGAGGTCACCTGACCTAGTAGCCCGTCGGACTACGTAGGAGCTTAATCAAATAACTATGAAAACAAATTTTGGTGTAAATATACAATTTTGATGATTAGTAAAACCCCACCAAATTCACCAAAATTGCTCCACCAAAATTAGTTTCACGTCTAAAAAAATTATTTATAAAAATACTATTTAGAATATAGTGGTTACATTACCAAAATGTAATACACATACTGAACCTGTACACCATACTTAAATATTAAAACATACAATGAGAATAAACCGTTTTAAATAATCAACACAAAAATTACAATATTTTTGTCCGATGCTTATGAAACGACCTACTTACGTGTTTGGCAGAAAAACGAAACGGGACTGGGGACAACTGGCACTGGTGCTCATTAACACCCAACTGAACGTTTCCAAAGATGATAGTGTCGTCCTTATAGGTACTTTCGATACGACTCCTTCGATGATTTTATAAATCCCACCAAAATTTTACATTTGCCGCGGACGCAAATTAAAAATTAATTTTAAGATAAAGTATAGTACTAAATACTACGAATGACAGTATCGAAGATAGCTAAAATAATGCCGAATCGAATTATTATTAAGTATACTCAGTAAACTAATGAAGTTTCGATTAAACTGTGATCATTCCCAAGAAAACAGGTTGTGGCCGCGCCACCAAGCTTAGAATTTAGGTGAAAAGACATTTTTTACACTCACAAAAATAGTTTCAATAATATAATTTATACGTGCATATAGAGAAAAACGGTATCTTTCTTACAAAAAATAATCATTACTATATGTTAACTTTAAGGTATGATTTTCAGTCACGCCGCGAAAATTTTACGTTTGAGAAATTCACCCAAGTATGGATAACATATTACTGATGAATGATGTGTACTGTGAATTCACTCAGAGAACAACAAAATAGGGGTCAACATTAAGCGAAACTGCGTTAAGCGTTGAAACCAGAAAGTGACCATTGGGCTCTAGCTGACCCGGCAAACTTCGTACCGCTAATTTTCTTCAGCCCGCGTGGCGTCAGATCCCGTTCCCGCTGCACCCTCTACCATACCGGGTGTAAGGGGAACGCTCCCGAAGCCGAAAACCCCTAGTAGTACTCCAGGTACATAACACATTTTCGTTTGTTTTTTATTTTTGCTTTTTTTTTGGTAGTGATGTTCTTTTTATAAAATTATCGTTTCATTTAGCTTAACTAACGTGATGGAGAGTCAATAATGTTATTATATTAAATCTTTTTTGTTTTATACTATGTTGGTAGGTACGACTGGGCCTCATAACTGAGATCATAGTATGTTTAATATTAGACGATATTCAAGATAATACAGTTATGCAGACTGAACAGTGCTTTAAGACCACCTTCGTGCTTCAGGGGTTCAAGTCAACCTCGCCTGCTTGTTGGTGTTCAATACACATGTTAAATAATGGACAAGGTCAGAATACCGAAATTATAAGCGAAGCTAATGGTCTAAAATGAAAGTTTTGTTCGCTATAATGATAATGACAGCATGACGGAGAAAGAATACACCCCACATCATCCGAAAAAATTGTGGCCTTCCACTTGTACCATCGTAGACCTGTGCAGGGCAACAGACAATGCTGTGGCCGTAGCCAAGTATTGGGTCGACATACTTTAATAGATTGATGAGCCATTGACACGAAGAAGTAGAAGAATCATCCGAAAGGCGTCTTAAGAAGCGACTGACAGAAAAATACGCAGACGACATACAATAACATACATAACATAAACTCACGCCTGTTTTCCCCGAAGGGGTAGGCAGAGGTGCTAGCACCCACATTTCGCCAGTTTATGTTTAGGTCCCAATGTAATAAGTGGCGAGCCTATTGCCATTAACCGGGCACTTATAAACCTGCGATAAATACACACATAACTTCGAAAAGCATCGAAAAGTCATTGGTGTGTGCCATGGTAAACCTGGGATCGAACCCGAAACCTTGTCTCAGCAGTCCATTACTCATACCACTAGGCTACCGCAGATAACGCAGACGACATCATTGCGAAAGAAGGAAAATTATAAAAAAGCCCTGTATCAAACTCGTCTGGCAAGCGTGGAAACAGTAGGCCAAAGAGTACCAACATTGGGAGAGCCCTATGTGCAGCAGTGGACTTAGATAGGCTAATTCATTAAATAAATACAATTAAAATAAATACCTGATTGTCCATAATCAGTAGATTTAACATCAAGAAACTCTTGGACATCACCAGCCGTAGAACTCTCAACGTCGACATTTTCAGAGCTATTACTACACGCATCGTCATCAGATTCAACATTATCAGTCACATCACTATTAAAATTACTTTTTAAATCACAAATCACCGCACTAGTAGACGCTTCACAATCATTAGTGTTGTTACTACATTTTTCAAATTTATCCGCCAATAAATTATCGATTGAAAACGGTAATTTCGTTTCGTTTCTCTCAGATTTTATTTCCTCGACGTCCATTGTCGGTTCCTCCATTTTTAATTTTCCACGAATTGATTTGATTATTTGAATTATTTTGTTGTTTTGTCAACGTGCGCTCTGTAGGAGGCTAGGAGACATTTTGAATCACATTTTAAGCACCCAACTATTTAATGAGCCATAATTTAAACTAATAAGAAAGCTCGACGATGCGTTTTTGTCAATTCGTCGACTGAAACTGCGGACGGAATTTTAACTACCTCTTTTGAAAAACATAATCGGCTCCATACAGACATTGGAATCTATACTCCTTATTTTTAAAGCAATAGAGTTGAAAATGGTTTAATTATCAAATTAGTTATATCTGGCAACTGTGCGTCTGCTTCGAATGAAGATTGAGAGTCTTTACTAATGGGCGTCTTTCTGGATGACAGTATTTTCGCTTCCCACTCAATACAAATCCAACTTTATTCTATTTCAATAAGGTTTATATCCTAAAAACTGTTGTTAAACGATGCAAATAGCTCATGAAGATCCACAAAGTTATAATTAGAGTTGGGCCAATCAGCGTGATGTGGGCGTGGCCGGGATGCGCGTACGCAGTCTCCTGGACATCAAACGGAGATTTATATGAGGAGCTGGTTGATATACGTGGAGGCACATTAATTCTTATAATTATTTAGTTAGTTTAGTTAATTACAGTAGTCAGATGCTCGCGGTGGAATGGAGACGAGTTAATTCAAATTGATTTATGAATGTGGAGTCTAGGTTGAGTTACTTAATTTTGGTCGTAATTAGTTATGATATTTGTCGGGTTTGGTTGGTGATAATGATGTTGGGTTAATGTTCGGGTGTTGTAGGGTCGAAAAAATCTTATAAATTTTTGTTTTATTTTCAGAAATATTCTTTGCCTTTAGCTTAACATAAGGCGTGGTGAAGTCACATTGACGTGTCCTTTATACAAAAAAAACAAATAGGAAGAAAAGTGGAAAAGAGAGTGCAAGTAAAGAGGAGTAAAAGTGCAGTCACGCTATGTCGCGAAAAGCGCAGTGATCTCCTAGTGCATCGTGCGGTACAGTCGCCCCGTGTGAGTGTCGTGTTCAAGATTCGGCTGTTGGGGTGTAAATAAAGTGGTCTCACATACGAAGCTGCTTACTTCCAATTTATTTGTTTTTTTTTTTATAAAGGCCACGTCAATTTGACTTCATCTCGCCTGATGGTAAGCTAAAGGCAGTCTCGGAAAGAGGGTCACCATCGTAAACATGTACCATGTTAACATTGGTGGCACTCAGCTTGACGGCCTCATTAGACGCCTTTTCAGGACCCGGAACTGTAGGAAGAAGGAAACACGTGAGCTGGCAGGGAGTTCCAGGTCTTAATTATTATGTAACCATTAGCTTTTGCTTTTGGCTCCGGAGTCTATCTTTCTTTATTTAAGCACCTATTCGAAATACATCGGGAAAAATGAAGCGCTCAGGTCGATATAAAGAGAAATGAAATTTGAAGTGATTCAGGTGTGGCTCAATAGGTCTGTTCCCCCTGTAAGGGAAAGGTTGTGGGTTCCAGTCCAACTTGGGCGCTTAAATTTTCCCTGTATATTTCGAATTATTATGCTAACTTTTTAAGTTAGCATAATAATTGCTATAAAAAATTCATGTAAATAGGTACCTATTATTAATTTCTAATCACTCAGCAAAACACGTCTTCGATGGTGAATTGTTTTATTCTTTAACTAGCTTTTGCCCGCGGCTCCGCCCGCATGAATGTCGGTTAAAGCGACCAAACATAGCCTATGTCCGTTCTCATGGTCCAATCTACCCCTATACCAAATTTCATCAAAATCGGTTCAGTAGTTTAGGCGTGAAAGCGTAACATACAGACACACAGACAGACAGAAAGACAGACAGAGTTACTTTCGCATTTATAATATTAGTATGGATATACCAATCGAATATTTTAATTTTAGTTCTAAGACATATTTTGTGCGCCACATTGGTAGAGTATGACTTGCAAATAAAATGTAAACATCACCTACTCACCCATATTTTAAATTAATCAACTTATAATGGTGGAAAAATCATACAAGGTGCTAGAGACAAAATAAACTAAAGAAAATAAAGATATTAATAAAATATTTACATACATAATGCGTCGTTCGTGACTAATGTAATAATGAGTTTATTTGTTACCCCTATTATAACAAATAAACTCATTCCATTTCGAATTCATTTCAGAACAGAGTTTAGAAGTATAAAAATATAAAGTTTATACTTAAGTATAACAGCAGAATCGGCATAGGTAATTTTATCAATCAGACTACAACTTTGAGTACCTACCTAGGAATTAAAAAAAGTGCCAGAGTAAGTTATCTTGGTGTACCTCAGGGAAGCATTTTAGGACCTAACTAAGATTTTAAACTATCGCGTTTCCTGCGATGATGATATGCGACAATTTGTACGGTAACTAATTGGCATTATTATATACCATAATTCCCGTTAATATATTAGGTTTAAGACCACATGTGTATCGAAAAATGGCACAGAAACTCTCTGTTACCGCGCGCAGGGTCGATATTCCGAGTTTAATTCCCTGTTCTACAAGTCCATGGGCCACGCCACGGTAACCACTTTCATCAGGTGTCCCGTGTGCTTATCTGCCACCTGAGTGGTATAAAACACTTACTACCTTACCTACGCTCTTTTTTTATCTGGCTTCTTGCTACGCATTTAGCAAGCACAAACAAGTTTAATCTTAAGTATATTGTATTATATTACTTTTAATAGTTAAAATGATTGTTGATGATGATGATAATGACTATAATGAGGTAATTATGTTGATGATGATGACGATGAATGAGATGATTGCTGCCTCAGTAAAGTTGTGGGGACTTTACTAAAAGCTCCCTGGGGAGATTTGGATTGACCACGTAGAGTCACAATGCACTGTAATATGCCACTGTCATAAACGTGGGTGCGTTGTCCAAAACACTATGGCAAAAAACCATCATTTTTATACCTACATAAAAATTCGAATTTACACCAATTTCAGAAAATTAAATAATACCGGCGGGAGCGTAGATGCGCTTTCCCGCCAAAACTCCATCAATATTCTAACTACTCTCTTCTGTATCCTTCATCCTTGCGTCACCTATTTTTTTTTTTCTTTTTTTTTAAGAACATTAGAACCGAGGTTACTAATATTCACTCTAACCCATCAGGTCGGTCGGTCGGATATACCTATCAGTAGCATCTGAAGCATATAGTTATTAATAGTCTAATAGTTATTTTGCCAATGTAACTGCGTTATCGCCGTTAGGAAAAATTTCGATGTATATTCAACTATTCCCTGAAGCGATTATCCTCTGTCGCCCGAGACCGCATGACCGCACAGAAGCTAGATAGCGTTCTAGGATCTAGATAGCGTTGTGTAGGATGTTGTGGTAAACGTAGTTAGCTTGTGTTGTGGAATCTAGAACGCGTATAAACATGATACTTTTTCGACTTTTATACAAATGCTGTAAAAAAAAATCCTTCAAATGATACTTTTTTTTAAATAGTTAAATAAATATTATACTTAGAAACAACCAGACCAATGCAAATACCCATATTCATGCATAAAACATTTGCACTGAGCGGGGGAACGAACCCGCGCCTCCTGTGTGGCAGCCGCGTGCACTACCGCCACACCACAGAGGCTGTCTCTCTGGAGTGTCTCGTTGTCTAAACTCTTATGATTTTAATGACCAAACACATCACACAAAACTGACAAAACATGTAGGTATACGACAAATATCTGCATCACCCCAGGTTGTCTGGTAGAAAATGCCCACGACATTAAGTGCGCCTAGTCATATTTTATATTTGTGCATAAAGATTAAATAAAATAAAAATGGATCCGAGACTGTAGATCTTTTTTTCAACTTTCACCCAAAACACATAAACAATTCAAGCTACTGACATCGCAGTTCACGTCGTAACGGAACACAAACTCTCAATCAACCATATCGCCAAAAATAAATTATTTAAAACGTTCAGAAATCAACTAATTAAACGATAACCGAAGTCGTCCCCAACACGTGTATAATGAGCCTGTAGACGTCACGCGGGAACAATTTAGACGCCACGGAATAGCGCGGATGGGTATGCGGAAACGCGACCCGGCGAGGACTTGTCAATAATATTTATTGGAGTTTTAGGGTACCGGGGAGAGATAAGAAATCACTAGGGATTTTGGACAATAAACAGTCAAAAAATAGAATGAATAAATTAAAGAAAAATAGAATATTATTAAACCGAAATTATTTAAGTACCTACTATTCCTTCTAACCCCTCCTAAAGATCTTTTAAGACCCTATCGAGACAATAAAAAAACAGCCCATCAAAATCCGTTCAGTATTTTTTGTATCCATTTAGGTACCTAGGTACATCACCTACATCAAGATTTAAAACAAGATTTAAAAACACTTTTGTGTTCACTACCTAAACCTATCGATCGTTAATATTAGTTGATAAGTAGTAAGTATTTTTTAAATATCTGTAATGTAGCTATAGTACCTACATAAAAAATAGTAAATATAAAAATAAAAAAAAAACATAAAAAAGGCGTAACAACGGAACCAAATTAAATACTACCACAACTCAGGTAATTATTCTTCAACGGGGACGCGACTCATTCGTCAATAGTAGAAAAACTTAAAAAAAACCCTGTAAGCGCCACCGCGTGCTATTTTAATTACGACAAAATATGTCGGTTTTATGAAAGGGCGACAGATACAACGTTTTTGTGTTTAATTTATTGCTTCAATTGTGGTTAAACATTTGTTACGTGTTAATATCTTTAGGAATATTTTAGGACAATTTAATTTTGAACTAGTTTTATGCAAGTTTAATGAATGAATCAATTTTAGAAAGCTTTTTTTTGATTACTTTCAGATTTTGTGACAATTTTAGGACCGGAACTGGAAAGTAATTATTTTAGGTAGGGATCAATACTTTTTTTCGTATAAATATAATATTAAATAGCAACCCAAATAAGTATCTAAATTGGATTATAGTAAACTCGACTTTCAATCAAACTCGTGATCGTAAGGAGGCCAATGTTTCTTAACCACTACATTACTTCACATTACTTACACAAATTAATTTTTTTTTTTTTTTTAGCTCGACTGACCTCATATCCCGTACAGCATACCTTTGCACAGGTAGTTTCACGCAGTACAAACCGTCACTACGCAGTACAAACCGTCATTTAATTTTTTCGTTTAATTTTACAATATAAATAAAGTAGGTATTTACTTTGAAACATTCGAGTCATCGATCCGAATGTAATGTGTTATGTTTTCTAGCATACAAATATTTGCACTGACCGAGAACGGAACCATCGACATACGACATCTGTGGTAAGTCGTTCAAACGCTTCGCTCCACCTCGCACATGACCATTGTGTCAATCAATATAAACTTTTTGTTATAGGTACTTAAATAAAAACATAAGTAAGGGAAGGTTCATATCTGACGGAACATGCGTCGCGTATTATCGGTCGCGTAACGCCAGAACAGACAAATGTATAGAAAAACACTTGACCGTTCACACTCGATGCATGAATTTTTTATAGCATTTATTACGCTAACTTTAAAATTCGAATACATCCGGAAAAATGAAATGCTCAAGTAGGACGACCTTACAGGGAATTGCTCTTCCAACTAAGCTATTGAGCCACACCTGAATCACTTCAAATTTCCTCTTTTCTTTATATCCGTCTTTAAGGGCGACGGTGCAGCCATCTACCAACTTTCTTACGAACTGTTTGCATCAATGAATGGTTTTTCAAACATTTTTAAACATTGATTTTTGATGACTGCGCCAAAATATTTGAATGAAATTTTTTATAGCATTTATTACGCTAACTGTAAAATTCGAATACATCGGGAAAAATTAAATGCTCAAGTGGGATTTGAACCCAAGACCTTTACCTTACAGGGGAATGCTCTTTTTTATAGAAAAACTAGCTGTCCCGGCAAACTTTGTTTCGCCTTAGAAATTAGAATCAATTAGCTGTATCAAATTCTCCTAATTATATTGAGAACGGAAAGCATTTCGATTCGGGCCCCATACGCCCACGGAGCTCCCGACACTAATAGGTCCGAGGCCCATACTTACACCTACGGAGCCTATATACCTATGGGACCCATACAACCATATACCTCTACGCTCAAGGGCCGAGGGCGTTCATACTACCATAAACCATCAATTTTTCCACCTAAATAAAAAAATAGCCACCATAAATATTTTTGCGGCCCAAGCAACGGGCATTTTGTAAATTCAGAAGAATGTCTACTAATTACCCTCTGACGATATTTGCACGCATTATGTCAATTCTATATCAAACGTCAGATAACATAGAAGAATATCATACAGCAGTATTAGAATAATAAACACATTTTTTTCCAATTCCTATTCCAAATTCAAAATTTAGACATGGCGTATGTCGGATCAGCTATTTTAAATGGTGGTTATGTATTCTTAAATTTTCTAATTTTCCGCGCAATTTTCTTCATTTTTTCTTTCATAAGAACCTTCTCCTAACAATAACGAACACAACAAATAAAGAATTAGTGAAATCGGTCCAGCCGTTCATGCGTGATGTCGTGACCAAGGGAAATAGGGATTCATTTTTATATATAGAAAAATATTAGCAACCAATTTTACTAAATATTCCCTCTAACCCCTCCAACTAAGCTAAATTGCTTGTGCTAGTAGTGGATTCGAATCCGGGACCTCTCGATCCTTAACCGACTCCTTAACCACTAAGCTACTGAGCTAAGGCTGCTAAGCTACGACACAATCACAACCGTTTCACTGCAACTGCGTTGTCACATTTACTTAGTAACGATTAAATTAAAATGAATCTCGTTTCGGTTCCTATCTCAGGTCCCAATTTCACCATCCTATCTGTAAATAATAATAATTATATAATAATAATAATAATATATTGATTTATTCAAGTTACAATGAGTCATATTGGTTAGTATACCGGTGTACCTGTAAATATAAAATGCCTTCCAATCGTTCTCCACGTCAAGAACCCATTTCAGTAACTAAGGCATATTATTTTCACGGGCGAAAACCAACAGTATGTATAGTATGTATGTATATATGTTACCGGAAATGTGTATAATCCGGAATTCTATACAATGCCGAGTGCGCAGCAGGTAATGTATGAAATGGTATCAAAGAATATTGATGGTGGTTATAAAAAATGCAACCACTTAGGCTAATGCTGGAGCCTCGCTTCCGCTTCAGTCTTCTAACCTATAATATATCCAGGTCGGGGTGCAGTGTCCACACCACGCTATTTAACTTGGATAGATTAGGTTAGAATGGTTATTTTATTTTATTCATTCAAAAATATTAATTTTCCACAAAATCATCCGCAATTATAGACAATAACCCATTTATTTCACACATTTCCGGTGGAACTGCAGGAATTCTATGTATTAACACACATTTCCTAGGATTCGTATACAATTCAATTTCATACATTTTTTTTTTTGAAAGAAAGAAAATACATTTATTTACAAACACACCCTAAACTAAACATTACATAATAGTATTTATAATAGTATTTATATATATATTTATATATATATTATTTCCGGTAACATTTACACATGTATGTATGTATAGTTCAATGAAGCCGTGTTTTAATTTTCTTCCTATTTTTTTTACAAAACATTCCATTGATGAAGAAAAAAAAAACATTCTACTGAAGTATTCCAATTTTTTTTTTGTATGGCAATGGTAATTAAGTTTGTAACAAAAACAAAAAGTAAAAATTTCGAACATTTATGACCCGGAACCTATAAGGAGTTTTTGTAAATATTTTGGAATTTATGGTATTTCTTAACGGCAGACAAAATATTTCACGCAAAAAGACATGATATTTCCAGATATTTCACACCGACTGATGTTTGTAGGTAAAGTGTCTGCCCGTTTCCGTAAAATTTATGTATTTATTTATTAAATTGTGGAACACAGGTATTACAGAAATCTTAAGCTAATATATAGGTGCTCTATGTCCTCCCACATACATGGCGTACAAATTAAAATGAAATGTGGTTATGGTTAATATCAGGACTTAAAGTTATGGTTAGTAGATATCGCTTACAAGATTAGGTCATACTGCTCATAACAAAATATTGCTCATAGTGCTCAATACATTTTAATGTCATATATTCATAATTATGAACAAATTGGAATTGCGCACTTTGCCTTTTTTTTTTTTTTTTTGACCGTGGGGGCAATCCTTCATGGATGTTATGCCGGACTCCTACCGACTAAAACCCCCACGGTATCGCCCAGCAGCCTATAGTTGGGAGCCCCGGGTAAGCCCTCGGAAGGATGTCCCAGGGCTCCCAACAGACCTACCGCTTTGATGCGGCCTCGTCTAGGGGGTGGTTCGGGTGCTATCCCGCGTCTATGGGGGGTTTTCGGGTATCATCCCGCTTCATAGGAGGGGGGAGGCGTGCGTGAGTCCGTCACGTCACGCTGCCGTCATGGGCCTGCTTCTGTAAGGACGATGAGCAGCCAACTCACCGTCCTCAGGCCCCCGGTCATGGAGGCCGATGGTCTTCGGCGAAGACACGTCGGCGGCGTCCAAGCCGCCGACTGCGGAACTCGGGTGGGAGAGTTCTCTCCCGCTCCCGCCCCGCCGCCTCCTTCACGAGCATGACCTGCTCGCAGAAAGAGGCGGCGCAGTCCCACTTACTCCCGCTGGAGACCATGGCTCCCACCATGGTCTCGAGCGAGAGAGTGTCCACGCCCAAACCCACCACGAGGACCTGGCGCTGTTGCGCCCACGCCGTGCACTCCACCAGCGTGTGGAGCGCTGTGTCATCGCTGCGGTCCCCGCAGTGCTGACAACCGGCCGTGGTTTCCCGGTGTCTTCGCCACAGATACCTACCGAAGCTACCGTGCCCGGTAAGCATCTGTGACAACCGGTAGGAGAGAGCACCATGTCTCCTCTCCAGCCACTCGTCCATGACTGGTCTGACGGCCGCGATTGTGGCGAATCCCCCCTTTGGTTGCTCAAGTCGCACCTTCCATGTCTCCACGGTTTCCTGGTGGAGCTGGGACCGCTGGGCCTCGATTTCTCGAGACGCAGGCCATTGGCCCCGCTCCAGCGCTGCGCACTTTGCCTGTGTAGACTTAGACCTGAATTTTCATTATTTTGATCGAAACCCTTTTTCTTTATGAATAAATAAGTATTCAACAACATGAATGTTCCACAACATTCTACACAATGCTATCTAGATAGCTTGTGTTATGGAATCTAGAATGCGGATAAACATACTTGAATACTTTTTTTTAATTATAAATACATACATATTATACATAGAAACACCCAGACCAATGCAAATAGCCATATTCATGCATACAAATATTTGCAATGAGCGTGAATCGAGGCCACGTCTCCTGCGTGGCAGTCGCGTGCACTACCGCCACGCCACAGAGGCTGTAAATAATGAAGGATCTGTCAAATGGGCCCAGGCTGTGGCCCAGGTTTGCCCAATATGTAAGGATAGAGTCCAATGGCGGGCTTTTGTCTGGGAAGACAGACAAACAAATTAAAAAAAAAACCGCTTCTTTATAGCTTTTATGTTTGTATTAAAAAAAACGCAATGTTTATTGCTTACCTATGTATGATGCCAGATGATTAGGTATCAAACAAACGTTTAAAGTTTGGCCACGCCCGTTCAAACAAATAACCGCATTAAAATTCAGTCAGTAGCTTTTCTTTCCATCGTGATCCATATCGTGATCGTGATATATATAGAGAAAGAGAAATTTGGTATAGGGGTAGATTAGACCATGAGAAAGGACATCCATACTAATATTATAAATGCGAAAGTAACTCTTTCTTCACGCCTAAAGCACTGAACGGATTTTGATGAAATTTATAGGGGTAGATTAGACCATGAGAAAGGACATAGGCCATATTTGGTCGCGATAACCGACATACACGCGGGCGGAGCCGCGGGCAAAAGCTAGTCGTTAATAATAAAAAAAATTTAGAACATATCAATTTCAGTTCATCTCCTCGCCACCTGATGGTAAGCTGAAGGCAAATTCTGAAGAATTCTGAAGAATTACGTACGAGAATTTAATATATATATTTTTTTTACATAGACATACATTATATTCACGCCTACAAATACCTGAAGAGGTAGGCAGAGGTTAATATCCACAGTTCGTCTCGTCAACTATGATTTTATGTTATATTTACTATGATTGTTTTTTTTATTTTATGTACTCATTGTTTACTGTTTATACAGACGCGAAAAAATAACTATTGTAAATTGACGTCTAAAAATGCCGCAGTGGAGTTTGTTGCGCCGTTTCTTCTCCACCAGCGCCTTGGAAGCGGTGGTAAACTTAGATTAAGTAGAATTTCAATTGCGTCAATAAGAAACAATTTTATTGTTCAAGATTGAGAATACATTCTGCAGTTTGGTATTGGTGGCTCCTAGTGACTCTCTTTTTTAATACCGGGGTAATAATATAGCATAATTATGTAGGTGGGCCATATTTTTTTTAAATACATTAAATAAATACAGCCTCTGTGGCGTGGTGATAGTGCACGCGACTGCCACGCAGGAGGCGCGGGTTCGATCCCCGCTCAGTGCAAATATTTGTATGCATGAATAGTGCTATTTGCATTGGTCTGGGTGTTTCTATGTATAATATGTATGTATTTACACAAAAAAGTATATAAGTAGGTATGTTTATCCGCATTCTAGATTCCATAACACAAGCTATAAAAGCTTACCATGGGTCTAGATAGCGTTGTGTAGAATGTTGTAGAATATTTATTTATTACGATCAAGAGGTCCCGGGTTCGATCCTAGCCATTACACTACCGACGTGAACGAGCTTAGTTGACGGGGTGAGAAGGAATATTAGTAACTTCGGTTCTAATATGTAGTATTTTTGTCCAGTTCCACTTCAAGTTTCTTTCTGAATGCACACCATGGAAATCATGGAACCATACTGTGTTACAGAAAGTATCAAAATCACTATAATACAATAAATATTCTTTATTGTACACCAAAAACAATATTGACATAAAAGTTACATACAAATTACAATATAATAAGAGGCAGTACAAATGGCGGTCTTATCGCTAGGCGCGATTTCTTACAGACAACCTGTGACAGTGGAGTTATGCATGGGCAGTTTAGTGGTGCACAAAATGTCAAGATTTTTGTTTTATTTATATTAATGTTACCGGAAATGTGTATAATCCGGAATTCTATACAATGCCGAGTGCGCAGCAGGAAATGTATGAAATGGTATCAAAGAATATTGATGGTGGTTATAAAAAATGCAACCACTTAGGCTAATGCTGGAGCCTCGCTTTCGCTTCAGTCTTCTAACCTATAATATATCCAGGTCGGGGCGCAGTGTCCACACCACGCAATTTAACTTGGATAGATTAGGTTAGAATGGTTATTTTATTTTATTCATTCAAAAATATTAATATTCCACAAAATCATCCGCAATTATAGACAATAACCCATTTATTTCACACATTTCCGGTGGAACTGCAGGAATTCTATGTATTAACACACATTTCCTAGGATTCGTATACAATTCCTTGATTTCATACATTTCCGGTAACATTAATACAAATACGACAGTTAGATACATGTGGGTAGGTATTGTTTTACCTACTCTCGAGTTGTCAATAGGCGTGCAAAAACGGTTCAAAATCCGTTGCGTAGTTTTGAAGATAGCATACAATATCTCGCTCAGTCAGGTCAGCTCGTCAATAGGCGTGAGGTGTGGTGTGAGTTGTAACCATGGAGAAGGAACTTAATCATTTTCTGTCCCCCGTGGTTGTGACTATACTGTAATGTACCTAATTTATGTGAACTGAATCTCATGGAACGATTAACTGTTAGCATGGTACATGTTTACGATGGTGACACTCTGTCTGAGGCTCTAATTTCACCGCAATAACGCACATAACAAAACCTACAATCAAAATGTGACTTTCAATCTAAAATCCATAGGTGGGTTATTATAATTTATGTTTTTTTTATTATTTTATTGGTTGCGTTGCTTTGCTTTTTCTTAAAAAAAGTTACGATACTACAAAAAAATATTGTTTGCTCATTTCATGCAATTCGAACCCGCGATCTGTCCCTTACAGGGGATAATGCCTTGGCCAACTAGGTTACCGAGACACGCCCGATGTGATTAAAATTTCCCGTCTATTTTTATCCGTCTATAAGGCGATGTCGTGATGGTGGAGTCATCCATCGATGTTCTCACGAACTATCAGTAATATTTTTCCTGATGTTTTCGATTTTTGGGTATAGTTAGCATAATTAATGCTATAAAATTCATTAAAATATTTGGTTCGAGTCCCCGAAAAGATAATGATAAGTACTACGTGCGATATTGATTACCGTCTTCGGCTCCATTATGGCCCTAGCCTAGAGGCTCGAGTCTCAATGGCACCTCAGCGGTAATCACTAACTTTACACGGATCCAGTTAAGTACAGCCTAATCATGTTGTACCTTAATGTACCATGGAAAAACATTCAGAGCCATCTACCGCAAAATCTTACGAACTAATGGAGACAAATGATTTCTCTAATATATTCGAAGTGTTTAATCATTGCTTAAATATAACTGCACTCGATTACCACAACATTAAATAAATAGAATTCTGATGATTATGAATATTATGATTTACGATGCCAAATATTTAGTAGAAAAATACCTATAATCTGGTCAGTCTATAGACAGAGAAAACAAAACGTAGTGTCATAGACATAAAAGTCTATGGATTGCCTTCTCTCAATGACACTCAATGACATAACACACAGCTGTCAGCTTCCTGTCAGCCGTCATTTGTTTTTGACGTGTACACACGTCGCGGCCGTGTTTGTTGTGATTTTTAGATGAAAAGTATCGTAATAATTTAATAATAAAATTGTGAACTACACGCTTTATTTACAGTAGAAGTGTTTATGAGCACTTTTTTACGCACTTTACCTGTTCAAGCTGTGATTGGACACGTCATACTGTGATTGAGTGAACGTTGTACTTACACTGAAACATTTCTCTCTGAATTCCTAAATCAATGATGTTTGTTGTTTACTTTCACATTCAGCGAATAGCGGGAACGTACGTAATGGGACTATGGACAAGTTAACTGGTACTTAACTTATATTTTCTTTCAAAAGTACGTTTTAAACTAGTAGTGAAGATGCGCGTGAATCTGAGAAAATTGACTCTTGCTATATGTATAGTACTGTTCTTGTGGCTCCTGATATCGTATTCGGCGGTTATAGAAGTGCCAAGAGCTGTAAACAGGAGGCCTAACGTAATAGAAATAGAAAATAAAATAGAGAATCTAGAAAATTTATTGGCTGTGCAGTTGGCTGATAGCAACCTTCTTTTAAAAAAGGTAAAACAGCAATTGACGCAGAACGTTGATGTTATTGAGAATGTTCATCAGAGGATTGAAGAAGAGTTCCCTCCGAGTGAGTACCAGTTTTATTCTTTATATTAAATGATTAAGACATTATTACACACATCACCTTCCATATTTCCCATCAACTACTAATTATATTGGTTCTAAAAATTCTCAGGTTTAAGTCATATGTATTTTTACCCAAGAGGTAGATAAAACTAAGTTTTAAAAATAAGAAAACAATATAAGAGAGTTATACAAATTAAATTAATATGGTTAGGCACACAAAATGGTAGAAATTATCAAGCCCTTTACATGGGGCAAAATGAAATGCTCAAGTGGGACTTGAACCCCATTTAAAGTTAGCATAAAAATGCTATACAAAATTAAAAAAAAAAGTGATAAGCCCTAATTAATAATCCTGTATCCTAAGAGACAGTATTTCTATTTTACAACAAAAGTTAAAAATGTTGACTTGAATGAAACATTTAACACCAGGGGAAGGTCATGATGTGTGCCTATTGTCTCTGCCTACCCCAGTAAGAGTATCTATGTATAATAAAACGCTAAATTATATAAAAAAATAGTCTCGAAAACATTACCCTCTTTTCTTTGGCAGTTGGGTAACTATAAGGCCACTAAGCTATCAGAACCACACCCATCACCTCAATCTTTGGTCTCTTTATATACCTGTCTTTCCGCACTGGACCTATCAATAATTTTCCTTTCTAAATAGATTTCAATAATGGCATACTAAGTAGTATATAACTTGTTGGTAGAGAATGTACAATATCAAATGAGTAAGACATCTTAACATGAACTCTGACATTAAAATTAATGTTCAGAGATAGATAATATAATCTATACATATAAAACTACTTGTCTCGACTGATTGACTGATTCATCAACGCAAAGCTAAGAGGGTAAAATGAGTGATAAACATTTGTATGGAACGTTCATCATTTTCAAAGTTAGAAGCACGGAACTCCGTACACCTACGTCTTTTGTGAATTTTTTTGTCATGTTAACCGTCATCAATGCGGGCGAAGCCATGGGCAAAAGCTAGTAATATTATAATAACACTTATATGGTTCTGGTGGAATAAATATTAAATTGAACAGTGCTGCACTTATTTTTTAGGGAATTAAAAAAAATCACTAATACATGTGCAGCAGCGGCAGCACTAGATATTAATATTTTTCTACAATGTTATCCAGATCTGTTCGGTGGTTTTAATGTGTGAGAGTTATAAACATTATGTGGATGTTTAGTAACTGTCTCATGCTAAATAGAGAAAGTTTCAACTCACACCTATTCTTTAATATAATTGTAGATAAGGTGTCTGTACATTGGAGATATTTAAAAAAATAACTTATTTTCCATTCTGAACCCAAATATTTTGGGAATTATTCTCTGTTTACCTGTTTGAAAATGAACGATAGAACCACAGATACTCGCCAAAGAACACCGATATATTCCTAGAATGATCCGTGAGGCTATTGAAATTAAAAAACACCCAAAGGAGAACATTCACTCGTCATACTTATTTGGGCTAATTTTGAAAGTGCCGGCCAACGGAAAAAAAGTTAGTATTGTTATTGAATATAACAAAATAAACATTTTTTATTACTAGACCAAAACTCTGCGTCAGCTCTGAGAGATAATATATTATGTAACTTCAAAAGTTTGTGAAAAAATCGTAATTACTGCAATATTTTGTCGTAATAGCGAGCCAGAATGTAAAAAAAAGGTCTCAGGTACCTCACGGGCGGTCAGCGGGTGCGCCTGCGCCACATGCCATCTCGCTCGCACTTACGGTGTAGCGTACTCCGCCTGGCGGATGGGGCCAGGCGGGGGGCGGGCGCCGCTGTACCGGCCGGCATTGTTTTGTTTAGTCACGAACTTAGTTATCCATGCAACTTCTGTTACATCGGACAGCTACCAATCGAGTTTTCTCACTTGTTTCTTTTGAGTTATCGTGTTTTGACATAATGTCACAAATGTTGTGTATACAATGTCGTCAACCGTGTGAGGGTCGAAGGACATATACGTGGACTTCACGAGAGGAGCAACATAGTGACATGGCGCAGATAGTTATTGAAGGACTGATTGAGAGACAGGTAATTATGTTATTCATTTTTTAATAGATCTTATCCTAAATAATGGGCAGCTTCACCTAAACGATTAACAACGCATAATTAAAGCATATTGTTAGATTCGTCTTGGCAACACAATGGTTCTCATGGCGGCTATACACACTCGTCGACACAGGCCGAGTGTGTACAGGGAGCACTCGTCTCATCTCGGTCGCTCTCGGTAGCGTGTCGGTATTTTTATTTAGTCGCCCACAGAAAGTTTTTAATAAACAGACGTTTCACTATGGGGGGTCTGTCTAATGAACGCGAATTACAGTTTTTGGGGTGCTATCAGACAGCAGCCGTTTTTTGGAATTCTAAGAATGTGAAACACGAAGATAAGCAATGTATTCATGATGCTTGGGCGCGAATAAGTTTTCTTTGTATATTAAATGTTTAAAAGGTTATAATGAGAGCTTATGGCGCAAAGATAAACAGCAGCAACAATTCTACATCCATTGTCAAGGGAGTTATACGAGACTCTGTGCTAACGAGTGTGTACAGGCATGTTCTCGAAGAGCCTTCTCGGTCGAGGCTCTCGATGAGTGTGTAGAGGTCGCTCGCATCATAACTTTGCGTCAGTGAAGTTACCAACAAGTCTTATTGGAGGATCGCTAATCATTTTATTTTTTATTGTTTTCAGGAAGAACCGACAGATCACATTTGTCGACCATGTTGGCAAAGAGTTGAAAGGGCTTATGAACGAAGAATTAGTGACGCAAATCAAGTTGTCAATGCTCCTGCACCAGATGAACCTGCTGCGTAGGTAAATCGTCTCCATCCAACACTAACATTAACTGGATATCTTCGTACTCCAAACACAACTGCGAATTGTGTTTTTCAACATTGTCAGAATGGGACTCGCCTTAGAGTTCCGAATAATGTTGTAATTCGTCAGATCGTACACTATAACCTCATTGTACCAGAAAATGCTCGAGTATGTCAAGAACATTTGGAGGGAAACCTCTGGCATACACTTCCTCTTCAAGATAATCTCAGAGAAGATTTTACGGCCTCGGAGATAGTTAATGCTCTTAATATTATGCGTAATCATATTACAGAAGATATTCTCGACTTTGAGCAATATGAGCTAATAAATCCTAACGAATTCCATACTTGGATTGGGCTTACACATGAACAATTTTTGAATTTAATTAATCATACGCCCAGCCTAAATGATAACAGGTTTAAAAAAACTATACTGGCTGCAACTTTAGCAAAACTGCGTACAGGGGATTCCAACGCTAGGCTGGCATTAATTTTCAGAACAAGCGAATCTCGTTTTCGAAGATTATTAATTTTAGGTCGAGAAGCACTATTGCAAGACTTTGTTCCTACCCATTTAGGGTTTGATCACATGAATCGACAAGATGTGGCACAAAGGAACTTGTTAATACCCGAATCATTATTTGGAAATCCTGAGAGCTCTATCGAGCATAGAAATGCTATCGTCATTTGTGATGGTACATATATATATAATCAAAAAAGTTCAAACTATCTTTTTCAAAGACTCACGTACAGTCACCATAAATATCGGAACCTAACGAAACCTTTTTTATTTGTGTGCTGCGATGGTCATATTATTGAGGTATCTGGTCCACATGCTGCGACGACTTCCGATGCTCACATAATGAACTCAATTCTTCAGGATGAAGAAAGCGTATTTCACTGGTTCCATAGACTAGGGGACGTGTTTATTTTGGATCGTGGTTTTAGAGATGCAGAGTTGACTCTACGGTCACATGGATACTCAGTGCATATGCCCCAGACAAAGGATGCTAACGAAACACAACTGTCTACAGTACAAGCCAACAAGACCCGCCTTGTCACCTTATGCCGCGGGGTGGTAGAAATAGTTAACGGACGATTTAAAAGAGATTTTAGACTGCTAAGAATAGTCCATAGCAATCTTGCCTTACCGGATATGATCGACTATTTTAGGATTGCTGCAGCATTATTAAATGCATATCATCGGCTGATTACGGACAATGTCAGAGCCCCAGCGTTTTTAGAAATAGTAAGAGAAAGGATGGGTATTCCAAATATACTAGGCGATATAGTAAATACTTACAATTATAACCGAAGACGGGCACAGTTTGTGCGAATCGACACGCCGTCTGAAATTCCATTCCCTATGTTAACGGAGGAAGACCTTATTTTATTCGCAGTCGGTATTTACCAAATAAAACAGGCCCGAAGTTATTATGCAGAGCACATCCAGGGCACTGGTAGATTTACCATTGAACTTGGGGGAGAAATACCCGCTGAACATCTACGTGAGGTTGAAGAAAGAGAATTTTGCCTACTTCGAGCCCGAATTCAATCACGGCATGTTCGTTTAAGAACATATAATGTATATATATGTGTTGATACAACTCTCACGGGCAGGCAAGCCATAGCGCATTATTATTGCACCTGCCTTAATAGCAAAAGAACTGTCGGTTGCTGCTCCCATGTGATGTGTATTGTGTGGTACTTGGGGTATGCAAGGCACCTTCCTGTGATAAACATTCCTGCTGAAGGCTTAGAGGATATGTTTGTAAGAGCTGGCGAACTTTAAATAATAAATACAAAATTGCATTTTAACAGTTAGTGTTTTTGTTTTCACCTATTTTTTTTTTCGGATTAATCGCATTTCGTCAGAACCAGAACTGCGGGACAGACACAGTTTCCATACGAGACCGTAAAGCCATTTTAGACTACCATAACAGAAGCAATATAGTAGTTATTAGACAATACTTAGACAATACTAGCTTGTTTTATGTACACTTTACACTAAATATTTAACCCTAAATAAAATCTCAAGGAATCTATTTAGAACTTTGGTGTAGTAATAAAAAATGCTTACAATGTTGTGTTCTATCAAAGTCAAGCATTTTTTTTTAGTGGCCGCATAAATAAAAATTAGCCCAATCTGAATGATCGCCTTTTAATAGAGAGGATGGATAGACCGTACCACCAGCTTGGGACCCAGTCATCCACTTAATCAAACCCAGTAATCAGCAAAATCCAGCAAGACTTAACAACACAGTGAGCTCATTCTGCGTAAATACGAACACCAATAATTCACCATGATTCGGGTATTTTGAGATAACTTATACTTCAAACTATGTGACAACTACCATCGTGAGTCACACCGCGAAAATGGCTGCTGCAAAGCAGCCGAAACGTCGGGTTAAAAAGTAATAATAACAAATATATCGCGATAGAATCCGTAAAAAGTGGTTTTATTTCAATGAGTGACATTCGCGTAAACTTCAGAAAATATCACCTTAGGATAGATTTTTTTTTAAATCTATTCATATATCTACAAATATATCTACTTCAGAGGGAAATACGCGTGAGCGTATGTATGTATATTTGAATGAATTTTTTAAGCATTTAGTATGCTAACCAACTGAGCCACTGAGCCACGCCTGAAGCTTAGTTGGTTAGAGCATTCTCTTTGTAAGGGAAAGCTCGCGGTTTCAAGTCCCGCCTGAGCGATTTACTTTTTCCTGATGTACCTAATCGATTTGATTTGTATTTTACGGCCATAAGAGCTACAGTGTTTGTAGGCTTTATAGTTAGTTATTACTAGCTTTTGCCCGCGGCTCCGCCCGCGTGTATGTCGGTTATCGTGACCAAACATAGCCTATGTCCTTTCTCAAGGTCTAATCTACCCCTATACCAAATTTCATCAAAATCGGTTCTGTGGGTTAGGCGTGAAAGCGTAACATACATACAGACAGACAGACAGTTACACATTTAATAAATAATAATAATAATAAATATTCTACAACATTCTACACAACGCTATCTAGACCCATGGTAAGCTGTTATAGCTTGTGTTATGGAATCTAGAATGCGGATAAACATACTTATATACTTTTTTTTTTTTTTGTAAATACATACATATTATACATAGAAACACCCAGACCAATGCAAATAGCCATATTCATGCATACAAATATTTGCACTGAGCGGGAATCGAACCCGCGCCTCCTGCGTGGCAGTCGCGTGCACTACCGCCACGCCACGGAGGCTGTCATTTATAATATTAGAATGGATTTACTCACTAGAGATAGTCCTGTTTAGCTAACAATACTTTCTACCTATTTGATAACCATTCTAATTGAAATAATTATAGCCTATTCCAAATAGTCACCTGGCAACACGTGGGCGTATCATATACGCCCACTTTATCGAAATACAGGCACCAGTATATTTGATTAAATAACCGGTTCATTACACTCCTAGGCTGTTCATTAAACGTCAGTCCAATCAAATGACTAAGCTGACGTGATGATTATTAGATAGCCTTTTCTTGAAGTGTGGAAGTCTCCATGGATGCCCCACCATCGAAACCGGTAGGGGTGGTTATATCGGCCTAAAACCGCGCATTGTCATTATTTTTTTTTTTATATTTGGTCCGTCAATTGACTGCACCCCGTTAAATGGTAATAAAGCTAGATACAGACCACAATTTTATTCTCGGTGCTATTGGACGTAAAAAAAAATCTGTCCTTGCCTAACTTGATGGCCTTGATAGATGCCTTTTCACGCCCCACTTGAAGAACCCGGGACTGTAAGAGGAGGGAAGCATTCAAGCTCTTTATAGTGCGGCAGAGGAAAGAGCCCTCAAACCGTTTAGTGCGAGATGATAGCCAGAAACATATCTCTCCCACAACGGTCGTTCCAGGGTCATCTCTGATTGTGTGAGATGGCCTCCTTCGGATGTGGGAACCACGGTATCCGCCTCCTACGTTGGGATATGGGGAGGCGCATTTGGTGGATGACAGGTAGATTGATTAAATGGACTGCTGCCAAATCTGACTTGAATTAATACTTTTCACTGCGGACGGATTAGAACAGAACCCTTAAACCTCACCTTGAAAACTTCTCAAAATTACAAGATTCATATCAGTCGATGCGGATTCTCGTGGCAGCCCTCGGTACAGGCGCGGATCCAGTCATGGGTCCAGGTTGTGGGCACAGGTACCCAAAAATCAGCCAAGTGCGAGACGTAGTCCGAACTCACTCATGCAAGGGAGAGAGGAGAGGGGAGGATTCTCAAACCGACTGTCGTAAAAACCGAATTGCAAACGTTGGCTGAACGAGATAGATCCGAATAATGTGCCCCTGTGCTCCTTAAAAAGGTGTTAAAAAAAATTAATCTCATACTCAGTCTATTAAGGTTGTGGGAATGGCCATCGTGCCCACAAAGGTGTATCCCCGCCTACCTAGGTATAGCAGTTCTCTCGCTCGGTGCTATGTTCACAGCGATAATACGGAATGCTAGCACGTGGTCTGCTGATACCTACTTGGAGCGGGCCTGGGAGAAACTGAGGTCTCTCCCGATCCGCAGAGCTCGCGAGGCGCGGAGGCGACTCAATCATCTAATATCCAACTCTAAGATATTGTAAAACTATTCAGGCATGTTATACATAATTCCTCACTTAGGAAACATAATTACTCACTGATTCGTTAAACCTTATCTAATCCGTTCTGGTTCCAATGTTATCCAATTGCAACTCTCGCAGCCGATAACGTTGCGTCGATTGATCTGTTCTAATAGCATATCTCAATTGTGATTAGAGTAATTACATTGTGTTTATTGAAAATTAATCCATTTTCAACGGATTTTATCGCGAGAAATTTGTTATTATTTACTTTTAAATCGACGTTTCTGCCACTGTAAGTTAACAAGGCCTTAGTCTGTGGAGCAACTCCGCACACACCGCAGGTCCGCGTCATCCGAGAAGTTCCACCTAGACCGATTCTCCCTGCTTCGGCTGGTCTGTGTTCACAGTCTATTTAAGAACTTCCACCTGATGCTGGGAAGGTCAGGTCTTTAACTTACCATTAGGCGAGGTGGAATCATAGTGCCGTGAACAATATCAAAAAATATACCTACCTACCTATATCCGCGCGAGTATATGGGTGTCATTTACCATGGTACAAATATGTATTGTATTGTTATGTTACTTGTTCATTGATTTATTTGTACATGTAGGTATTTCATATTTGTTCTACAAAACAATACGGTAATGATATATTATGTAAAGTAAAGCACACGAGACGAGAGAAAAAAGGTAAACAAAGCAACCATTACGGAGTTACGTTGCGATAACTAGCGATTATTTTCTCTGTCCTTGTCCCACTTATCACACTTACGCGACAATGGCCGAGCGACAGCTGTCGTTGCGTGTTTCATGGTACAGGAAAGCTGACAGCACAGCGGTTCTAAACCGCCATTTTATGAGCAATTTCATTCCTGTCTGGAACGCGCTTGAAGTGATACGTAATAATTTTCAAATAAAAATGTTTGGAACCGATGAAACTTTGTTTGTCTTTTTTCTCCCGCTTCGTTGGCTTTCCTTTAGTATTATTACTAGCTTATGGATGTATTGTAATGGGCTTCCTGTTTCTTATAGAAATCGGTTCTCCTTACCCTTTCTCTCCAGAGACGTCTGTTCTGGATAGTGGGGTTCACTTTCTCCTCCCTGAGGTAAAGACCTATGGTCAACTTTCATGTAGACCGGAGTCTGGTACTATCCCGACTTCAGCACTTTTTTGGTAAACCGTGACCGTACCACCGCGCACCTCTTTCAGCATCTCCAGTATTGGCGCAGAATGGTATTTGTCTTGTTTAGAAACTGCTTCGGATATACGCGTTCGTTACTTTATCTAGAAGTGAGTTCCTTCCTGCATCAGGTCAGTATTTGTACCAAAATATATAGTACTAGCTTTTGCCCACGGCTCCGCCCGCGTGGATGTCGGTTATCGCGACCAAACTAGTAGTCTATGTTCTTTCTCCAGGTCTAATCTACCACTAAACCAAATTTCATCAAAATCGGTTGTGGTTTAGGCGTGAAAACGTAACATACAGAGAGACAGACAGACAGAGTTATTTTCGCATTTATAATATTAGTATGGATACAACAGGGAAACGCTGCCTGCTAGACTAATGAGCATATTATTTGCCGCTTTCACATGACCTTTCTGGTTTCTGAACAATTTCTTAAATTTATTTTTATAAACGTACTTCTTCTTCGGTCTTACACCTTATCCCCGAAATGGTAGCAAATTGTGTAGGTATTAATCTCCACCTGTTTTGTACCAAGTTTGAAGAACAAACAAACAACATTGATTATTGTATTATTAAAATAGATGGTAACAGAATTATTTCATACAATAGTCTCTAATTATGTAAGTATGTTGAACAATATAAGGTTGATTGCTATAGCGTTGTTTACAATTATGAAAAACAATTTAACCTACCACTTTGGTAGTTGCAGGGGGTTTGAATACGAGTTTTAAAGCATTGATTGCGCTATTTATTTTAATTTATTTTGTTAAGAACGTTGCTTTTCTTCCTACTAATATTATAAATGCGAAAGTAACTCTGTATGTCTATCTGTTACGCTTTTACGCCTAAACCAGTGAATTTATTTTAATGAATTTTAATGAGAGGGTATTTTTAATCCCGAAAAAACGATCTGAAGCATCATCACCTTCATCTACATAAAGACGTTAGTCCTGATTGCATCCGAGGCCACGGTACTCTCAGAGCTCAAGGTCCTCCTTCCGGCTCTTCCTCCTCCACTTTGCACGATCTTGGGCGTCCAAGGTAGTGAGACCGTTTGCACGCATGTCACCCTCCACGACGCCAAGCCAGCACTTCTTGGGCCTACCCCTTCTACCTGGACCGGGTGGGAGCGCCATTGCCAGGTATTTGTTAACCACGTAGCGGTTGCGTGTCAAAACGTTCTGAAACGTCGGGGTATAAATAATACCAATCTTTAAATTTGCTAAAAGCTAAAAAGTGTTTTATTTCAATGAGTAAATCATTCAAACCCTGTCCAATCAAGATGTGTCATACATCATTAGTTAGCTGTTCTCAAGGGGACAAAATAAATCTATGACGACCAGACCCAAATATTAGTCCATTTTGAAGTACAGTCATCAGTAGATATAGGATTTTTAGATTTAAAATTCATATCATTAGTTCAACTTAATCAAGTTTGATGATTTTTACGCTGATCTTAATTTGATACACTAGGTAATTAACGACGTTGAAAACGACAACACTTCGAAAAAAGTTCCTAAGTTTTAAGTTAGACATAAGGGCTCGTATTCTATAGAATGACACGTAGCCTGAGTCACGATTTATCTGAGGACAGATTGTATAGACAGATTGATAGTTTGACATATTGCCTATACCTACAATATGTCCTCAGATAAATCGCTATTCAGGATGAGTGTCATTCTAGAATACGGGCCAAGGATAATGAAAGAAAGTGTTAAGTTAGGTGATATACTTAAAAACATATTACGGCAACATTTATAAACCCATAGGCAAGTAGATCGTAAATATAGATCGTCAAGGAAATCTCGTAATGTCTCTCAACTCCATTATCTAAGAGCCACGTAACAAATACATTATCATATTCATATTTATCTCCATATGTTAAAACAGCTGTCAATAGTTATTTTATCATTGACCTGCGCGATATCGAGACCAGTTTATAAATAAATTAGTGTCTGCACACGGCTTAGGCTACAGACTTGAATTTATTTAATACTAAACTGACCCGGCTAACTTCGTACCGCCAATTTTTTTCCGCCCGCGTAGCGTCTGATCCCGTTCCCGCACCCTCTACTATATTAAGCGTGTATTATACATATAAACCTTCCTCTTGAATTGCATACGTCTATAGGCCGCTGTAGCTACTTTCCATCAGGTGGGCCGTGTGCTTGTCTGCCAATTAAGTGGTACAAAAAAAGGAATCGGGTTATAGGGAAACCTCGCCACTGGTACCTAATATGGATTCTAGAATGCTGATAAACCACAGAATTAACATACTTCAATTTTCTTTTCTTTAGTAAATAACTATGTTATGTGAGGTTTGCGTCTGAGGCCTATACCTTGAACCCCAGGGTCCGCTTGCTTCTTCTCTTCTTTTCGGGTTGGGTAATACAGTATTGAACGAATCGGGATCCGGCTCGAAGGACGATTCCTCCTCGTCGGATCAGTAATGTATAGGTATTTATGTGAGCGACTTCTGTATGAACTCCACACCCTAGAGGAAAGCCACCACTAAAACCTCGTCTGTCTATGTCTAGCATGTGTCGACTTACAGGTGGAAGTTGATTTAGGCCCTGAAGATTTTTGTGGAACCCCAAAAATATCCCATATATCAAGGAAGTCTGAGTATCAGAGTCAGTAGCGATACTAGCCACTGTATAAAACTTAATTTAGGTACCTACTCATTTTGTACATCTACATTTTTAGAGTTCCGTAGCCAAATGGTAAAAAACGGAACCCTTATTGATTCGACATGTCTGTCTGTCTGTTTGTCCGTCCGTCCGTATGTCACAGCCACTTTCCTCCGAAACTATTAGGCCTATTCTGTTCAAACTTGGTAAGTAGATGTATTCTGTGAACCGCATTAGGAAAATCATACTAAAATAAAAAAAAAAGCAATAAATTTTGGGGGTACTTAGAAATGAAAGGCAAATTTTTTTTTTCATCAACCCTCTATGTGTATCTATAGATAGTTCTTCAAAAATGCTATTGAGGTTTCCAACATAATTTTTTTCTAAACCTAATAGTTTGCGCAAGAGGCAACTAACTTCTAAAATAAGTGAAAGATAAATCTAAAAAAATATATGATGCAATCTTCCACCGAAAATTGGTTTGAGCAAGATCTAGTAAGTAGTATTTTTTGAATACGTCATAAACAGCAATTTTCGTCTTTCATTAAATTTTTTATAATGTGTTACTTGAACACGGAACACTTCATGGGTGAGTCCGACTCGCACTTGGCCGGTTTTTTGCTTTGCTGTTTCAAAAAGTCAATTTAACGAAAATGGCGATTACATATTTCTGCGGTAGCCTAGTGGTATGGGTAATGGACTGCTGAGACGAGATCTCGGGTTCGATCCCAGGTTTACCATGGCACACACCACTGACTTTTCGATGCTTTTCGAAGTTATGTGTGTATTTATCGCAGGTTTAGTGCCCGGTTAATGGCAATAGGCTCGCCACCTATTACGTTGGGACCTAAACATAAACTGGCGAAATGTGGGTGCTAGCACCTCTGCCTACCCCTTCGGGGAATATAGGCGTGAGTTAAAAAAATATTTTGAGAGCCATTTATGTTTTTCCATCATTTCATTTTGTATACATATTGTTCGCGGTCCTGTACGATGGATGACCATGGGTGTAATCGTAGCCAATAAAAGTATTATATAGCGGTCGGCCGCTAAGGAAATCGAGATCATTACATTCGTAGTGGCCCCTAGAGGCGGGAAAAGGCACAGGAAACAGACTCGTAATATGCAAATATAATCATTGGAGGGAAAAAATGGCGATGGTTTTTATGCTTTTTATTCTGATGTCAATAAATTGGGCAGAGAGACAGATAATAAAATTACAATAGTTTAAAGAACTAAAAAACACGCACCAACAATTACAATAGCTTATCAGCCATCTTGGACGTCCGCCATATTGGATTTAAGTCTCGTGACTATTTTTTTTCGTATTCCTGACACTAAACCCTTTCATTTGATACCCATATCATGGGGGTGGATTTCAGACACCCAGTCCGCCATCTTGGGGATGCCGCCATATTGGATTTGTAATGACGTTTCTTAGCTAGTCATGTATTGTCATCAGAACTCTGAGCATGTGCAAAATTTCACCCTAATCGAAGACCGGCAAGTGGGTCAAATTAAGATTCCAAGATTTGCTTACATACATAGTTACAAGTGAAGCTAATAAAAGCGTGTTAATAAATTAATCGTAGCGGACATTAGAACCAAGTCAGTGTTAATTCCAAGCCACTACAATCCATACTTCCATACTAATATTATAAATGCGAAAGTAACTCTGTCTGGCTGTCTGTATGTTACGCTTTCACGCCTAAACCACTGAACGGATTTTGATGAAATTTAGTATAGCCGTAGATTAGACCATGAGCTAGGACATAGGCTATCTTTGGTCGCGATAACCGACATCCACGAGGGCGGAGCCGCGGGCAAAAGCTAGTATCCTCATATTTCTTCAAGAAGGGCATTCGAAGGTTCTTACAAGGTCGGAAGCGCGAGTGTGATGCACCTGGTGCTGCATACGTCCATAGGTGACGGTAACCACTTTCCATCATGTAGGCCGTCGTGTGATTGTCTGCCACCTAAGTGGTTCGAGTCTCCTAGCCGGATCGCCACCGTGGATCCTGGAAGCGAGATCCCTTGCGGCACTGTATCGGTTCCGTAAGGAGGCGCGGGAGCGGGGATACGATCCCGAGCCCGAAGACATTCGGGCCGAGAGGTCCCGGCTCCACGGGATCATGGTGGCGGAGTGGGAGCGACGACTTGAGCAACGACGCGCAGGGCATGCCGTCATAGAGGCGGTAAGGCCCATCATGGGGGAATGGCTCGAGAGGCCACATGGCAGCCTCTCGTATCGACTGACGCAGATTATCACCGGGCACGGGTGCTTCGGGAGATATCTGTGTCGGATCGAAAAGGAGCCAACGTCCGAGTGCCATCACTGCGACGCGAGCGAGGACACGGGGCTGCACACGCTCACCGAGTGTCCGGCATGGGCCGGACCGAGGCGGGAGCTAGTGTCGGCCCTGGGAGTGAGAGTTCTCACCCTCGCCACCCTGCTCACAGCAATGGTCCGCTGCGCGGACGCGTGGGCGGCCGGCGTCTCCTTCAGCGAGCAGGTAATGGTCGTGAAGGAGACGGCGGAGCGGGAGAGGCGGCGCGAGCGAGAAAGACTCGCGGATCGCGCCGCCCGCGCGCGCAGGCAACTCGGGCGTCGGAGGGCACTGACTGACCTCCGTCCCCCATGAGCGCGGGCCTGGGGGTGACGGGTGGAGCCGCCTGTCACCCCAGCAGAAGCAGGCCACGGCGGCGGCGCGCTGAATAGTGCGCCTCCCCATTCCGGGGGCGAGTTGGGGACACCGTTGTCCCCCCTCCTGAGGAGGGCCAGACCGTAAGGGATGGCCCTGGGTCAGCCGGGGTGCGAGGGATATGTCTTTGACAACCTCACCTCCGGCCTAGCACCAAGACCCACAGTCGGCGTGCGGTTTTAGTCGGTTCGAGTCCGACATAACCTCCCCTTCCGGCTCCGGCAGGGGGGGTATCCGTGGGGATTTCCGCACGAAAAAAAAAAAAAAAAAAAAAAAAAAAAAGCCACCTAAGTGGTTTCCTTCTTCCTACAGTCCCGGGTCCTTTAAGCGGGGCGTAAAAAGGCATCTGATGAGGCTGTCAAGCTAAGTGCCACCACTGTTAACATGGTACATGTTTACGATGGTGACCCTCTTTGCCTTTAGCTTACCATCAGGTGAAGTGAAGTAATACCTATTGACGAGTACTTTATAAAAAAAAGGAGATCACATTCAGACCTTTACTTGTACATGGTGATATGTCATGTCTTCTTCACCCTTTTATTTGCACGAAAACAAGTACCTAAATCCTACATTTAAAACTCATGGCCAGAGGAAATTACAAATCATGCACAGGAAACTATCAGGAAACAGATTTTATAATATTATATAAAGTGATTCACAATTGGTACCTATGTAGTGGCAGGTAACCATAGCAGACCGTTTTTTATGAATTTCAGAGGTTAATTGTAGCAATTTAAGTCTTTAGCCAAAATTGCAGTGTATTAGGGGAGAGTCGGTTATATTGGACCGCTTTTGACTTGAACTCACATATTTAGTTTATAAACTAAATATCAATATAATGCGTTTATAATAAGTTTTCTCCTTGGAGTTCAAGGTTCCCTTGTTTTTGATTGGTATGCCAGTTTTTCTGGGTGCAACTGCCATTTGAAGCCTACGCCAGAGAGCCTTGTCTGTTATTTATAAGATGCACCGACTAGCAGGTGGCCTTGGGCCCCATATTTTTCTTTTTTTTTTATACAGGACACGTCAATTTGACTTCATCTCGCCTAATGTTAAGCTAAAGGCAAAGTCTCGGAAAGAGGGTCACCATCGTAAACATTTACCATGTTAACAGTGGTGGCACTCAGCTTGACGGCCTCATTAGATGCCTTTTCGCGCCCCGCTTAAAGGACCCGGGACTGTAGGAAGAAGGAAACACGTGAGCTGGCAGGGAGTTTCAGGTCTAAGTGGTGCGGCATAGGAATGAGCCACAAAAACGCTTGGTTCTAGCAGGTATACTCTGCACCGTAAATGGATGGCATCTTATCCCTGCACGTGTCGTCCTGTGAAGGAAAGGGGATAGCTGTTGGTAGAGCACTGTAAATCATTGGCGAGGAGTTCCTATAATCCAATACCTTCCGGCTGTCTAATGGGTTACCGTTACATGGTGCATGAAAAACTAGATCGAAGTATTTTTTTTGAGGGTAGTGGTGCTAGGCCGGAGGTGAGGTTGTCTTCGACATATTTCTCGCACCCCGGCTGACCCAACGCCTCTGCTGTACACTAATGTATTCATTGTATTTACTTTTTTTTTTTCAGAAATACCAACTCCAGTGTTGCCAGTGTTGGTGATAGCGTGCGACAGGGTCACAGTAAAGAGGTGTCTCAACAACTTAGTGAAATTTAGACCGAATAAGGACATATTCCCTATCATTGTGAGCCAGGTGAGAGACTTTCTATACCAGTGGTTCTCAAACTTTTTAAATGACGGAACCCTTTTGGGAAGCAAAATACTTGATGGAACCCTACAATAAAACAATTATTTTTATAAGTGTATTCTTTATTAATCAGCATAATAAAAGTACAATGTATCAGTTACTAATTATTATTTACTTCACCACTTGGTAAGGACAATAATAGAAAACATTAAAAAAGAAAAAATCTAACTAGTGGGAGGTATGAAACTGTTTTTTATTTTTCATCAATTGCTTGATATCAGGTTTGATGGAAGAAAGTTGGAGTCTCATATCAGCTTCGGCGTCCAGTCCATTGCGATATTTTGTTTTCGTGGCTGCGTAGGTAGAGAATCCTGTTTCGCACAAATATGTAGTTGGAAACGGGAGAAGAATATCCAGAGCCATTTGGCCAAGCATTGCATATTCATCTTGGATTCTGCACCAAAAATCATTAAGAGGCGTCGTTTTGAACAATGACTCCATACTTGTGTCTGATGACATTTCTAAAAGAGATTCATATATCTCATTTGACATGTTTTCAGGCTTTTCCAAGTTGGGTAAAAAAGGATTATGAATCCAGGAGTTCACTTTAATTTTTGTATTGTGTTCTTCGGGAAAATACTTTTCAAAAGATGCGCGCATCGAACTGAGATATTGGACCAATTCTTCAAACACATTATCTTCAAACATTTCTGAGTCGTTTTCGCTAACAAACTCACTGAGTAACGTAAAACTTTCTATTTCTTTCTTACCAATGCAAATGATCCAAAAATCTAATTTTCTTTTAAAAGCAGTTATTTTATTATAGGCCTGAAACACTGTTGTCTGTTTACCTTGCAACGATAAATTTAATTCGTTAAGTTTTTGAAAGATATCCGCCATAAAAGACAATCGGAACAACCAAGTTTTATCATACAAACGGTCCTTCAAATTAAAAGAAGTATCTGCTGAAAGAAACATTTGTAACTCGGCTCTAAGTTCAAATAGCCTTGTTAAAGTTTTTCCCCGAGACAGCCATCGCACTTCTGTATGGAGCAGCAGTGTTTTATGTTTGCTGCCATAATCTTCACACAATAATGAGAACAATCGGGATTGTAGTGGTCGTGATTTGATAAAATTAATTATTTTTACCGCTTCATCCATAACTAATTTTAGATTAGACGGCATTTGCTTCATCGCAAGTGCTTGTCTATGCAGAATACAATGACTGGAACTACAATTAGGCGCTTTATTTTTCATTCGTGACACTGCTCCTGCTGTTTTACCTGTCATCGCCTTGGCCCCATCTGTACAAATGTCAATGCAATTGTTCCAACTGAGATTATGTTCTTCAAAAAATATATTTATTTTATTAAAAATTTCTTCCCCGGTAGTGTTTGTAAGCAGCGATGAACACATAAGCATGTCTTCTTCAAAAGAACTTTTATATGGATATCTCACAATAACCAGCAGGATAGCCAAACCAGCGACATCAGTCGACTCGTCCATTTGCAAAGCGAATCGTGTATTTTGTAGACGTGTAACTAGTTCTTGTTTGACGTAGCTTGCCAGATCATGGATTCGTCGTGAAACAGTATCGTTTGATAGCGGAACAGTAGAAAGATGCTTTGCAGATTTTTCATCAAGCATACATTTTGTTATGTCTAATACACATGGTTTTATTAATTTCTCAGCGATAGTGTGCGCTTCACCTGCTTGTGCAATGCGATAGCTAACTAAATATGATGCCTCCGTGGCCTTTTCGTTGGTAGTTTGTGTTACATGCATCATATTTTTTTGACTTTCTAATAACTGATCTTTTTTGCGAACAAAAAATTCTTTATTCTTGTCTTTAGTCTCGGGGTGTACGGTTTCTAAATGTCGACGCAATTTGGCAGGTGCCATGGAACTATTAGGAAGCAGTTTACTACAGAGCATGCAGAGAGGTGAGCCGTTGGAATCAACAAATCCGAAACTGATATAAGATTCATCATACTTCCTTTTTTTCGTCTTTGAAACCGTCGAGCTTGACGTCGTGGCACTCGTGGCATCATCTTCTGGATCGGTGATTGCTAAATTCTCCGCGCGCATTGCTTTTGAACATTCAGCGTCATTAGAAGATGTTGTTGGAACACGTTTAACACCTTTAAGCCAACGTTCCATTCTTCTTTATTTATAATGTTACAAGTCAGGATAGTGGGGTTTAAATAATGCACAATCGTTACTGCGTATAAGAGACTAAATTTAGAACCTACAGGGAAGAAATGTATAAAACTGAGACAACAGAATACAGCAGGCAGTAAAACAATGAACACTAGTTTCTCGCTAGCGAGCTTGTAAGTAGGTAGTAACTTATCGCTCCGAACGCTAATCATCAACTGACGACGCCAACGCGCGATCGCCGCTTTTATACTTAGTCCTAGACTCGATCTCAAATATTCTCGAAAATACTCGAGTCGGCACCTTTGATAAACAAAAAGCAAAAATAAAAACAGAAATTTAAAAATAGCGTTGTAAACAATATCGACTTTATCCTTTGAAGTTAGAGACGAAAGTCGCTTGTTGACAACTATAGCGTCTAATTCAGAGGCGGCTTTTATCAAAGAGACTGAGCGCTTACAAGTATACTACCCGCTCGTTTTAAGTTTGCCGCTGGCGATAGGTATGAGTGTATGACGTTCGAAATTTTTTATTTAATTGTAACAATAAAAATTGTGTACGTTAGATATTTGGGTAAAACTATGACACATTATAAGTTTTGTTGTCACGTGGGGGAGGGTACGCGCATTCCACAGACCGGCAAACTTAGAGCGAACGCGTTGTACAAGTATAAAATTGTTGAGACCAAACTTATGAGATATTGTACCAGCTAATGTAACACAAGCTTATACAAATACAAATAAATAAATAAATAACATTCATAGCGTTTTGTCTCCGCGCGGCCGCGGAGTCCGCACAGCCGCGGAGCGACCAGAGAGAGGTGTTTTGATTTTTTTATTTCTAAATTCTTGCGGAACCCCGGCAGAGGTATCACGGAACCCTAGGGTTCCGCGGAACACACTTAGAGTATAGCTGTTCTATACTATAGATGATCAAACGAACTTCTAACCGGTTGTCTGGAAGAAATCGCAATTCGCGATAAGGCCGACCATTGTACACCTTTCTTTCATTTATGTATCCTCTCTATATATATTATGTATTCTATGTTTGGTGTGCAATAAAGAGTATTCTATTCTATTCTATATGAGTCGCTTTATTCGAAAATGTATAATTCTATTATTATCTTCGAATGAAGCGACGAAATCTAATAGATGATCAAACAAAATTCTAAGCGAAGTTCGATCATTATTATATGAAAATTTGACGTTTATGACATGCGTTGACGACTGTCATAAACGTCTAATCCCATACATTTGTCATTCTATTCTATCACACGCCGGCCAACGAATTGCCACTTGTCTAGTAAGTGTTAGATTAAAAGTGTGCCCACGACAGTAGGGCAAAGGCCAGGACTCAAACCCGGGACTCTCGATTGAGACCGGCTCCTTAACAAATAAGCAACCGAGCTCATATTCTCAATTCTCGAAATTTGCGTATTCACAGTGATTAAGATTATGGAAATAAGTACGCCTTGTACGTTATCAACTGTGTTTTTATGTCCTCTTGTTTCCATATTGATAACGGCCTTATTGTGTTATGGCTATGAGGTATTTGTACTTTCATTTGAGCGGGGCAATAATGACGTCAGTAGCTATTAACCTATCGCAGTCCATTGCTGGACATGGGCTCTCCCAATGTTGGGAGGCTTTGGCCTACTGTTTCCACGCTTGCAAAACGGGTTAGAACAGGGTGTGGCGATACTACATGTACCCAGCGCCATCTAGCGACAGCAAGCCGAACAACTACGTGACTACAAATTCTGCATCGCGAAAGTGAAGGTCTCGCGCTGGTACAATATATTATGTACATCCCAACGACTATCGTTAGGCCGCGGCCCACTAGGCGTGATCAACTTGCCTGGTCGGAGGATCCTCCCTTTGTGTTGGAGGAACATCACACCTCGTTCTCAAGGGTTTTGTTTCAAGTGTTCCTTCTCTCGCAGTGATATCGTCTGCGTATCTTTCCGTTAGTCGCCTTCGGATGACATGGGGTGGTGATGCTTGTATTCTTTTTCCGTCACAATACGAATAAGTAGGTCTATTGAGGGAGTATCCCATGATTTTCAATGACTTAGTGGTACTCTAAGCTTCTAAGGAATTCTCACTTAGCCAAACTGCAAGACCAGGCCCTTTAAACACGAATTACCGAAAATAAAGCGACTAAGGTATAGAGCTGTTTTCCATTCGACTGAAAACACAGCCCATGACAAAGTGCCCACTTGCCGGCAATTGGCTTGACCCTTTTACGTGAGATAGACCAAAAAAAATTCCCGCTGAGTTTCTTGCCGGAGTCTTCTCAGGTCTGGGCCGCGCTTCGAACCAGCGGTGGTCCATTTGCTAAACTAGTATTTAATATTTACTATAAGTTGACGTTTTGTACGCCGATTTAATGGTGTATGCAGAATAAACGACTTTTGTATTTGAATTTGAGAACGAAAATCATAGTTATCGAAATGTGGGTTTTAATATACCTCTGCCTACCCATTCAGGTATTCACAGACATGTGTAATGTATTGGACATATGTAATGTATTTTTTTTCCTCAGGACTGCGGCCACAATGCAACCTACCAGGTGATCAAATCATTCACCGCACTGGACCCCACCATCACAGTGGTCCGGCAGCCAGATCTGTCAGAAATAGCACTGTCCAAAGCCTCAGAGCTGAAGCTGAAGGGATATTTCAAGATTGCAAGGCATTTTAAGTTCGCGCTCAACCACGTGTTCCAAACTCTGGGATATGAAGCTGTGATAATAGTAGAAGGTATGTTTCTGTTTCTTTTATAATGGTACTAACTTCGTACCGCCAATTTCTTTCCGCCCGCGTGGCGTCCGATCCCGTTCCCGCTGCACCCTCTACTATATTAACCATGTATACATATAAACCTTTTTCTTGAATTTATAAAAGAATAAGACATTTACAACTCTTAATCGCATTTATTAAGTTTTTCTTGTCACAAGTACACTATGCGACCTGCCGTTACAATCGTTAATGCGCCATCTTGATTCTAAGTGTCATGGCCGCCGTTTTTAAACAGGAAGTCTTTAAAAAATATACAATTTCAAATATTTCTTAATGTTTTTAGAATACAATCTTAAACATTCCTGAAATCCGAAAAACATCGGAAAAATTAAACGCTCAAGTGAGGCTTGAACTCACGACCTTTCCCTTACAGGGGGAATGCTTTTCCAACTGAGCTATTGAGCCACACCTGATTCATTTCAAATTTTCCTTCTCTTTATATCCGTCTTTAAGGGCGACGGTCGGTGGTGCCATATACCTACCAACATTCTTACGAACTGTTGGAAACAATGAATGATTCCTGAAATATCAAATATTCTGATTTACATTTTTAACAAATTACTCTGTCTATTAAAAGAATCAAACAAAATCTGTAGAGTACTTTTGAAGATAGGGACGGACAGACGCGGAAAGCGATTTTGCTTTCTACTATGTAGTGAGGATGATGATGTAGTACTGTATGTAGAAGATGGACACATTGAATTACAGCTAGCAAGCTTTTCAAAGTCAAATCAAGTTTTCATTCTGTTTATTTCTATACTGTGTCGCTGGCGGGGTCACCACCGAGTTCACCGTCACTGTGGCGGCGCGTAATATTTTACGACCGGCCGGGATAGCGAGAAATACCTAGTTTTGCAAGAATACAGGGCCTAAAGTTAAAGAGGGAGTCATGGGACCACGATGAGTCACCTTTGCCGCATAACGTTTGCTGCTTCTAGCCTCGCTCTGTTGTATTTGTCATGAGGTAGCCGCGCACATAACCTTGCATCCCGGTAATTGAGACCAAAGATGGCTTGCGGTTTTAGTCGATCCGTATCCGTCATAACCACCTCGATGACCGACGTGGGTGATTACATCGGAGATTTCCACAGGAAAAAAAGCTGCCGTGCACGACGACGTGTCCAAGCCACAATGAGACTGATTCAACATCGGCCACGGGGCGAGTTATACTATACTATACTATTCTCAAAAGGAGAGAAAAACGTTGCATCGTCTAAACATTCGCAGAAGCAATACTTAGTCGCTGGCTTATCTTCGCCTGGCAAGAAACGCCTCGCAATTGAATAATTGATAGTATCCGACTAAACAGAATTTTAAAAAAATAACATAAGGCATAAGGTGAAATGTTACTTGCGGAACTCGCATAATATAACCGTATACGGAAATTGAGCGTGTAAACATTTTGACAGGGCAATTATTGCTAGTGATTATCGCATACGACTTTATCGACTCGAACGTGCGAGAAACTCGCACCGTCTAAATGACGCCTTAAAAGTAAAGTGGAACAGAGTATTAGAACACCGTTCTTTGGCCATGGTTCTGTCATACACCGAAGTATGCTTAGACGAGGCAATTGCCACCGGTAAGTAATGTCCTGTCCGACCGAAGAGTTACCTCGTGAAGGCTGCCCGCTCCTGTGTTTACCCGTGGTCTACCCATTACCGGAACCACGGGTAATTTTAATTACCCTTGGTCTGCTTAGACTTCTGATTGTGTCGATAGAAAATGAAGACTACGAGTATCAGTTACATACAAAGTCTGTAAGTTAGTACACGGCATCGACAAAGCACACACATACACACACGTTCATAGTCATATTTCTTTGTCAGATCAGCCTGTCCAGGCATTATTTGTATATGCATATAGAATTAAATCACACATCAGACAGCATCAACAATTCCACAGAACCGAACAACTAGAGTGGAACGAATCAAAAGTAAATGACTTAAATAACAATAATATGTATTTGTTACCGCGTCACGCGCATGGACCACAATTAGAGCTGTTTACCATAACTACGTTGAATATAAAATAATGAGACCACGTCGCTTGAACATCTCTGAAGGTCGTCTTAAGGGGCCACCCGGGCACTAAAACAGTATTTAATTGCGCACACAGCGTATTGCCAAGAACTATGGGATTAGGCGCATAATGCCACATTTTCAAAATGACATATTGTCGCAAAATGACACATTTGCAAAATGTATTTTCTCAATATGCCACACTAGCAAAAGGCCACACTAGCAAAATGTCAAACTAGCAGAATGCCACAATAGCAAAATGCCACACTACTCTTGCAAAGAGATGTCAAGAAGCATAATTTGCTGTGTGGTGACAGAGAAAGAATACAAGTATCACCATCCCATCTCATCCGAGGGGTGTCGTACGAGGTGACTAACGGAAAAATACGCAGACGATATCACTGCGAGGGAAGGAACACTCGAAATAAAACCCTGTTCCAACCCGTCTGGCCAGCGTGGAAACAGTAGGCCAAAGCCTCCGAACATTGGAAGAAGCCTATGTTGCAGGGGACTGCGCTAGGCTATTGATTGATAATTTGCTGAGGAAATACATGGCGTTAAGATGAAGATGACTGCGCGCAACTATAATATATATCTGTGCCAATTTTTTTTAGATATTCAATTAAAGTAAAGCCAACGAAGCGAGAGAAAAAAGGTAAACAAAGTTTCAGCGGTTCCAAACATTTCTATTTGAAAATTATTACGTATCACTTCAAGCACATTCCAGACAGGAATAAAATTGCTCATAAGATAGCGGATCTGACAGTTTAGAACCTCTGTGCTGACAGCTTTCCTGTACCACGAAACACGTAACGACAGCTGTCGCTCAGCCATTGTCGTGTCGTGACAAGGACAGGGAAAATAATCGCTAGTTATCGCAACGTAACTCAGTGATGGTCGCTTTGTTTACCTTTTTTCTCTCGTCTCGTTGGCTTTACTATAGATTGTCTGCACCTCAAATTGGCTGCACCCCGTTAAGCTAGTACCTATGCAAAGAAGATTGGCCACCATTTCAGATGTTGTCCCTACCTTGACGGCCTCGATGTCTTTACTCGCCCCGCTTAAAGAACCCACGGGATTGTATGAGGGGCTGAAAACATGAGAGGGTATAGCGTTCCAGATCTCTATCGTGTGACAGAAACAGCAATCTTGGAAGCGCTTGGCGCTTAGTACTCTATCCAATAAATATCACTTTTTTATTTTGACACTAATATCTTGATGACACGGCGGTAGTTTTCACTGGTGATACCTGGGCTACTGTAAAGCAAAATACTGAAAAAGGACTTTCCCAAATTGCCAGCTGGTTGAATGCTAATCTTCTCACCTTAAACATCTCAAAAACAAACTACATAACCTTCACTAAATACATCACAACTCAACCAAAAAACGACCTAGAACTAAAAATCCACACCTGTAGGAATAGTAGTAATTGTTTATGCAGTACAGTAACTAAAGTTAATCGGACAAAGTACCTTGGTGTTATGGTGGATCAGCGTTTAACCTGGCACAGTCACATGGAAATGATTATGTCTAGAACCAGAAAACTTGTATGGACCTTTAAGACCTTGAGGCATGTCGCCTCAAGGAATCTCTTAAATAAAATCTACATTTCACTGGCGCAATCAGTATTAACTTATTGCATAGCAATATGGGGAGGGGCTACTAAAACTAAAACCTTAGAACTGGAACGAGCACAAAGATTGTTAATAAAAGTTATGTACTGTAAACCATATAGATTTCCTACTACGGAGCTCTATGCAACCAGTGATCTCCTTTCTATTAGAAAACTATACATTCTACACGCTGTCTTAAAATTACATAAATCACTAAGTTACAACCGCGAAATGGTTAACAGAAGACGTCAATACACTGTAGCTCCCGTTATCGCAGTCAAAAGTAGCTATGCTGAAAGGCAATTTGCTAGACAATCAGCGTACTTATACAACACAGTAAACAAATCTCTTAACATCTATCATATGAATAACCACAGATGCAAATAGGCACTAGTATTATGGCTAAAAAGTAAAAGCTATGTTGAAACTGAGGCCCTTATGAACGCAATTTCCTAAGTAAACGATATGCTGTTAACAAGTGGCTATATTGCTGATCCCAAGACTGAGGTCGTAGGGCTTGTTACCACACACATACACGCACACGCACACACACACACGCGTGCGCGCACACACACACACACACACACACACACACACACACACACACACACACACACACACACACACACACACACACTTTATATAGTTTTATATGGCTTTATTAGCATTTTTATTGTGTATCTACAGTAAGGTATTATTGTAAGTTTATGTAACACTGTTATGGAGGAGGGGGGTACCCTAACACAAGTATATTGTATACTTAAAAGGATACCCTCGTCACGGATAAGTTTAAATTTGTACGAGTTAAAGAAATAAAGACTTTTTAATTTTTTTTAATTTTTGATGCTGGCTCGTTTTATGTTTTTTGCCCTCTCCTGTAAAATTTGTTAAAAAGCGCTTACTGGGTTTTGATTTGGGGCAGCCGTGGTGTAGGTTGTACCGCATGACGGTGACTCCTGAGTCCTGCACGTGTTATTACTCGGGCCATATATCTTGGACCTTGGAAATCGCGACACATAAAAGGCCCTGGCGATGACGCGGCGCGCGCGATAGTTTTTGTAATAATCTATGCTTGCTGAATTTGAGCTCGTCCACCGCAGTAGCACCCCATACTATCTTCAAAATTCATCCAAGAAACGTCTACTGCGCGTATACGCACATTTGATTTATTCCTCATTCGTCCTAAAGTTTTGTCCCAAATTCCAAAAAAAACCTAGTTTGTCCCACATCATTATTATATTCCTGCTTTGTCCCAAATTGCAAGTACTTAAAAGGTACAGACAACAAAATAACATAGTGTAGTATATAGAGGTGTCATATTAGGTTACGATTTTGATATTCATGTTATTGAATTTTTTTTTTTTTTTAAGAATATTAGAACCGAAGTTACTAATATTCCCTCTAACCCCTCCAACTAAGCTAAATTGCTTGTGCTAGGAGTGTGTATTCACGTATGTATTCAGTAGGACGTGTGGGTTCACGTCGGTAGTGTAATGGCCAGGATCGAACCCGGGACCTCTAGATACACTTTAAATATATAACACTTTAATGATATTATGTTACCCAGTAACAACGAAATAACAAGCACCCTTGCTTGTTATTTTTAATATAGATGATATAGATTAATATAGAGTGTATGAGTACATTGATTTTTTTTTATGTCCAAGATATACTGGGTGATTTTATAGTCGTTTCGGATAAAAAGAGTAGGCCACAGTTTCGATAGCAAAATCATATGGAAGTATTAATTTGGCGAAAGAAAACAATTTTTTTTTTGACAATGTATGGGAATAATGTTCAGGTGAAAGGAAAAATGTATGAGGGCTTAAAAAAAAATCAAGTACTATTCGAGAGAGGAAAGGAGAAGGTTTAATCTGGTTAATCAATCGGCTTGACAGCTTGACCGTACATTCAACGTAGAAGACAAAACACACATCCACTTTTCGCGGTAAAAAAACCTCCAAGGACGCTATGTATTTATATATTTACGTAATAATTTATGTTGATTAGGTATCGAAACAGTTGGTACAGAGTCAATAAACCGATTATTGGCTCACAGTAATATATATATGTAGATTATAATAATAATTAAGGTAATACAGCTGTTAATATTGACAATATTATGAATAATTTACCCACATATTATGTAGATCTGTCGCGTATAAAAAAAAAATTAAAAAAATACTGTTTGTCGGGTTTGGGAAGGTCTAGACGACGTCCCTACCTTTCAAACAGCTTTATAGGAACTATAAAGAAATGGGTGTACGAACAGTAATGTTAATACTTACGAGGTTAATGTTTCTTTGCTACTTCGAATAGAACCCTCAGTAGCTAACAGTGGCTTATTGGATCAAGGGCCTCTTGTGGAAGTTGAGTCCATGGTCATGTACCTAAGTGATAATTTTCCTCCATACAGTCCCTTCTATGCCATATCGTCTTTCACGCTATCCATCCTTCTTTTCTTGACCTACCTCTGCTCGTTATACTACATTCATACTTTGAAACTTTTTACCCAGCTGCCGAAGGAAGGAGGGTAATTAATGTTTTTAGAGACTATGTATGTATGTATGTCCATTTATTTGGCACGGCCTACAGCCTGAACGGCTTCACGGATTTGGACATGTGAGGTGTCAATTTGATTCGTCGTGATTATGTGAGTCATTAAAATTTCTAGAAAATCTAAATGGTGGATTTTTGGCGCCAAAACGTATCTTGTCAAAAATATTTTTGACTCTTAACTTATCGAGTAGGGTATCGAAATGAAGGAGATTACAAAAAGATATACATGGCATGTCATAACTAAAAATTATAAAATAAAACAAATGATTAAATAATAAAAACCCGACTGCCTGAAAAGATCAAAATTAAATTTGATAGCAGTACCCATTAATTTTCTTTCGGTTTATGATTGGCAAATGGGTACCGCCTGCTATCAAACTTATTTTGATCCATTCACCACGACAGTCGCTCACTTCTCAATTTTTCATTTACTGGTGCCACTTTCCTGTAATATATTCATTCCTTATTCTATCCATCCTCCTCACACCACAGATGGCTGCTTAAGATTCGCATATCCACTACAAAGGTAGATAAATGTAATAAGTAGAACATCTATATATATAAAAATGAACCCCTATTTCCCTTGGTCACGAGATGGCGCCTGAACGGCTGAACCGATTTCGCTAATTCTTTTTTTGTTGTGTTCGTTATTGTTAGGAGAAGGTTCTTAAGAAAGAAAAAATGAAGAAAATTGCGCGCAAAATTAGAAAATACTACGGGCGTTATATGATGATCCCTATGACGTTTCAACTGACAGTTGTATTAGTGATGCGAAACAATTTCGATAAAATACTGTTTTTTCAGGCAAATGTCATGTCATTCAGCCAGGTCATTCAACATAATAAGAATTTCAGATTATTATCGAATCCATAAGTGTTAGTAGCATATAAAATAAAATCTTAATCTAGTGTTAGTACCTTAACAATAATATATAAACTAGAATGGCCCTCGGCGCCGCTCCCTCTGCTATATGTACAGAAGGCGATACATAGGGGCATGTAGCTGCAACCAACGGCATACCAGTGGGGAGTCCCACCGATTAGCCAGCGCGTTCAGGATGACGTTCGAGCTGCCGCGCACGCGCGACCATAGTGAGGCGCAGCGCTTTCTGATGATGGTGTAAAAGCAATCCATGCGCGCCTCAGCGAACATGGATGAAGCACTACAGTAGCGCGGCAAGCCGAACATCAGCCTGAACGCGTTATTATACTGCACGCGCAGAGCACTATATGCACGCTGAGTAAAGTTCACCCACAGACTGCACGTGTAGAACGACTGGCAATAAGCTTTGAAAAGCGTCAATTTCACCTGTCTACTACATCGTGCAAATCTGCGAGCCAACATGTTACAGCGAACACATAATGCTCTACGCTCCCTCTCCATGTCTACATTGTTAATAAGCAATATTTATTTATTTTGAAAAAAAGACTACGCGCATTGATGGACATAAAACACTAGATAAAAAAGTAACAGCCTTATTATATTTTATTTTACTATACTTTAATTTTTATTCAAATTGCATAATTTAAAGAATTTAAAATTCTTTTTGAATTGAATTTTAAAGAATTCATAATTAGCTGGCAATTGGGGAGTCGTCCATGGAGGACAATAAACTATTAACACCAAAGAAAAAGAAAAGGTTATGTCATATAACAGAACCTGATGAATTTGATTTAGATGCTATACGCAATCATATTTATGGTTACTACCTACGAGGTGAACTACCGACCTGCCAGAAGTTATTATCTTCATTAAAAGCTGCAGAACTCTTCAAAGGCGGTGCTACTTCCCTTAGAATTGTTTTGAAAAAAGGTGGATTCCGCTATAAAAAATGTGACAAGAGAAAAATATTAATGGAGCGTACTGACATAGCTTTACTACGATGCGATTTTCTTCGCAAAATCAAACAATATATGATAACTGGGAGAAGGTAGTATACCTTGATGAGACATGGTTGGACGCCAATCATACTGTAGGTAAGGCATGGACGGATGACACAGCGAAATCCAGCACAAAAACTCCTGAAGGAAAGGGCCAGCGCTTAATCATTTGCCACGCTGGCACAGCTACAGGTTTTGTGCCGAATTGCCTGTGGGCTTTTAAGTCAGTGAAAACAACGGAGTACCACGAGGAAATGAATTTCGAAAACTTTAAGACATGGTTTATAAAACTATTAGAAAATTTGAATGAGCCTCACTATATTTTAATGGACAATGCTTCATATCACTCAGTTCAAATTAACAAACCCAGCAGCAATAACAAAAAAGCTGAAATTATAGAGTGGTTACACGGCAATGGTGTGGAAACTGACAGTCAGATGTTAAAAAAAGAGTTGGTTAGACTGTTGAACTTTCACAAACAACAGACGCACCCATCATATTTTTTGGATGAATTGGCCAAATCAAATGGACACACGGTAATTCGGTTACCGCCCTATCACTGCCAATATAATGCAATCGAGTTGATATGGGCGCAGATCAAAGGTATCTATATTTTTTATTTATATAATATTATGTATATGCATATATTTCTAAAAATAATTACTGAATGTACAAATATTTTCAGGTCATGCAGCTAGGCATAACACAACTCCGCCATTCACGGCAAATAAAATGATGGTTTTATTGGAAGAAGCTTGCGCTCAAGTGACAGCTGACGATTGGCGAAAAGTGGTCGAAAGAACGAAGAAAATTTGCTTACAAGACTGGGATCGAGATGTACAATACGACAATATCATTGACCAACCGTTAATAATAAACGTCACGGATAGCTGCAGTTCAGACTCAGATTTTGAAGATCCGATTGACCCTGTATCAGATTCAGATTGATATAAATAAAATACAAACTCAAAGCATTTGTTTTATATTTCCAACAAATTATCGATATTTTGTTTATCGATGTGTCCCTTCTTAGTCGATAACAGCTTGACGACGTAACTTTTGCAGCACGTACCATGTACATTTGCATTGAGTTTTTTTCTATTATTTCCGAACATTACGTAATAATTTCTTAATATTCATTTTTATAATTTACAATTGTACACAATTATGATTTTTTCGTCTTTTTAATGGACCTCTAAAGGATTTGATGTGATAGGACGTCAGTACAATGTTAAGCGCTAACGAACTGTCATAGGGATCATCATTCACCGAGCTTATTATAAGAATACATAACCACCATATATAAAATAGATGATCCGACATACGCCATGTCTAAATTTTGAATTTGGAATACCAATTAAAAAAAAATGTGTTTATTATTCTAATACTGCTGTATGATATATTCTTCAATGTTATCTGACGTCTGATATAGAATTGACATAATGCGTGCAAATATCGTCAGAGGGTGATTAGTAGACATTCTTCTGAATTAATAAAATACACGTTACTTGGGCCGCGAAAATATTTATGGTGGCAATTTTTTTACTTAGGTCGAAAAAATTATCGTTTATGGTAGTATGAACGTCCTTGAGCGTAGAGGGATGTGGTTAGGTTAGGTTAGGTTAGGTTAGGTTAGTGTAATGGTACACAATTATGATTTTTTCGTCTTTTTAATGGACCTCTAAAGGATTTGATGTGATAGGACGTCAGTACAATGTTAAGCGCTAACGAACTGTCATAGGGATCATCATTCACCGAGCTTATTATAAGAATACATAACCACCATATATAAAATAGATGATCCGACATACGCCATGTCTAAATTTTGAATTTGGAATACCAATTAAAAAAAAATGTGTTTATTATTCTAATACTGCTGTATGATATATTCTTCAATGTTATCTGACGTCTGATATAGAATTGACATAATGCGTGCAAATATCGTCAGAGGGTGATTAGTAGACATTCTTCTGAATTAATAAAATACACGTTACTTGGGCCGCGAAAATATTTATGGTGGCAATTTTTTTACTTAGGTCGAAAAAATTATCGTTTATGGTAGTATGAACGTCCTTGAGCGTAGAGGGATGTGGTTGTATGGGTCCCATAGGTCTATACCTATGGGACCCATACAACCATTCTTACCAATTTTCTTTCTTTTTATTTCTTTTCTTTCTTTTCTTTCTATTCTTTCTTTTCTTTCTTTTCTTTCTTTTCTTTATTTTCTTTCTTTTCTTTCTTTTCTTTCTTTTCTTTCTTTTCTTTCTTTTCTTTCTTTTCTTTCTTTTCTTTCTTTTCTTTTCTTTTCTTTCTTTCTTTCTTACCTATGTAAGTATGGGCCCCGGTGACCTATTAGTGTCGGCAGGTCCGTGGGCGTATGGGGCCCGAATCGAAATGCTTTCCGTTCTCAAAATAATTAGGAGAATTTGATCCACCTAATTGATTCTAATTTCTAAGGCGAAACGAAGTTTGCCGGGACAGCTAGTAATTTTAAAATAATCGAAGTAGTTTTCTGATACTACAATTCACGATGCATTGGTACCTATATTTCCCGCAGAATATTTACGAGTCGATAAGAAAACGATAAAGCGACCGATTTATGGGTTAACAAGTGTTTACTACTACCTATTGTACATACGTAGGCAGCCTTCTCGAGTCTAGTTTCGACATCTTTGACCGACTTATGGTACATTCGACTAAACGCTAGTAAAGTTTATTCCTAGAATAAACAGGCAATATCACCCACATATTGGCTGTTTATTCTAGGAATAAACTTTACTCGCGTTTCGTCGAACCGGCCCTTAGAAGCATAGCGGTCATCCAGACATTAGTGCCCTTGACACGTACCGATTTTGGCGAGAGAAAACAGCATTTGCGTGTGAAAGAGCTACGGCGGTGTATGCCGCGTGAAATGTTTTGTGAACTTTAACTTAACAATGTTTGTGATAGCCTAGTCTTCCATATCTTTTGCAAAAAAACCCAGGGTTCAGTAGCATATGTATCTAATCCTACGATCTTGTTCATAACTATCTCGCATTCATTCCTGTCCTCCTGTAACATACTAGTTCCCGCATGTATTCCTCTCGGACCTTCACGCTATACCTTTCATTATTAGTGTGGTAGCATTTGGATAGGTCACCTACCTATCCAAGAAAACACTCCAAATATAGCCGAAAGAACCGAGCCACGTCAGCAGTCATCCTTTTCCGTATTTGGTGGAGCATAGGTCGTGGGTTCCGTAATGGGCTATTTGACTTTTTTTTTTACTTTCGAAAAATGACCACTTTCTTATATTCTATTGAACTGTACAATGAAAATTTTCGTACAACAAATAGTTTTCAAGATATTTGATTTTGAAAAATTCAATTTGTAGCGCCGCCGCCCGAATTGCGACGTAACGCTTGGGTAGCGCGTAGTGCAAATGTATGGAGTGCAAGAGAATATCGCATTTATCTCGGTCTACGTTGCGTTTACACGCACATAGTTCATAATAAAAGTTATTTAAAATTTAATGAGGAATCTCAAAAGTTATATATTTGAATTGAATTTGATTGTTTATATTTTGACTTTTATTGGGAATTTCAACTAATGAAAAGTCATAGTTTCAGTTAAGATATGCAATATTTTATTTTGCAAGGCATATTTTTTCAGAAGCTATCATATTAAGGAGTATTGGGAAAAATCGACGACTTAATCAAATCGCCTATTGGACTATACCTACATTTTGAAAGGAAATTTCTATGTTGACTGCTTTACTATAACGGGACCACAACATCTAACAAGCTAAGCAGAGGGGCAGAGTGATATTCCATTTAAATATATATAATATAATAATATAATCTGTTAACAACATTTTTCTCCAATTCTTGCAGATGACTTGGACATATCACCAGATTTCTTCGAGTACTTCCTTGGCACATACCCTCTTCTGATGAAGGACAGCTCCTTATGGTAAGTCGAATCACCACACCATACTAGAGTAAAGTAAAGCCAATGAGACGAGAGAAAAAAGGTAAACAAAGCGACCATTACTGAGTTACGTTGCGATAACTAATAAATTTAAAAATACACTAAAGAGCCAACTATGCCAGAAAGGCTATTATAAAATCCAAGAATATTTAAACGATAAACAAGCTTGGAAATGAGCTGTTCGCTCAGCTATGCTGCTCAAGCAAAACATTGTATCTAGACCATAAGTTTCAGGCTAAGTAAGTAAATGTTTTGTAAATAGACCAAAAAAAAAATGCCCGCTGAGTTTCTTGCCGGAGTCTTCTCAGGTCTGGGCCGCGTTTCGAACCGGTGGTCCATTTACTAGTATTAGTTAGTATTTAATATTTACTTTATGTTGACGTTTTGTAAGTGCCGATTTAATGGTCTATGCAAAATAAATTATTTTTGAATTTTAAATTTTTGAAAAACTAGCGATTATTTTCTCTGTCCTTGTCGCACATATCACACGTACGCGACAATTGTCGAGCGACAGCTGTTGTTGCCTGTTTCGTAGTACAGGAAAGCTGTCAGCACAGCGGTTCTAAACTGTCAGATCCGCCATCTTATGAGCAATTTCATACTTGTCTGGAACGCGCTTGAAGTGATACGTAATCATTTTCAAATAAAATAGTGTAAACAGCTTCGTATGGAGACCGCTTTATTTACACACCCCAGCAGCCAAATCTTGAACACGACACGAATGTGACGTAACAATAGTTTGGAACCGCTGAAACATTGTTTACCTTTTTTCTCTCGCTTCGTTGGATTTACTTTAGTAGAGATTATCATCTTTCGAACCTTTTTCCAACTCTGTCGGGGTCGGTTTTTTTCTACTTCAAAATTTTTCGTCAAACGACTACCATATGGCATCCACAGGATAGGTTAGATAGATTAGGATATTTAGTAATTACAAGGACAGCCTCCGTGGCGTGGTGGTAGTGCACGCGACTGCTACGCAGGAGGCGCGGGTTCGATTCCCGCTCAGTGCAAATATTTGTATGCATGAATATGGCTATTTGCATTGGTCTGGGTGTTTCTATGTATAGTATGTATTTATTTCCAAAAAAAAAAATGTATCTGAGTATGTTTATCCGCATTCTAGATTCCATAACACAAGCTAGTTAAGCTATGCTTACAATGGGTCTAGAAAGCGTTGTGTGGAATGTTGGGGAAAAAAAAAATTACGGTTACGACTACATTTGACAAAATTAATAAGCTTCTCGCAGTCTGGACATATGCCTCTCCCAATGTTGGGAGGCTTTGGCCTACTGTTTCCACGCTGACCAGACGGGTTAGTACAGGGTTTTATTTCGACTGTTCCTTCTCTCGCAGTGATATCGTCTACGTATTTTTCCGTCAGTCGCCTCTTACGACACCCTTCTGACGAGATGGGGTGAGTTCATTACCCAAGCAAAATGTTATGTTTTAGAGAGTTTAAAGTATATCAGATTTTTTGTTTGTTATGAACTGAACTAGCTTTTGCCCGCGGCTGCGCCCGCGTGGATGTCGGTTATCGCGACCAAACATAGCCTATGTCCTTTCTCGAGGTCTAATCTACCCCTATACCAAATTTCATCTAAATCGGTTCAGTGCTTTAGGCGTGAAAGCGTAACATACAGACAGACAAACAGACAGACAGACAGTTACTTTCGCATTAAGTATGGATGGATATGGATTTTTGTATGCAAATAACAAAATTTGTCCATATTGTAGTTTATGAGACATTTGCAAAAAAAAAAATATGCTGCAGTAATTATCGAAACGTTACCCCAGCAAAATGTTTTTTCCTAGCCCGGAACCAAATACTGGAACAAATAGCTTATTTTACGTAATAATTGTTAGCCAATAGCAAAATTTTAATTCATTTTTGCTGGTGTGGATATTTGTATTCTTTCTCCGTCACCACACAACATCCATACTAATATTATAAATGCGAAAGTAACTCTGTCTGTATGTTACGCTTTCACGCCTAAACCAATGAACCGATTTTAATGAAATTTGGTATAGGGGTAGATTAGATTATGACAAAGGACATAGCGTCGCTTATATTACAACAGCGCGAATATGCATTTTCTGAACTTTACAGGAGAAGCAAAAAACTTAATCTGCAAACACCGCGAATATGAATAAAAGTTGCAATGGAACACCGCGAATAAGAAAGCGTGACTTAAGCAGTAATTTACTAATATAAATACAACACTTTCTGATTAATTTTAGGTTCAATTGCTACTAACCAATTTATGATGGATCACATTATATAATTTTACTGTTAATTAAAAATATTAAAAATTACGCTTACCCAAACGTCCGCTGCTAAGAATGTATGGCATTGGCGACAGATGCACATTCGCGGTGTTGTTGCCAAACTGGCCAATCACCGGTATTCGCGGTGATACAAATTTTGAATTCTAGCTTGTGATTGGCGAGTACTTTTAAACGCGATTGGTGCAAAAAACGCGGGGTTTTTTTCTCTATCCAATGACATTAAAATGTCAATAACGGAAAAAATGCACATTCGCGGTGTTGTAATATAAGCGACGATAGGCTATATTTAGTCGCGATAACCGACATACACGCTAGTGGAGCCGCACTAAAAGCTAGTTTGACATATAACCAATTGTTTTCCTCCATTACCAGGTGCATATCGGCATGGAACGACAACGGCAAGAAGGAAGTGATAGACATGTCTCACCCGGAGCTGTTGCACCGGACAGACTTCTTCCCCGGCCTGGGCTGGATGCTGCGCAAGGAGATGTGGATGAAACTGGCGCCCAAATGGCCCCCGGCGTAAGGACTATTCATACTACTACATATTCTCTGTCTAAAGTAAAGCCAACGAAGCGAGAGAAAAAAGGTAAACAATGTTTCAGCGGTTCCAAACATTTTTATTTGAAAATTATTACCTTATCACTTCAAGCGCGTTCCAGACAGGAATGAAATTGCTCATAAGATGGCGGATCTAACAGTTTAGAACCGACAAACACGCAACGACAGCTGTCGCTCGGCCATTGTCGCGTACGTTTGACATGTGCAACAAGGACAGATAAAATAATCGCTAGTTAACTCTGTAATGGTCGCTTTGTTTACCTTTTTTCTCTCGTCTCGTTGGCTTTACTTTATATACTAATATAGGATTAACCATGGGCCAGGTAACCACTTTCCATCAGGGCCCCGATTCTACTAAAGTCAAACCACAGTCGTGACACAGCGACTGCAAAAAACGGCGGTAAATATTAGACTTTAAAGCGATGTAATTGAAGTACAAAATTAAATTACTATATCAGAAAGAATGAAAAAGTGTAATGAAACTTTTTCATTTCATTTTGGACTTTAAATGTATTAGAATAAAGTCTAAAATTAGAATAATTTTTCGAACTTTAAAGTTAGCATTAAAAATGCTATAAAAAATTCAGTCAAATATTCGGGCGGAGTCATCAAAATTCAATGTTAAAAATGGTTGAAAAATCATTCATTGTTTCCAACAGTTCGTAAGAATGTTGGTAGATGGTACCGCCGACGCCCTTAAAGACGGATCTAAAGAGAATGAAAATTTGAAATGAATCAGGTGTGGCTCAATAGCTCAGTTGGAAGAGCATTCCCCCTGTAAGGCCGTAAGGGAAAGGTCGTGAGTTCAAGTCTCACTTGAGCGATTCATTTTTTCCGATGTTTTTCGAACTTCAAAGTTAGCATTAATAATGCTATAAAAAAATCAGTCAAATCTAAAATGTAATGTTATTTTTTGCGCAGACTGTGGCACCACAGTGGTGTAGTTTTAGAAGAGCCGAGGGTCACGTGGCCGCTGCTGTACCAATGCTGTACAACTACCAATGTAGCAATGTGGCTACAGTGGTAGTTGTACAGCGATTACTAGATCAGAGGTCGTGGGTTCGCGGGTGCAAATGCGCTGAAAAACTAACAAAATATGCTTGAGGCATGAGGGTGCCTTCTTCGAGGAAAATCGTATTATTTCTGCACGGAATTCACCAAATATTAATTGCAGCAAATAGGCAACCACGTGCGTGCATCTGCACGAGACAGCGGGCGGCCTAACGCTGTAAATATGATGATAAATTCTAGAATAGAATCCCTCGCTATGCTCGGGATTCTATTCTAGAATCCTTCGCTTCGCTCTTGATTTAAAGTAGCGCCCTCGCCTTAAAAATAATACTTCGCTCCCTTGTTATAAAATCTACTATTAAAGAGTCGTATAACTTTTTTTATCAATTACAGATATTTTGATGACTGGCTTCGAAATCCGGACAACATTGAGAGCAAATCGTGCATAAGACCTGAGATCTCCAGGACATACTCCTTCGGGAAGGTAAGGAATCATCTTATTATCCTTGACAGCCTCCGTGGTGTGGCGGTAGTGAACGCGACTGCTACACAGGAGGCGCGAGTTCAATCCCTATTCAGTGCAAATATTTGTATGCATGAATATGGCTATTTGCATTGGTCTGGCTGTTTCTATGTATACATATGTAATTACAGAAAAAAAAGTATATAAGTATGTTTATCCGCATTCTAGATTTAATAACACAAGCTAGTTATGCTTACCATGGGTCTAAATAGCGTTGTGTAGAATGTTGTGGAATATTTGATGTCGGGCTGCAATCTCTGCCTACTCCAGAAGGAATAAGGTGTGAGTATAATATACCAATAGTTTCCCACGAGTTCATCATCATCATCAGCCCGCGGCAGTTCACTGCTGGACATAGGCCTCTCCCATGACACGCCACTTAGCCCGGTCTTCAGCTCTCCTCCTCCACTCCCACGAGTTGCAGGAACTGAATTATATATTACGGTTACGACTCCGCCGCATTGTGTTTTGATCCACTTTGAGTCCTACGGAGCCGGTGGAGGTGGTTATGTTGGACTCGAACCGACTGAAACGCTCGCCATCTTGGGTCTTTGGTTGCCGGAGGTGAGAATGCAGGGAACATATCTCTCGCACCCCGGCAAACCCAGGACCATCTCTAACGAAATGGTCCCCTTCGGGTTATGGGGACCGCAATGTCCCCATCTAGCCCCGGTTACGGGAAGGCGCACTTTGCGCGGCCTGCTTCTGCTAGGGTGACAGGCGGCTCCACCGGTCACCCCCAGGCCCGCTGAGCCCATTTTTGAAATCTTTGGAACTTCGTTAGCTTATTGTTTTAATTAAATTGTTTTAATATTAGTAATTTCGGTTCTAATATTCTTTAGACAAAAAAAATAGTTCAAGGATTAAAAGTAATCCGTATGTTATTTCAGACTTATAATCTATCCTCAAATAGGTATCAACCAGATACGTTCAAACATTATAAATGCGAAAGTAACACTGTCTGTCTGTTAAGCTTTCACGCTGAAACCACTACGCGGTTTTAGAAAAAATCTGGTAAACACATAGAGCTTGAGAAAGGACATCAGTGTATAGTATAAAGCAAAGTCGCTTTCAGCATCTGTCCGTTGTTTTTTTTTTTAATATTTGGTCGGTCAATTGACTGCATCCCGCTCGGCGGAAAAAAGTGGTCGTACGAAGTTCGTCGGGTCCGCTAGTAGGCAATATTTCGCGATAATTGACATCACCACGCGAGCAGAGCCTCTTACAACTGCCATACATGTTCGTATGGCAAACGGGACCGACAGCTTAAAGCATACAAATATTTGCATTGAGCGGGGATCGAACCCGCGCCTACTGCGTAGCGGCCACGTTCAATACCGCCACGCCACGGACGGAGGCTGTCTAATCTGTAGATAAATCTAGGTATATTTCGTGATATATTTGATTCGTTATCTTGTATTGTCATTCACAAGTAGACGTCAAGGCAGACTTCGATCCACTTATCTAGTAGCGCATGCGCTTCGGTCAGTACTGCGATAAGATATGGTATAAAACTACATTATAATTTGAACCCTAAATACTTATATTGGCGCGAATATTACGCACTAGCTGTTACACTCGGCTCCGTCCGCGTGGATGTCGGTTATCGCGATCAAACATAGCCTATGTCCTTTCTCAAGGTCTAATCTATCTCTATACCAAATTTCATCAAAATTGGCTTTTTATAAAAGCACACGACAGCCTCTGGCGTGGCGGTAGTGCATGCGACTGCCACGCAGGAGGCGCAGGTTCGATCCCCGCTCAGAGCAAATATTTGTATGCATGAATATGGCTATTTGCATTGGTCTGGGTGTTTCTATGTATTATATGTATGTATTTACAAAAAAAAAGTATTTATGTATGTTTATCCGCATTCTAGATTCCATAACACAAGCTATAAAAGCTTACCATGGGTCTAGATAGCGTTGTGTAGAATGTTGTGGAATATTTATTTATTATTTATTTACACGTCAATTTGACTTCACCTCACCTGATGGTTAGCTAAAGGCAAAGTCTCGGAAAGAGTGTTTATACTGGAGATTGATGGTGGAATCTACTACACATATTGAATACCACACTTGTACCTTTCCACTGATTCCAGTCTATATCTCGGAAAGAGGGTCACCATCGTAAACATGTACCATGTTAACAGTGGTGGCACTCAGCTTGACGGCCTCATCAGATGCCTTTTCACGCCCCGCTTAAAGGACCCGGGACTGTAGGAAGAAGGAAACGCGTGAGCTGGCAGGGAGTTCCCAGGTCTTAGTGGTGCGGCATAGGAATGATTCACTGAACCCCTTGGTTCTAGAAGTTATATTCTGCATCTAAGCCCTGGACGTGTTGTCCTGTGGAGGAAAGGAGGGTGGGATTAATTGGAAGATCTCCTCAAAATATTCACCATGGTTCAATAGTTTAGGCGTGAAAGCATAGCAGGCAGAGTTACTTTTGTATTTATATTAGTACTCTAAATGATTTTTTTATAGCATTTATTATGCTAACTGTTAAGTTCGAAAAACATTGGAAAAAATGAAATGCTCAAGTGAGACTCGAACTCACGACCTTTCCCTTACAGGGGGAATGCTCTTCCAACTGAGCCATTGAGCCACATCTGAATCATTTGAAAATTTTCCTTCTCTTTATATCCGTCTTCAAGGGCGACGGTAGGCCATCTACCAACATTCTTACGAACTGTTGGAAACAATGAATGATTTTTCAACCATTTTTAAACATTTAATTTTGAGGACTCCACCCAAATATTTGAGTGATATTTTTATAGCATAAAAATATATCAGTTGGAAGAGCATTCCCCCTGTAAGGGAAAGGTCGTGAGTTCGAGTCTCACTTGAGCATTTAATTTTTTCCGATGTTTGAATGATTTTTTTATAGCATTTATTATGCTAACTTTTAAGTTCGAAAAACATTGGAAAAAATTAAATGCTCAAGTGAGACTCGAACTCACGACCTTTCCCTTAGGCGATTGGCACACTGCAACGCTCGACGCGGCGTCGTTCGTCGACGCGCGTGGACGCGGGAGAGCTTTTTTTTTTTTTTTTTTTTTTTCGTGCGGAAATCCCCACGGATACCCCCCCTGCCGGAGCCGGAAGGGGAGGTTATGTCGGACTCGAACCGACTAAAACCGCACGCCGACTGTGGGTCTTGGTGCTAGGCCGGAGGTGAGGTTGTCAAAGACATATCCCTCGCACCCCGGCTGACCCAGGGCCATCCCTTACGGTCTGGCCCTCCTCAGGAGGGGGGACAACGGTGTCCCCAACTCGCCCCCGGAATGGGGAGGCGCGCTGTTCAGCGCGCCGCCGCCGTGGCCTGCTTCTGCTGGGGTGACAGGCGGCTCCACCCGTCACCCCCAGGCCCGCGCTCATGGGGGACGGAGGTCAGTCAGTGCCCTCCGACGCCCGAGTTGCCTGCGCGCGCGGGCGGCGCGATCCGCGAGTCTTTCTCGCTCGCACCGCCTCTCCCGCTCCGCCGTCTCCTTCACGACCATTACCTGCTCGCTGAAGGAGACGCCGGCCGCCCACGCGTCCGCGCGGCGGACCATTGCTGTGAGCAGGGTGGCGAGGGTGAGAACTCTCACTCCCAGGGCCGCCACTAGCTCCCGCCTCGGTTCGGCCCATGCCGGGCACTCGGTGAGCGTGTGCAGCCCCGTGTCCTCGCTCGCGTCGCAGTGATGGCACTCGGACGTTGGCTCCTTTTCGATCCGACACAGATATCTCCCGAAGCACCCGTGCCCGGTGATAATCTGCGTCAGTCGATACGAGAGGCTGCCATGTGGCCTCTCGAGCCATTCCCCCATGATGGGCCTTACCGCCTCTATGACGGCATGCCCTGCGCGTCGTTGCTCAAGTCGTCGCTCCCACTCCGCCACCATGATCCCGTGGAGCCGGGACCTCTCGGCCCGAATGTCTTCGGGCTCGGGATCGTATCCCCGCTCCCGCGCCTCCTTACGGAACCGATACAGTGCCGCAAGGGATCTCGCTTCCAGGATCCACGGTGGCGATCCGGCTAGGAGACTCGCCGCTTCAAAGGATATCGTGCGGTACCCCCTAATGGCCCTGCAGGCCATCGTCTGCTGCGGAGCATGCAGCAGTTGCACGAACCTGGCCTGCAGGGCGTCCGCCCACACGGGGCACCCGTACAGGGCCATGGACCGCACGACACCCGCGTAGAGTCTCCTGCAGGAGTCCTCTGGGCCCCTCAAGTTGAGCAGCAGCCGCATCAGCGCGTTAGCTGACACCAACAGTTTGGGGCGCAGACTTCGGAAGTGCTCTCCGAAGTCCCACCGACCGTCAAGTACGAGCCCCAGATATTTCAGCCGGGGCTTGATGTCGATGGGAGTACCTCCTACTGTCAAGCTGGATCCCGGGGGTGGCCTGCGCCGAGGACCATGAAAGAACAAGGCCTCGGATTTGTGCAGAGCCACCTCGAGACCCAGCCGCCGGATCCGATCCACGACTTGAGCAACAGCGGTCGTGGCCCTCTGGGTCGCCTCGCGGTGTGTAGCGCCACTCACCGTCACTAGCGTGTCGTCCGCGTAGCACGTGACGGTGGCACCGAACGCGAGCTCACCGCGAAGCACCCAGTCGTATCCGATGTTCCACAGGAGCGGCCCCAGGACCGATCCCTGTGGGACACCGCACGACATCTCACGCCTACCGACGCCGGTCGCACTTGGGTAGATGACGGCCCTCTCCGTCAGGTACGCCCCGACTATGCGGCGGAGGTAGAGAGGCACATCGTGGTACACGAGCGCCTCCCTGATGCAACTCCAGGGCAAGGTGTTGAACGCGTTGGAGATGTCCAAGGACACCGCCAACATCACCTCACCCCGGGCAACCGCATCCTCCGCCAGAGTCCTCACGCGCATGATGGCATCCACAGTGGAACGCCACCGGCGGAAGCCGTACTGCGTGTCCGCTAGGTCCGGCCCCACTCTAGAGAGGTGCTCGACGAGGCGCTTGGCAATCACTCTTTCGAAGAGCTTGCCCACCTCGTCGAGCAACACTATGGGCCGGTACCCGGACGGCTCGTCCGCCGGGCGTCCGTCCTTGCGGATGAGGACCAGTTTCCCCGTCTTCCACATCTTCGGAAACTGGCCCCGCTCCAAGCATGCGCTGAGGAACCCTCGCAGTCGGGGTTCGAGACCGTCTTCTCCTAGAGCTAGGACCCACGCACGGCCTGGAATGCCGTCGGGTCCCGGGGCGGTGTTCTTCTTGGCTCTAAGCCGACGCACCGCCAGCTCTAGTTCTACCCAAGTGACCTCGGGCACGTCGTCGTCAATAACCACGCCGGGCGCATCAGGCGACCGAGGTGGCGGAGTCATCTGCGGCGGAACGTGTTCCGCCCGCGCCGGGAACAGGGATTCCACCACTCCTCCAAGCAGAGCCGGCTCGAGAACCTGGGTCAGGGGAGGGGCCCGGGGGCGCAGCTTTCCTCTTACCAAGCGGTAAGGCCGCCCCCATGGGTCCCGCTCCAGTGTCTCCAGCAGCTCCCTGTAGGAAGCTGCCTTGGACCGCTTGATTTCTGCTCGGAGGGCATTCCTGGCTTCCCTGTATCCCTCTTGCAACTCCGCCACTAGGGGATCTGTGTCTGCGGGGCGGCTACGCCTCCTACGGGGCCTGGCCCACCGGCGGTGCGCGATCACGCAGGCTTGACGCAGCCTCGCGATCTCCGCAGTCCACCAGTAGACCCGGCGGACGCGGGAGAGCTAGTATAGTCCGAGAGATATTAGAATTTTTTTGGTAGGTAGGTGTGTGAAGTTATCTAAAATTTTGAGAAAAGTAAAGTAAAGCCATCCGACCATTAGCTCGATAGCCCAGACTATATTAAGAACGCTAGAGATGAAAAGAAAATGATTAGAAGTGCAAGCTATTTTCGACTTACTGACATGACATAGTAACTAATTTTTTTTCTTATATTCGTGATCAGCGTCATCTTTTAACGCGAAAAGAGACGTAACTAAGAAAATGCCATTTAGGTTGAAAGTCGCTTGCAGTCTCTGCGTGTTCCGATAACGAGCCAAAACAGTGGTGTCCGCTCCAATACCCGATATTGGGCATCGATATTTGACTTCCTCCGATCTCGGATGTCGGATATTGGATATCGGTCGTCAGTTGATGTGAAAGCGCTCTAAATTTGCCGTTAAATATTCATGTTGCATTGCAATAATATTAATTGAAAATTCGTCTCAAATACCTACACAGAAATTTCTAACAGCTCTCGGACTAAAAAACCCTCGAAAAACACGCGCGTGATGGCAGATTTCAGTGTGCCATACCTCGCGTTTTCTGCGGCAACGCGCGTGATTGCGTTGTCAGTGTGTGGGACCCCGCGTTTTTCTATACAAAATGGGCGCCGTAGAGGCGACGAGCGCGATGCCGCGCCGCGCCGCGTCGATGCAACAACGCTCGACGCCGCGTCGCACGTTGTTGCGGCGGCCCGTTCCCAACCGACCAACTGAGTTGTCCACCTGGTTGGTCAGTTAGGAATAAATGTTCCTAACCACCCACCTTGTGCATCTGGTTGGTCCGTTCCCAACCGACGAACTGAGTTGTCCACCTGGTTGGTCAGTTAGGAATAAATGTTCCTAACCACCCACCTTGTGCATCTGGTTGGTCAGTTAGTAACAAAATATACTAACCGACCACCTGTGACTGTATAAATGCTGCGGCTTAAATCTATACATACGAGCCAGTCGTATGTTTAGATTTAAGCCGCAAATGATTAATTTTTGTGCAGGAACATATTCTTATGCAAATAAAATACAAATAGTTTTTTTCAATCTGTAATCTCTGAAAAGTGTATACTACGACAATTTGTTTTTTTAAGCATACTGTATAAAAGTCACAGGTGGTCGGTTAGTATATTTTGTTACTAACTGACCAACCAGATGCACAAGGTGGGTGGTTAGGAACATTTATTCCTAACTGACCAACCAGGTGGACAACTCAGGTGGTCGGTTGGGAACGGGGGAGGCTACGGCGACGCGGCGTCGCGCTCGTCGCCTCTACGGAGCTCATTTTTTATAGAAAAACGCGGGGTCCCACACACTGACAACGCAATCACGCTCGTTGCCGCAGAATACGCGCGTACAAGCAGAAAACGCGAGGTATGGCACACTGAAATCTGCATTCACGCGCGTGTTTTTCGAGGGATTTTTAGTCCGAGAGCTGTTAGAAATTTCTGTGTAGGAATTGAGACGAATTTTAAATTAATAATATTGCAATGCAACATGACTGTTTAACGGCAAATTTAGAGCGCTTTCACATCAACTGACGTCCGATATCAAATATCTGATATCCGAGATCGGAGGAAGTCAAATATCGATGCCCAATATCGGGTATTGGAGCCGACACCACTGTTTTGGCTCGTTATCGGAACACGCAGAGACTGCAAGCGACTTTCAACCTAAATGGCATTTTCTTAGTTACGTCTCTTTTCGCGTTAATAGATGACGCTGATCACGAATACAAGAAAAAAAATTAGTTACTATGTCAAGTCAATAAGTCGAAAATAGCTTGCACTTCTAATCATTTTCTTTTCATCTCTAGCGTTCTATCGTTCTCTAGCGGGCTATCGAGCTAATGGCCGGATGGCTTTACTTTCCTTTTTAAAAATTTTAGATTACTTCACAGACCTACCTACCAAAAAAATTCTAATATCTCTCGGACTATACTAGCTCTCTCGCGTCCACGCGCGTCAACGATCGACGCCGCGTCGAGCGTTGCAGTGTGCCAATCGCCTTACAGGGGGACTGCTCTGCCAACTGAGCTATTGAGCACCACTTGAATCATTCCAAATTTTCCTTCTCTTTATATCCGTCTATAAGGGCGACGGTGCAGCCATCTACCAACATTCTTACGAACTGTTGGAAAATGAATGATTTTTCAACCATTTTTAAACATTGAATTTTGATGACTGCGTCCAAATATTTGAATGAATTTTTATAGCATTTATTATGCTAACTTTTAAGTTCGAAATGTCGTCGTTCGTTCTTCGTCGTCGTCGTCGAAGTTCGAAAGTTCGAAAAGTAAGTCGAAAAAAAAAGTTCGAAATGTTTTTCGAACTAAAGTTAGCGTAATAAATTTTATAAAGAATTCACTCAAATAATATTAGTACTGTTTTTTGCCAGCGGCTCCGCCCGCGTGGATGTCAGTTATCGCGACCAAACATAGCCTGTGTTAGTGTTACTCCAGGGTGTCAGCTAACTCTATACTTACCAAATTTTATTAAAATAGCTCCAGCCGTTTAGACGTGAAAGACTCAAAAACAGTGTGATGGATATAGTTTTGATTTAAAACCTTAATTACGTCACCATCACCCAAGTGGGGATTGTTAAGTCAGATTCGAACCGACTAAAACCGCACACCATCTCGGGTTTTGAGTGCAAGATGCCCCAATAATGCAAATTACTCCCACCCCGGCTGACACAATATCGTGTGGTACTGTTTCTATCTTCTATCGACGACTCTGACTTCGCCTCTCCTGATGGAAAGCTTGACAATCTCATCAGTTGCTTTTTAAATAAAATAAATAAAATAATTTATTTCAGACCAGGGTCCATAACGTGTTAGTAACAATAGTCTTAATATTAGTGTTAGTAACAATAAAAATAAAATAGGTAAAGTGAGACCACCAAACTACTAGGACACTGCCTACATCACGTGCAGGCGTACCCAGTGCCCCAGCATCGGACAGTCCCACCTATCGCACAATACGCTCAGGATGCTGTGTGAGCTACCGCGTACTCTCCGTAAGAGGGATGCACTTCGTTTGCGAATGATGGCATGAAAGCCATCAACCCTTGCTTCCGCAAACATCCCAGACGCGCTACAAAAGCGCGGCAGCCCAACCAACATCCTGAATGCATTGTTGTACTGTACCCGCAGGGCGTTGTATGCCCTCCGCGTATAAGCAAACCACAGACTGCACGTATAAAACGTTTGACAATAGGCTCTAAATAGGGTAATTTGTACGTCCTTCGTACACCGAGCAAATCTACGGATCAACATATTACTTCGGACAGCCAGCGCCCTGCGTTCTCTTTCTATGTCTAGGTTGTCATTTAGATCATCAGTGACCCAGTGACCCAGATACTTAAATTGAGTTACTCTGGTTAAAGGAGTATCACCAATAGTGACTTCAGGCACGTGAGAGTAACATTTGTTGTTGGCCTTGAAGACAAGAAGCTCACTCTTTTTGGCGTTATATCTGAGCCCATGAGCCACCGCGTAATCTTCACACAACTTTAGAAGCCGCCTGAGACCACTGATCGATGGACTCAGCAACACCATATCGTCAGCATAACTTATATTATTTATAGCTACTCCGTCAATATGACAACCGATTTTAGTGTTGCTGAGTTCAACGATCAGCCGATTAATATACAAGTTGAACAGACGCGGTGACGTTATCCCCCCCTGTCTCACCCCACATTGCAACCCGTACACATCCGATAGTGACATTGCCGGTTATTTATTTATTTATAAAACTTCATGCACAAGTACATAGGCGGACTTAATGCCATAGGCATTCTCTACCAGTCAACCAAAGGTGGTGCAGAGAAAGGCTGAGTAGGTGCATCATTAAAGTAACATTGTATGAAGAGAGCGTACCAAATAATTTTAGGGAGTGACACTATAGGTACCTACATACCTGCCATGGGGCATGTATACCAAAATACCTCACGACAGGCATGCACCTATAATGTCTGATATAGGTATGACAGCCTCTGTGGCGTGGCGGTAGTGCACGCGACTGCCACGCTGGAGGCGTGGGTTCGATCCCCGCTCAGTGCAAATATTTGCATGCATGAATATGGCCATTTGCATTGGTCTGGGTGTTTCTATGTATAATATGTATGTATTTACAAAGAAAAAGTATATAAGTATGTTTATCCGCATTCTAGATTCCATAACACAAGATATTAAAAAGCTTACCATGGGTCTAAAAAAAAGGTAACTTAGGTACAATATATAAGTAAATCTACGTACATAAATATGTTTTTTAACAATTGATATTATTGTATTTCAGGTGGGCGTGAGCAAAGGACTGTTCTTCGACAATCACTTACGGAACATACAACTCAACCGCGACTTCGTCCAATTCACCAAGTTGAACCTGAGCTATTTATTGAAGGTAGGATTTTTATTATTATTCTCTACTGGCAACACAACGTGTATACAGCACCATCTATCGGAAACACGGCGAACTACTTGAAAACTTATGATCCTGCATCGCGCTATCAGAGTTCTCGCGCTTGGGTTGTGACCATTTCGGAGGAAATTCTTATTGTGTTATTTCCTCGTGATAACAAGCTTCATAGACCGTCACTTAGACTATATCATTATCTTTTACATATACATATACTAGTGTATTTATTCTATCATCGCACCGCTCGCCATAGACAGGGAATTCATCCCAACACATTGCATCCGAATACGGTGCGCACCGTGCGGTATGAAAGGAATTTCATCCCACGCACGCTCAAACTGTGGAATGAACTCCCTGCCATGGTTTTCCCAAGCGACTACAATATGGGGTTCTTCAAGAGGGGCATTAGAAGGTTTCTTCAGGGTAGGCAGCACGTGTAACGCTCCTGGTGTTGCGTACGTCCATAGGCCGGGTTAACCACATCACAGACCCAGGACCATCTCTTTCGAGATGGTCCCCTTCGGGCTGTGGGGACCTCGGTGTCCCCAACTAGCCCCGGGTATGGGGAGGCGCACTTTTGCGCAAACAGACAATATTATTGATTTGTATAGATTATCCAAATTTCTATATGAGATTACATTGCCCTAATAAACCATGAAGTAACGCATCAAGTAACGCTATATGACATTCCATAGGAAAACTACGACGCCGAACTAGAGAGGACAGTTCGCGCTTTGCCAGAGATGACCGCTGACGAAGTAATGGCGTCCTTTGAGACGCACAAGGGCGTCAGAGTCATGTATCACAACGCCAAGAGTTTTCAGCATATAGCCAAGAAACTGGGACTTATGGTCGACTTCAGGGTAAGTAATGATATAATATTCTACAACAATATAAATATTCCACAACATTTTAACACAACGCTATCTAGAACCATGGTAAGCTTGATTGATGGGGACCCTGCGGTCCCCACAACCCGAAGAGGGCCATCTCGAAAGAGATGGTCCTGGGTCTGCCGGGGTGCGAGAGATATGCTTTCGGCAATCTCACCTCCGGCAACCAAGGACCCAAGACGGCGTGCGGTTTAGTCGGTTCGAGTCCGACATAACCACCTCCACCGGCTCAGTGGGGTGGTATACGTGGGGATTTATCGCACGATAAAAAAAGTATTTACAAAAAGAAAGTATTGTAAGTATGTTTATCCGCATTCTAGATTCCAAAACACAAGCTAGTTAAGCTTTCTGGATACCGTTGTGTAGAATGTTGTGAAATATTTATTATTTATTATTATTTCTTTTATTTTAGTAAATAACATATAAATTACATTTTTAAATATATCCTAAAAAAAAACAAAATATATTTAAAAATATAAAAAACGGTGCCCCACCGGCATCGAGTACAGGGACCAAGCTACCGGTGGTCAGGGCTCCAGAGAGAGGAACTTACTCACTATGCGCGCGGTGTCGTATGCCGTGTGTATGTTATTATTATATTTATTAATAGAAAATCAAACTGTTTTATTGATTTAAATTGTATCATTCACCGAACTAATTGGACCATGTGGGAAATGGACGATCTGGGAATAGGACTATCTGGGAAATGGACCATCTGAAACAGAGTGACGAGTTTGGAAATGGGACGTTCTGCTTCTAACGGCCGTTCCCAATAGCATACTTACAGTTGAAGATAGATCGCAACAGTCAAATTTGACGTATCGGCTGTTTAAATTAAAAACATGGTAACTGATTTTTTGCGGGAAAGTGCATCGCGGTATAATTTTATTTTTCGAAATTGGTGTGAAATAGGAGTTACTATGTTTTCAATTTAAACAGCCGAGCTATTTATCCGTAGATGCGATCTATCTTTAACTGTCAGTATGTCATTGGGAACGGCCGTAAACCTACCAAATATCAGAACAATTTGTCAATAGGAATTGGGTAAAATAAAGAAATTAAGATCATTTTGAGTATTTTGTTCGTCAACATCTTTCTGATGCTCACTGTACTTCATTAAACAATCTTGTAGCAACTTTTTATAAAACACAACGACGTGATCCTGTAAGGTTACCCTAAAAAGAAGTATAAATGCAAAATACACAGATACACAAGCAGTATATTATTATATGTATTTCTTCTTCAACAGAGTGGTGTACCGCGTACCGCATACCGCGGTATCGTGTCCTGCTTCGTGCGGGGCAAACGCGTGTACCTCACACCCGAGTTCCGGTGGGTTAAGTATGACCCTAAATGGGGCTAACATATGCATAAAGTCTACTTCAAAGACTAAAGTGGGGCTAACTTATGCGTAAAGTGCAATTCAAAACTGAAGTGAGGCTAAAATATGCGTATAGTGCAATTTAAACAATAAAACGGGGCTAAAATATGCGCAAAGTGTAATTTCATGGACTAGTGGGGCTAACATATTAATAAAGTGCAATACAAAAACTAAAATGGGGATTATTCGGAAAGTGCAATCCATACAATGAAGCGACGCTAAAACCTGCATAAAGTGCAATTCAAAAACTACAGCGGGGCTAACATATGCGAAAAGTGTATTTCAAGGACCAAAGTGGGTCTAACATATTCATGAAGTGTAATTAATAGACTCAAATCTTGTGTCAGTGTATTCAAGTCCATAAGTATAAATAGCAAAAAAAAACTTAGACCTAGCACGGGGTAATTTCAAAAATTTTTTTACATTAGAACATGAAATTGATTCAAATTAGTACGCTAGTAATTTATAAGCTATGGCACAGTTCAAACAAATATCTACTTTATATGTTATAGTAGAAGAATTGATTTTGACCGCTTGAATATAAGTAAAAGCTTATTTTTTTGTATTATAATCCCATGCTAGGTCCTACTTTATTGTAGGTAATGTTCGGGTAAGTTCTGTCACACAGTTATAATATTAAATACATTATTTATATTATTTTGAAATTACTGATTGCTAGAAAATTGTACTATAAAATATCATGTTCTTATAATAATAAAAAAGTTTAAAACTAAAACCCGACTACCGAAAAATCACGCTCTAAAAAATTGCCTAACATGAAAATATCAAGGATAGCCGTGGTCGTATGCCACTTACTCTAACAAAACAATACATTCTAGGGAAAAGTGGCATACGACCACGGCCATCCTTGATATTTTCTTGTTTATGTTTGGAAACAAAACATGACATTTAAAAAGTGACTGGATTGCCAGTCTGCTTTTACACTGGAATATTGTGTACCCTCACTGGAATGGCCACATCCCAGTGAGTAGTCCAGTGACTGATTGCCAGTCTGCTTCTACACTGGAATAATGTGTACCGTCACTAGAATGCGCACATTCCAGTGAGTAATTCAGTCCAGTGACTGGATTGCCAGTCTGCTTTGAACACTGGAATATTGTGAACCGTCACTGGAATGGCCACATTCCAGTAAGTAATTCAGTCCAGTGACTGGATAGCCAGTCTGCTTCTACACTGGAATAATGTGTACCGTCACTAGCATGCGCACATTCCAGTGAGTAATTCAGTCCAGTGACTGGATTGCCAGTCTGCTTTTACACTGGAATATTGTGAACCGTCACTGGTATGGCCACATTACAGCGAGTAATTCAGTCCAGTGACTGCATTGCCAGTCTGCTTTTATACTATAATAATGTGAACCGACACTGGAATGGGCACATTCCAGTGACGTAATTAACAGTGAAATTAACAGAGTAAATTAGAGAATTATTTTGTCCTACTAATATGTATGTATCATACTGCTCTCATCATTTAAAACATGTACAAATTATTGTTCATTTGACAATTTTATTTAATATTTTAATTATAATATTTTATTGAGTTTATTATAATAATTTTAATGAGTATACTTAAGTTGATAGGTATCATGTACATACAGGATGTTTTTTTTAAATCATTATTAATTCCGAAACTGAGTATAGGAAATAGCGAAAAGTACCCAAAAGGGGTTTTGGTTCGATGAAAATTAAAACTGTATCATCGTCTTTTTGATAGTCAATAGGCATAGAATGGGTTGATTTTGTATGAAAAGAAATCACTGTATTTTTTCACGTTACACCATTTGAGTATTTCTTATGTTTTCATATTTCTTACTTAAAAAGTTCATCCTGTATTTAGATATACCGTTCTAAAGTTAAGCCAACGAAGCGAGAGAAAAAAGGTAAACAAAGTTTCTGCGGTTCCAAACATTGTTATTTGAAAATTTGCTCATAAGATGGCGGATCTGACAGTTTAGAACCGCTGTGCTGACAGCTTTCCTGTACTACGAAACACGTAACGACAGCTTTCGCTCGGCCATTGTCGCGTACGTATGACATGTGCGACAAGGACAGAAAATAATCGCTAGTTATCGCAACGTAACTCAGTAATTGTCGCTTTGTTTACCTTTTTCTCTAGTCTCGTTGGCTTTACTTTATTTAAGTTACACTTATTCCAAAACCTTAGATGAGTGCAGCTTTAGCAGATACATTATAAATGTTCACGCAATCAAACCTATAACTACATATTACAAAATGTTATTTTTTTATGTATCATAAGACTGTGGAATTTGTAAAAAATAGCTCGACTGGCTTAGATAATTTAATGTTAATTTTAATTTGCTTGACTTGCTTTTTATGCCCCAGATTCGTGTATAATTGTACATTTGTGTTTCCAAATTGTTTTTTTTAAAGAATATTAGAACCGAAATTACTAATATTCCCTCTAACCCCTCCAACTAAGGTACATTGCTTGTGTTAAGAGTGGGTTCACGTCGGTAGTGTAATGGTCAGGAATCGAACCCGGGACCTCTCAATTGTAAGGCCGACTCCTTAATGTATAGTGAATACATAGTTAGTATAATTCTTTTGTTTGTTGTTAATTTAACGTCTTAAAAATATTAATTACTACCTATTTTATGTCAATTGGTTAATTAGTTTTGTGATATGTGTGTGTTCTTTTTTTTCGAAATTTTACTATAGTGAATTGAAATTACATAACTTATGAATTATAAATCACCCTGTAGTGTGACTAACTCGCCCTAATATAGACTATTAATTACTAATTATAATAAAATTCAGACTTAATACATATAATTTATTAATGTATATATTAAATTAAAGGGACAGTTGTAATTGAAACTTATATAAAATACAAAATACATTTATTCTAGAATACATTTTGTAAATAAATATAATGTATTTAACGTAATTAATGTATTATATATAAGGTGATTTTAGTGTCTATGAAGTTTTCAAAATTCTTCTATCACTCACATATATGTAAAAATATCTTATGTGATTTTCTATACTCCTGCCTCAGTTGATTATGGAGTTAGTCTAAAGGTGTTTACAGACTTAAGCATTCACTTATAACAGCCGTTTTTAAATTTGTCAAACTGTATAATGAACCGAGCCAAGTATAGAGCCAAACAACCCTAGAGTCTGGCCAAAAGATAAAAGGTGGAGCATAAAACAATCACTTTATAAGTTATCGAAAAATGGTTTATGAGTCTTAAGTATCAAGACGTTTTCGAAGACTATAAAATACTGACTGACAAGAAGAAGAAACTAAAGTAAAGCCAACGAAGCGAGAGAAAAAAGGTAAACAAAGTTTCAGCGGTTCCAAACTTTTTTATTTGAAAATTATTACGTATCCCTTCAAGCGCATTCCAGACAGGAATGAAATTGCTCATAAGATGGTGGATCTGACAGTTTAGAACCGCTGTGCTGACAGCTTATCTGTACTATGAAACACGCAACGACAGCTGTCGCTCGCCCATTGTCGCGTACGTGTGACATTGCGACAACGACATAGAAAATAATCGCTAGTTATCGCAACGTAACTCAGTAATGGTCGCTTTGTTTACCTTTTTTCTCTCGTCTCGTTGGCTTTACTTTATAGACATATTCATTTAAAAAAATATTTGCTCGTCTTTCGTTGGTCAGACTCTGCGAACATTTTCATGGTCTTTCTAGCGAGCGCTGTAGTCGAAGCAAATTTACTGTCCTTTCACGAAAATTCTCGCCAGAACGCTCTTTAAAACGTTCGCTAAAACACTCTCGTTTATTTTTCTGTAATGTAACATTCGCAATAATTTGAATGACTTTTTTATAGCATTTATTATGCTAACTTTTAAGTTCGAAAAACTTCGGAAAAAATGAAATGCTCAAGTGACGCTTGAACTCACGACCTTTCCCTTACAGAGGGATTGCTCTTCCAACTGAGCTATTGAGCCACACGGGCCACACCTGAATCATTTCAAATTTTCCTTCTCTTAATATCCGTCTTTCACAATAATGCTCATTACAAGTGAATGCTCAAGTTTCATCAGCACCTTAAAATATTGTATTGTTTCTACCCGACTGTGGCGAAGCCAAAAAAAGAGTGTTATTAGTTTGATCTGTTTGTATGTATGTCCGTCCCTGTTCTGTTTTAACTACTAAACGGGTGACCGAATTGTTATTCATATCGTTAGACTTATATTTGTTAATAAAAATAATAGAAAATAAAAGGTTTTTTTGGCGCCAAATTGGTTTAAAAAACCATAACAGTCGGGTTTTTAAGTAGTTTTTTTTTAATTACATATTAATTTATTGAATACGTACATATATAGGTATACGTTTCACTAATAGATAGTTTTCAATTTATTGTTTAAAAACGTGTGTCAAGTAAACCAGTGGGTAAAGGTGGAAATTTTAATACGATCTAATTTGTTACGTAATGCACATCTCTGCCAGGGTAAGCCGGCAGGGATCGGATTATACTAAACCCTTGCCACTGATGTAAACGTAGATTATCCAATGTCTACAAATAGACCGACCGCGACCGTTATACCGCCATAGGTGTGCGCGATATGGCGGGGAACGATGTAAAGAAAGAGAAAGAAAGAGCATGAGTTGAGAACGTGTGTGATAGCGCCGTGAGCGTTGCCGGCAGACTGACTAAATCCGATGGTAGATTGGTCGATAGTTCCCCCCTTCTCGCCGCGCAAATACCCAAGGCGCGGTACAGCGATTACGGTTAAAACGTGCAGGTTCCGAATGTCCAATTCTCAAAATGTCAAGCGGTGTCAATATGTCCTATTCCCATATTGTCCAATATTTTAGAAAAAAAATTATTCAGTAAGCACTCACAGTGCTCTTTTAAAGGATATGTGAGCAATGTCGACGGAGCCTCCTATTTCTTCTTGCTTTAACACAAGAAACCGACTATCCGTGTCGGGGCGCAAAAAAAATCCTCGTAAATATTGGACATTTTGGGAATGGGACTTTTTGAGAATTGGACATTGGACAATCTGAACCTGAACCGGTTAAAATAGTTTTAACTTCCCTTCCTTAAATTTGATACTAAACCTCATTTTACTAAACATTATTTAGTTTAAATGCCATAAATAGGCTTTTTATTTAATTTGGACACTTGAATATATTGCATCGTTATTTTAATGTAATTGACTGAAACATTCATCCTTTGTAATAAAAATGCGATTATAATGTATAAAATATTTGTATGTACATAGTAGGTATAGTTTGGCCGTAGAACGAATGCGTTCCTGACATTTTTCTCTCTTTATTTATTTATTTATTTTTATTTATTTCTCGTTACAATGAATGGGTTTTATCACTAGTAAAGCTATTATGTTGTCTGTATGACATTATATAGGATGTTTTTTTAGACAGGACAGTAAGTGCAGGTAACTTATACATTATAGATACAGGAAAACATTTCCAGGAGATATCTATAACTTTTACATATATTCTGAACTGCATTAATAGTTTTTTTTTATTTTACTGTCAGCAAATAAAGCTAAATAAAGAAATACTTTGACTTGACCAACGAGTTAACCAAAAATGGCTATGCGGTTAAACTCTACGCCGTAGAAGTAGGAGCAAGGGGAATTCCAACTGAATCCCTGTATAACTTATTTAAAGACCTCGGATTGCCAAGAGCTTCAGTAAGTTCTTTACTCAAACGAATATCTAAAATGGCGTTGATAGGATCGTACCAAATTTGGATAGGTAGAGGGGGAACACTTGTGACGGTGGAGGTGAGCGCTGATGCATCACAAGGTGGCCACCCTAAACCTACACCTGGGTCGCAAGTCCCAGGTGCCGTCACAGTGTTCCTCTCTGTACCACGCCATGGACCCGGCGACCGCACGGTGAATCCATGGAATGCTGGGAACCGGATCTCAATCCACCTTATATTACTGTCAGCCAAAAACAGCTAAAATAAATCCACCTAAATAACAGAGACTGTCTATTTACTTAACAATATTGCTTTTAATTCTTATTATTTTTTAGTAGAAAATAAACAACCGTTATAGGTTTTTAGACCTTCCGTTGTCTCACGCATGTGGGTGCCTGCACATGATTTTCATGCAAATTGTAGTTATACTTGCACGATGGTCGTTATTTGCGCGAAATTAACACATTATTGCGTATAAACCACATGTGTGTTAACGCACAAGACAACAGTCGCCCTTAGAGTTACGTAGTCAGAGCGATCACGTAGATACTTACTGTCAGGAAGGAACACGTATTCTAACCGGCCAAACTATAGTCGGTGTTCTTCACAAGGCACTTCATAAACTATACCGTATAAGACTGTGATCTGCATTGTATTGTAATAATGATAATTATTAATATAATAGCAATTGTGCTGTATATAGCCCAAGTTATGTATTTGTAACTTAATAATATATTAAATGGTTTTGTTTAAACATGACTTTTATTTGTACCGGATTGTTTAACAAATTCATTGATCCAATTTTTACATAAGAATGCGTGATTGTTTGAACCTTAACTATGTACCTAATAAAAACGTTCCTGAAGTCGTAACCTATAATACTATCAAGAAGAAGCTTACCTTTTTTGATTAGTTATAAATAAATATCATAACTTTATTCAATAATCATGCTTCAAAATACAAGGTATATTGACCCTGAGTTCAAAATTTTACCGCGCTTCTTTTCTACTAAACTTATTTCCATGTCCATAGACTATATAAAAATTTTACCTTCAAATAAAATTTGTATTATGCTTCCATAGACGTCCGAAGTCCATTATGAGAGTACGTCACTTCCTTCACCTTGCTTGGTCGTTAAAAGTAGTTCACTTCCGTTTCCTTACTGCGCTTTTAGCGCCACCTATAGTCTCCGCTAAACAACTAAGCTCCTTACCAAAGCAAGCCGCCATCTTAGTCATTGTTCGGCTCATAATGGCCTAGCACCAGGAAGAAATTACTGGGACTTCGGACGTCTATGGAAGCATAATACAAATTTTATTTGAAGGTAAAATTTTTATATTATGCGTTCCGATTGACGTCCGAAGTCCATTATGAGAGAGTGTTTGTTATCTCCTGGTGGCTTGTATTTTTTGGTAATATAGTAAGAGTCCAATTAAAACGCAACAATGTGATTGAATATTTATGAATGTTTATAAACTTATATGCACATTGCTTAAAGTGCGTAATAATTAATTTATTAGCCAATTATAATTATTGTGAAAGAGATTTTTCCGACATTATTTCCCTGTTTACATTATTGATTTCTTTCAGGTAAAACTTTCTAAATGTACCTTCTAGTTGCTAATTAGCTTTATCTAGAATATCGTTTATATGATAATTTTCTACCCAATTTAAGGATGAAACCGCTGATCTACAACTTCCAGCTGATGCATGAATACCGGCATCAGCCAAAAGACGCTTGATCCAACCCCCGATGATCGCTGCAGTAGCTGGTCTAGTAGGGCCTTTAGTTGCTAAAAACAAATTAGTAATATTGCCCCAAGTTCCCTGCGTTATATTTAAAAGAGTGCGTAACCAATATACTGCATCGATACCTTTGTCAGGAGCGGATATAAATGTCCAACTGGATTGTTGATATGAGGACGAGTCAGTTTTCGACCCGAAAACGGGATGCAAGGTAATAGAATCGGTGTTATCTATAAAATGTTGCCTATCAGTGTGCAAAAGAGTAAGATCGTGTACTCTACGGCCAGAAGATAATAATAAAATAGCGGCGGTGTGTCTGGATACTTGATATAAACTATTCAAATCTATCTTATAATTTTTTAACGAACTAATCAAAATCCTGGCGTCCCAAATCGGTAATTTAGGAGGTACGGGTTTTGCTAAGGAAATAGCTTTCAGTATATGTTTTACAATAGGATTAGATGAAATTTTAATATCAGATATAGTATCGCAAATGGTGGCAATAACCGATTTATGAACGAGAATTGTTCTGTAAGAGAGACGATCCGTTAAAAACAAATAACTGAGGTACCTAGCTACCTCTGGTGGATTCGGAATACGAAAATTAACGCTCTTTTACTTAAATTCTTTTCCTGCTGCGTCCACGCACCTGTCAGGGCATCCCACCCGAAATGAGCCAAGCTTCCAGGTGTAGCTTGCCGACTTGCGCGGGTGGCAGCATTGTTACCGTGTCCCCCAGCGTCTTGTCCAGATCTCAGAGCTTCACGGGACACTTCAGAGCACGGCTCTTCAGGTCTGGCCTCCAAAAGGACTTCTTCCACTTGGGTGCTATTAAGATGTACCGGCCGGAAGCTGAAATTAGATGATGTAGTACCCTGGGTATTAGGCTGGGTGGCGGGAATAGCCATGCAAGTCGGTAATGCCAGGATCTGCTGAACGCGTCGTGAAAGTAGGCGTTCGAGTCTAACAAGTCTAGCGTAACATAGTTTGCTACGACACGTGCTGTCAGCGATGCGAACAGGTCTAAGTCTGGTATGCCCCACATGCTGAACAGCCTTGATGTTTCTACATCTATTAGGTGCCACTCGGCGGCGGCACGATTCCTTGATAGATGATCGGCCTCTGTGTTGTACAGCCCTGGTAGGTGGTGAGGGCAAAGCACAATGTTGAGATGATCCACCAGGCTCAGCAACTGTTGGGTCAAGTTTAGAAGAAGACGCGATCGTGTTCCGCCTTCGTTCTCCATATAAGCTACGACCCTTTTGTTGTCGCTCTGAAGAATCACTGACGAATTCTGGAGATGCATTGCTTTGGCTGATATAGCGGCTATCACAGCAAACATCTCTTTTAGATTGCAATGCCACTTGGTCTGATGTTCTTCCCATTGGCCCGTTATCATTTCGTTGTTCACCAGAGCCCCCCATTGAATGTCCGACGCGTCTGTGATGACGTGATTCGTCGTAGGCGTTCTCTGGGGATGGATCGTTGATTTCTAACTGACATTCTCCAGCCACCAGCTCAGTACTTCTTCTGGATATCGAATCTGCGATCGGGGGCAGTTCCTGAGTTTGTTGCTGTGACATTGTAGTAAACGGCAATGCAACCTTCCCCGGTGGGTGATGAAGGTTGCAAAGTTGAGATGACCTATAAGGCGTTGCGCCTGTTTTAGGTTCCAACTGCCGGTCGCGAGTCGTACTCGCAACATCTGCTGAACTCGTTGTATCTTGTCGGAAGGTAGGGACTTCGTATTGGATTTGGTGTCCCATTCCATTCCTAGAAATTCGATTAACTTCGTTGGTGTAGTTACCGACTTCTCCATATTGACCCAGAAACCCAAGCTGGTCAGAAACTGTATTGCGATTTCTACTTAAGCTGTTAGTGTATTTCGGTCCTGATGTACTATAAAATAATCATCCAAGTAAACCACTAACCTTAGTCCTTTCTTGCGAAGTATTTCTGCAGTCCAGTTTGTTACAGAAGCAAAAATGCTGCAGCTAGCCCGAACGGCAGACACGTCATCTGAAGCAGTTGACCTAGATAACGGATCGGAGGAACCTTCTGTGTTGCTTCTTTACAGGCAGGTGATAATAAGCCTGGCTTAGGTCTAACTTCACCATACAATCTCCTTGTTGTAGAAAATTGGGCACTTGATGATGATGGAAGAGATGAAAGTGCTTCGGCTACATATACCGAATCAGTGCTTTGAGATTGAAAATGGTTCGAATTTTTCCGTTGGATTTTGGAATTATAAATAGAGGGGATATAAAAGATGGTGTCAGGGGGGCCGGCTCCAAGACTTTTAATTGAATTAGATTTTGAATTTTGGTTGACATTAATTGCGATGTTGGAGTTTGATACTTCGTTAAAATATCTAGAGTCGGAAGAACCAATGGCGGAGTCTGTTGAATGGTATTCTGAGACCTGTTATTAATTTCCAAACTGATCTGGGTGGATTGAAAAGAGCCCAAGTGTTTTGAAAGCGTCTTAGACAGCCGGCTGAAAACCCTGTACAGTCATTTATTTTTATTTCCCGCTCTTCTACCCTCTGTTTTATATTCCCCCCCCCCCCCCTTATTTTTAGCTGATAAGTTATTGGAATTGATTCGCTCGGAATCTTTGCTTTCGGCTTGTTTTGTTTTATAGCTATTGGAGCGGCTACAAAATGGCTTGGCGTTAGCAAAAGAAGTCGAGGGTTCGGGGGATTTTGCCCGGGTGCGGGTAGAAGATTGGGTTTGCTTTTGTAATTTATCTACCCCACCAATTTTCTGTAAATATATCGCTAACTGACCGGGTTCAAACATGTATTCGCAAGAAGGAGGTAACTATTTTAGTTAAATCTTCTTTCATATATTTATCTTTTAATTTTTTAATGATATCTTTACGGCGCAATTCTAACACTTCGGCTCGTTTCCCGCACACCATCTGAAGTATATCGTGCGATACAGTTTTGTATTCAGAGTCTTTACCAAATAACTGGTTTAGCTTTTCGTAAATAGTTAATGCATTAACTGAACTGTCAGCAGTGGCAGACCAATCAACAAGATTGTAACGCTGAATTTACAGCTTCATTTTGAGCCAAGAACGCGTTGGATAGCGCTGCAAAACTACGCTCCATTAGAAATTTTGAGAGAAGAAAATTTGCTCGAGACGACGTAGCTCCTCGTTTACTCTTAGTTCGGTAAACGCCGGAAAGGCTACATACTTCTTCTGAACCTCTGTGTATCGAACTGCGTTCCATTCAAATGAGTCAAATCTTTGCATATACTTAATTTTGTCAACCCTTGTTTGCTTTGCCTTCGGTACGGTTGGCTTTTTAATCGAAACGTTTAAATCTACGATACTACCCGCATCTAATTTAGGTGGACATAGAAGTTGTTCACTGCTATTGGAGGTGAGCTATTCAACATATTCGATGTATGTGGCATGATATTAGATACAGGTATTTGCACGTTTGAAAATGAGGTAGCTAAAAAATTGTTCAATTGACTTACTAATTGCTGTGACAATAAGTCAAACCTTTCGTCCAGGTCCCGCGAACTGGAACGCTTTTGTCGTTTCCTTGGTGGTTCTTCTCGATCCGACGAACAATCAGATGAACTACCGTCACTTCGAAAAGTTTTTTCACTAGGAGGTATAACCTCTTTATCACTCATTTTTCAAACACTTAAAAGGTAACGGAAAACAAACTACACTGTTTGAAGTTACTTTCTACTTAAATCTCGAAAGTTAATTAAAATTAATTTAAATAATTTTAAAATATTGAATTTTTCGTATCGACCATGTGCTCGGTTCGAAAAACGACGCAACAAAGACTAAGATGGCGGCTTGCTTTGGTAAGGAGCTTAGTTGTTTAGCGGAGACTATAGGTGGCGCTAAAAGCGCAGTAAGGAAACGGAAGTGAACTACTTTTAACGACCAAGCAAGGTGAAGGAAGTGACGTACTCTCATAATGGACTTCGGACGTCAATCGGAACGCATAATAACAAATTATGCAGTAGTCATAGATACTAGGTATAGTTCATTTCATTCTCGGTCTACGGTTACGACACTGACCTTTACAAGTCGGGCGTGTAAACATTACAAAATCCAAGGTTATGTTTTATGTTATGATGTTAAGGATGTTATGATTATTGAATTTCCCCTGTCGTCTTTTTCGTTCATTTTCCTGTTTGAGTAAACTATTGAACATATTATTCATTCGTATCTGTCTTTCTTTCGTTCAAACAGTAATATGACTCACAAGATTACAAATACGAGATATCTTTACGGCAAGATATAGGTACCTATAAAAAATGATAGTCATTGATGATAAGTTCATATTGCAATTGGTTTAAATACGCATTGAGAATTTGTTACTTACCTATAAATAAATAATGGCTCTTGAAATGACTACAACAGTTAATAATCCAAATTGGAGTAGCTTTTTACAAGGTGCGCAGCCCAAGGACTTTATATTTGAAGACGAACAGGTAATTTTCATTTGTTTTTATATTTTACAAGCAACTTTAATCTTGTTTTTTTTTCTTATACTTAATGTAAAACCACGTTGCGTTTGCGTTTACGGTCTTTAAGCGCTGGTTCAAAGACTGTAGACTCTTAGATCGTAGTAGAGATTTCTATGATATGAACAGGTCCACTGCAGCATGTTGCGGGTTCGAATTTTCATCATCATCTTATCGTTGTTCCTGGTTTCATCCGATTCATTGACTCATCCGAGTCTTTTAATACATTTCGAACTTGGTCACCTCGGTCACCGTGAACCGGATTTTTCATGTTCTGTGTTGTTGTATTTTTAATTCGCGGAGGCGGCGCGCTACGAAGCGCGCCTCCCCAAGCCGGAGGTGAGTTGGAGTCACCGTTGGCCCCCCTCCCGAGGAGGGCCAGACCGTAAGGGATGGCCCCGGGTCAGTCAAAAGTCATATAAGTTACAGTTATAGCGCAACTTAAGTTTGTAACAATCACTCCAGCGACAATTACGTTACGATTTAGCTGAATAAGTTACCTTTAAACGATGTCTATGTGACAGAATTGCTGAATAAAATGGGCCCAAATCGCGTTGTATAAACGTTTTTATTACGTTTATACGACTTCTATTAGGAGCCAAAATGCTGAATAATTTGCGTTGCCGCGACTACTACACGACATATTTTTGCTAGTTGGATGATGTCGATCCTAAATTGGAGGTCCCTTCCTTGACGGTTTCTACAGACATATATGTTTTCTTACCCTGTTTACTCCTGCTCTTTTTTGTTCTGCTTACGTGATTTTTATGGGTGTGACTGCTGCCAGAGCCTCGTCCTTCAATCATAAGTTGTATCAACTTGCAGGCGAGGTTCACTTGGCCCCAAAAATCGTGGTGTGACCCGTGTGATCCTTTAAACTATAAAACAGGGCCGGCAGGGTCTCCCTGTTTCTTCACTGTGCCCTTTACTAGAACGATGTACAAACCTAGTCTAAAAAGTAGGGAGTATACTCTTCGCCAAAAATGCACTTTTCAGACAGTTTTTTAGCATAAAATACCTTCTGTTCATATGCCTGATCTTCGTAACCTACCCGTAATTTCCATTGAAATTATACAATATTGTAGGTAGGTTGATAGGCAGGTAGGTACATACTATCGGGACATAAGCTTTTCTTTAAAATAAATGTCGTAAATTGAAATAAAGTATAACAAGCACGCCTTATCACTTTAATTGCCTTATTATGTTCTCAATGTAGGTACCTAATTAACTTTATTGACTAGTCATTGCCTTCCTATGCAAAAAGTCATAGCAAATATCTATGAGCATAGTAATATATTCCGTGCTATGAATCATTATGTGAAAACTTACGTAATTATAGCCTATAATTGCATATTGCAGAGCAAGATCTGTCATTGACCACTGTGTAATTGGTAAAATAGTATTCACTACCCATTATACCCATACCCTGTAGGTGATTTAGTTCCTTTACCTTTTTCAGTGCTTTGTAATCGATGAGGAATACAACAAGCAAGCGCCGGTACATTTCCTCGTTGTACCGAAGAAGACTGTGAGCAGACTTGCAGAAGCGACAGTGGATGATGAAAGATTATTGGGTTGGTAACATTTTATTTTATTTTATTTTTTTACTGGTGTGTTGATCTGTTAAATCTAGATGTACATAAAATTAAGAGTGTATGTTCTACACTACTGTGACAACGACTCATTAGATCAGGGTTGGAGCTCACGATCCATTATCCTCCGCTTTCACGGAAACGAATACCGTCTGACCACGTCTGACGCTCTAACCCGAGAGAATAGTAGTAGGTACGTGTCTGTACTATTGTAGGTACTTACTGCTATACCAGCTTACAGGGGACGTTGACTTGGATCCCGTTTTCCAAACATCTCATCAATCTAATTAAACCTTTCTACTAGTAAAAACAATAATGTACAACACAGGACATTTGCTGATCATCGCGCGCCGCATCGCTAAAGAAAAAGGCATAGACAAAAAGGGAAAGGGAAAGTCGTAATGAATGAAGGAGTTCATTCCTGTCAAACTATCGATCAATTTTACGTCCAAGTTTTAGGCGGGAGACAAATGTGGTGGCCATTTTCTTAAAATAAAATACGAAATTAGAAACTTGTATTTTTATTTAAGTACCTCTTTCTGTTTCAGGGCATATGTTGTTAGTAGCAAAACAAGTGGCACAGGATAAGGGCATTGGTACAACAGGATATCATGTGATGGTTGATGAAAATCATCGGAATAAGACATTAAAGGCCTTGCACGTTTTCGGTAGGGCACTGCACCACATGTTATGGCCCATGGGACCTGGATCCAGGCTTTAAATACGACGAAGGACGATTGTACCTTAATACATAATATACCCACCTAAGGCTGCCATCTGTATAGGTTTTATGGCCAGTTTCATGAATTCGGCCAGATGGGAAACCAAGGTTTAGAAACAGAAGTTAGAGAGATATGTGTCTATTTAGAAATTATTAGAATCCCAAAAAATACCATTTCAGCTGGTTAAATTGAATGGTAAGCTTGAACGTTTTAGGTGGATGGCAGCCTATACGTATCTTTTTAAAATATATAAATTTATAATAGCTGAGGTGATGGAATGTAAATGTATTTTTTTATCAATGAGTTTCTTAATAAAACTTAAAATATTTCTAGCTTTTTCTTTCAAATACCTTCTGCATAAGTAGGAACGTCATAGAAATACAAAATATTGACAACAATGACAAACAAGCGTCAATGTCAAATTTTGACAGAAACCTTAGAGTATATCAAGAGGTGCCATACCTACGAAAAAAAACTGCCTACCTAAACTTGGATTTTATGAATGAATGGAAAGCAGTATGGCGGCCTAGTAGGGAATCCAGTAAACTGTCGATAACTACTTATCGATATAAAAAGGGCACAGACTAAAAATTTATACATTTGAAAGAAAAAATTAAGTGATTAGCTTAAGTGGATGCCGATTATTTGTATTCTCAGGTTGCAGTGTGCTTATGGCTTTCTGTCAGACTTTCCTTGTGATAGCCGGAATTTCGAATAATTCGCCCAGAAGGACGTAGAATCTACAAAGATTCTTTACAGTCTTTGAGTAACGATATATATATATATATATTTAGTAGTACTCCAGGTACATAACACATTGGCACAAAAATAAAATCGATTTGGACAAAAAAAACCCGATTTTTAATTTAATATTTTTGTTTTTTTTTTGTAAAAAATAGTTTAGTATCATTCATCAGTAATACCAGTACCATTATGCGATAGAATAATAAAAAGTCAACGGCATTTCAAAAGTCATTCACTATGTATGGAAAGTGGTCTTCGTTCTTTAAATATTTGGGAAAATATCGATAATTAAAATTCTATCACCGCATCACTAGCAATTTTATTTGACCAATCAGGTGCTACTACATCCCCACTACGTTGGAAAGCAAGATGGAGAATTGGCGTTTTCCTAATATGATTTTATGAATGAATTTCGTAATAGCTTCACGTCTGTATATTTATGTCTATGACAGAAACATTGTATTCATATTGTATTTCATTTTCTTTTCAATCGTGCTAGCAAAGTCAGTAAAAAAGAAAAGCAGAAAAGCGTAAAAGATAGTAATTTACTTGATTCTTGTTGCCACAGTCATTATAGAAATGGCTGGTGAAGTCGCGAAAGCGCAGTCTGCAACTGCCGGCGGTGACACCATATTTGGAAAGATATTGAGAAAGGAAATACCTGCTAAGTTCGTCTATGAAGATGATCAGGTGATACTATAATTAATTCTAACTAGCCGTTTGATATTTTATATAAACAGCTATTGACATCTATCACCAGTCTAATTAGAAATTCTCGAACAAATTTCTATCAAACTTAACCTAACTTTTTATTTTTTCGGACATATGCAGTGTGTGGCGTTTCGTGATGTGAATCCTCAGGCACCGACACACATACTTGTAATCCCAAGGAAGCCGATCGCGCAGCTTTCTAAAGCCGAAGATGAGGATGAAAAACTACTAGGTAAATAGAGAATTAAATTGTAATAAGTTTAATTACGGTACAGCTGCTAATTGACGGACGAAGCGCTGATGCAGGGTTTCCTCTTTGGGGTTACGAGGACAGATGCAGTCGCTCCTGTAAGTACCTAAGCTAAATAAATAACACAGAAAAGAAAGAAATGATGCAACTGGGAACTGCACAAAGATGAATATTAATAATATTAATAACTTAAGTATTATATTCATGAGAGGACGCTGCTGATGCCTCTTATTAGGAGTATCAGTATTATTAGATTTATTAATTTCAACTTTTATGGTGTGAGAGACCTACCTCAATTTCAGCAATGTCATGTATCTGAAGGAATAACAAAGCAATGCAATATTTTATGAAGTTAGAACATCCCCAAGTGCTCACAAACATCTGCATCAACCAACTGAAAAACTAAGAAAAGAAAAGAATTAATCTGCCAATCAACCATTTTTTTTTAAATCCCCTGGATACACCCACCTGCCGGTGCCAGAAGGGGAGGTTATGTCGGGCTTGAACCGACTAAAACCGCACACCGACTGTGGGTTGTGGTGCTAGGCCAGAGGTGAGGTTGTCATCGACATATCCCTTGCAATCTACCAATCAACCAATGACATGAGCCCATTATTATTTTTTTTTTTATTAGGCACACCAACAGATTAAGTGTATTACATTTCAAACTTAATGTTACGTTTTGTGGACTTATATCTAGTACAGCCCTTTGAGCCCTTTATTAATGATGAGTGCCTTAGCATTTAAAAAAATACTTTTTCACTGATACTTTTACTGCTGCTTACCTATTAAAAATATTTTTGTTTTCTAGGTCACCTCATGATTGCGGCCAAAAAGGTTGCCATACAGGAGGGCTTAGACAAGTCAGGATTCCGTTTGGTGATCAATGATGGCAAGGATGGTGCCCAGAGTGTTTATCATTTACATGTACATATCTTAGGCGGGCGCCAGATGCACTGGCCACCTGGCTAAGACCAGATTGTTTTGCTTTATTTGAATAAAATTAAATTTATTTAAGTTTTCTTTTTGTTGCCATGTAGAAAAACTTGGTCGAAATAAAAGTAATAAAGGGCATTACTTTTATTTGTGTTCCCTCTCTGTCTCTCCACTGCGCTCTCGCTAAATGAAGAGAAAAAGTGGTGGTCTATGAAAATGAACAACTTCAAGAAATTGAGCCGCTTTAGCAGCCTGCCGTAGTTGTCGATTTAGAATAGCCATCATGGTTCTGTTACAAAGGATGTAGGAACGAGATATTTCATCAAAACTTAATTTTTTATTAATATAATGTGTTTTGGCAAATGAAAGACTTGTCATTGTGAAGGAAGACTTCTCTTTTAAACAAAAAATTGACGACAGCCATTTTGTCATTCATTTTTAAGTTAGGTATTTTAAGTGCAAATCTATTTTAGGAATAAGTACTTTACTAGTAGTAGATATAAACATAAGGTGTTTTGTTAACTCGATACAAATTATAAAAAAAATTGACGCAGACTCCTTAAAAGAGTCCATAAGGCGATTGGCACACTGCGACGCGCGACGCGGCGTCCCGCTTGTCGCCTCTACGGAGCTCATTTCGTATAGAAAGACGCGGGGTCCCACACACTGACAAGGCAATCACGCGCGTTGCTGCAGAATACGCACGTACAAGCAGAAAATGGGCGTGATGGCGCGTAAAACGCGAGGTATGGCACACTGAAATCTGAAATTTGATTGAAAGAAAATTGAAAGTTGAAGAAGTAAATCAGTTGAAGTGAAAGCGCTCTAAATTTGAGGTTAAATAGTCATGTTGCATTGCAATAATATTAATTTAAAATTCGTCTCAAATACCTACACAGAAATTTCTAACAGCTCTCGGACTAAAACTTCCTCGAAAATCACGCGCGTGAATGCAGATTTCAGTGTGCCATACCTCGCGTTTTACGCGCCTTCATGCCCGTTTTCTGCTTGTACGCGCGTATTCTGCAGCAACGCGCGTGATTGCGTTGTCAGTGTGTGGGACCCCGCGTTTTTCTATACAGAATGAGCTCCGTACAGGCGACGAGCGCGACGCCGCCGCGTCGACGCAACAACGCTCGACGCCGCGTCGCGCGTCGCAGTGTGCCAATCGCCTAGTCTAGGATAAAATTTATAGAGTTGGCAACACTAACCCTCTCTGACATAGAAATATTAGAAATTAATGATTTTATGGCTTATAGGTTTTGTAACCATGCCAATAAACTAAAAAAATAATTATATGTAAATCAAATCAATCAAACATTCAATTGAATTTCTGTCTTGAATTCTTGAAATAAAAATATTTTCCCGGCAGTCGGATTCTGATAAGATTATCAACAAAAACAATCAAAATGTGTGAGAACCATCTGATTAACACCATATTTACTGATTTCCAAAAGAATCTCGATGCTGAACAGGAAATACGTGAGGTAAATCAAAACATGTAAATTTAATATTGTTCTTTGTGTTGTGTTTGTTATTATTTTACATTTCCTATTTACTTTCTGAAAGTATATAAATAAATAAGAAACTTTTAAGATAAATACTGCTTTAATTTTTTTTTGGTAAACTATATTTCGTAGAATATTGTAAACTTTGTAAATCTTTAGGTTATCCGCAACATCTGTAAAGAAATCGGTCAAATATCCCGCGAAGTGACCACAACTCTTCAAATAATCCACCATAACGAAGCAGGCAGTGAGTATCCTACTTCCTATTAATATTATAAAATATGGAAGTTTGTGAAGATGCTTGAATGTATTTTTATTCAATCACAGTCACGGCTGAACACATCTGGCTGAATTTGGTATAGAGATAGATTTTCCTGGGCCTGCCGGGGTGCGAGAGATATGCTTTCGGCAATCTCACCTCTGGCAACCAAGGATCCAAGACGGCGTGCGTTTTAGTCAGTTCGAGTCTGACATAACCGGCTCCGTGGGGGTGGCATCCGCGGGGATTTTGCGCATGATAAAAACAAATTGGGATAGATTCTTATAGTATTTAAATATAGATGCATGATATAACCGACGAGCATGCATGAAGAATGTAATGAGAGTGAATGAAGCAAGAGTAGTTTGTCAGGATCGTAGCAATTGGAGATCCGTGATCTTTGCCTACCCTTACGGGAAACATGCGTAATTTTGCGTATGTATGTATGTTAAATATAGATAGAATCTGGAATACCAATTAATACACAGACTTTTATCCTGGAAATATGTTTCCATGGGAACGGGAATCAGGAGCAAAGTTACTAATGGGTGGAGTTGCAGGCATCTGCTAGTATAGAAATAACATCAACATTAATGTTGAAAATTTATTACATAGGAAGTTTTTTAATCCAGTTGGACCGGCATGTCTGAAGGCACGGGAGTCTTTCGAGAAAGCTAGGGAGGGGTATGCGAAACTGAAGGAGGCTATCCCAGCTACTGATTATTACAAGTAAGACCTTTTCTATACATCTGTAGTACTACGGCTATATTGCTGATCCCAAGACCGAGGTCGTAGGGCTTGTGACCACACACACACACGAGCACACACACACACACACGTTTCATATGGCTTTATTAGCATCTTTATCGTGTATCTACAGTAAGGTATTATGTACTTTTATGTAACACTGTTATGGAGGAGGGGGTACCCTAACCCAAGTCTATTGTATACTTAAAAGGATACCCTCATCACGAATAAGTTTTTATTTTTTTATTTCTTTTTTTACTACCAGCGGCGACGCCGTTTTGACCGGACCGGTGACCAGCTCTTCTATGTGGGGCCATTTCACCCAATTCCCCTGTAACGACTGCCATGCATGTCCATATGGCAACTGGGACCGACAGCTTAACGTGCACTCAGACACAACCGGACCAATGCAAATACTCATATATAAGTATACAAATATTTGCACTGAGCGGGGATCGAACCCGCTCCCCTGCGTAGCGGCCGCGTTCACTACCGCCACGCCACTGAGGCTGTCTTACATCTGTAGTATAATGGCCATTATTTGAACCTTTCAATCATATGGCCAATGCCTTACCTATTAAGCCATTATTACTGAAATTCATTTCAACCCTCAAACATTACAGGTATCAGGAGCATTGGCGCAATATCACTCAACGGTTCTGCTTCTTGATTGCGCTCACCATCTGGCTGGAGAAGGGCATCCTCGCTACACATGAGACTGTCGCTGAGGTGCTTGGCAGTGAGTATTTTGACTTTACATAACTACTAGCTTTTGCCGGCGGATGCGGCCGCGTGGATGTCGGTTATCGCGACCAAACATAGCATTTCTCATGGTCTAAACTACCCCTATACCAAATTTCATCAAAATTGGTTCAGTGGTTTAGGCGTGAAAGCGTAACATACAGACAGACAGACAGTTACTTTCGCATTTATAATATTAGTATGGATTACATGCTTTTGTCACAAACAAAGACAAGATCGTCAAAGTAGAGACTTTTAAGCCCATATTCTAGTATAACACTCAGCTTGAATCGCAAATTTATGTGAGGATGGGTTTTATAGACAGATTGATTGATTTGACATAATTATTTCTTATACAATCTGTCCTCAGATAAATCGAGATTCAGGCAAGTATCATTCTAGAATACGGGCCTTAGATTGGTATGTCTTTTCCGGGTGTTACTGTCACCTAACCCCTTAACCCTTGGGGTGCGGCCGCCTCCTTCTGCGAGCAAGTAATGCTCGAGAAGGAGGCGGCCGGTCGGGTCCGGACTAGACTCCGGGCCCGGGAAGCCCGCGCAAAGCGAAGGCGAACCGGACGTCGGAGGTCGCAGAACGACCTCCGTCCTCCATGAGCGCTGGCCGCCTGTCACCCTAGCAGAAGCAGGCTGCGGCGGCGGCGCAAAGTGTGCCTCCCCGTAACCGGGGCTAGATGGGGACACCGAGGTCTCCACAACCCAAAGGGGACCATCTCGAAAGAGATGGTCCTGGGTCTGCCGGGGTGCGAGAGATATCCTCCGGCAACGAAGGACCCAAGACGTGCGTTTTGGTCGGTTCGAGTCCGGGGGTTGTATATGTGGGAATTTAGTGCACCATAAAAAAAAAAGATAATAAAAAAACCCTTAACCCTATTGCTATTGTTACTGTGTGTACTGTGAATGCGTCGGAAACAATAAAATGGGACAACAAAACAGGTCAGAAAGTAAAAGTAATGGCAATGTGAAAGATAAGTTGAACTGGTTAATATAAAGATGAAGAAGATGCATACTACTCAATACAAGAGGAAGCTTTTACCCAAGGGGGAAATCTACGGGAGCAACTACCTCCGTGGCGTGGCGGTAGCAAACGCGGCCGTTACGCAGGAGGCGCGGGTTCGAGCCCCGCTCAGGCAATTATTTGTCAAAGTCAAAGTCAAAGTCTTTATTCGTTGAATATGGTACAAAATGGTGTTTAGGTACATAATGTTCAGATCTCATATTCTGCCGGTTCTGGCGTACAAAATTTTACATTGAATACATCTCATTATTTATCAATAAAAATCAACACATGCAATAGGTACAATTTAAAATTAAGATGTCAGTGTTTAATTAGATTGTATCATTTAAAAAATCGTCAATATTATAATAACATTTATCATATAGCATGTCCTTTAAATTCTTTTTAAACATGTCAACACTCAATTTTTTCCAGCTATCAGGTATCTTATTGTATATTTTTGGAGCTAAACAAAATATACTACTCCACATAAGGGTTGACTTAGCTTTCCGAATACATAGTGCATTCCTACGCCTATTGCGATTCACCACATCAGACAGCTGTGGAAATAGATGTGGGTTCAATTTAACAAAGATAGCTGTTTCATAAATGTATATAGACGGAAGTGTCAGAACTTTGTATCTTTTAAAATATGGTACACAGCTGTCCGTTACTTTAAGATCAAACATAGCCCTGATACATCGCTTCTGAGACTTAAAGGCTATTTCTTTATTTGTGGAATTGCCCCAAAATATCACACCGTATCTCAGTACCGACGCAACCATACCGTGATACGCAGTAAGTCTAGCATCTACATTTATATACCTTAGACAGTTTACGCAGTGCGTATGATGAACTATTTAGTCTAGATGCTAGCCCCTCAATATGTTTTTTCCATTTCAGTTCTCTGTCTATTATTAGCCCTAAGAATTTAGCGTTGTCTGTGGCAAGAATTTTGTTATTTTGATACTGTATATCCATTATATTTGAGGGACGTCTTTGACTAAAATACATTATATTTGTTTTTACTAGGTTTATTTTTAAATTATTATTATTCATCCACGTGATAATCTCAGATAAAGTTTTATTTACTTCATATTCATATGAGTCTACATTAGTACAAGGTATTGTTATTGTGCTGTCATCAGCGAAAAGTGTTAATTGATGATCTGTTGCCTTTGGTAAATCATTTATATATATTATAAACAATAAGGGGCCCAGTACACTGCCCTGTGGAACGCCAAAAGATACAGTACGTCTTTTTGATACATACGTAGTCTCATAATTAGTTTTTACATTTAATTTTGTTATCGCGGTCAGTTGAATTCTATTAGTCAAATACGTTTTAAGTAAGTCCAGTATGTTTCCCCTTATACCATAGCAGTCCAGTTTTTTTATCAAAATGTCATGATCTACGTAGTCAAATGCCTGTGTCATATCACAGTACACAGCACATATCGGTATTCTATTATCTACATTTATCATAATCGTATTTAAAAAGTCATATATAGCTTGGTTAATTGTCATATTTTTACGAAAACCTTTTTGTTCTTTACAAAGAATGTTGCATTTCTCAAGATATACGTAGATTTATTTGTATGCATGAATATGACTATTTGCATTGGTCTAGCCGTGCATTGGAGAGCACGTTAAGCTGTCGGTCCCGGTTGCCATACGAACATGTATGGCAGTTGTTACAGGGGAAATGGGTGAAATGGCCTCAGACAGAAGGGCTGGCAGTAGTAGCCACCTGACCTCTTAATCCTCGTCCTTCAATCAACAGGTGCACCAGCCTGAGCAGATGGCTTGGGGCTGATAATTTTGGTGGCCTATGTTTAGAAGAAATGTTGTTTTGTTCGTTACAGTAAGTGCGGTGGAGCTGGAGGCTGGTTTCCATTTGGATATTGAAGACTATCTCAGTGGACTGCTGCAGATGTGCTCAGAACTGGTAACATTATTTTATCATGCACACACACACAAAAAAAAAACAAATCTAAGTCAAATATAAAAGAAATAAATTATTTAGATATAGGGTACCTTTGCTATAAGTAATCCGAGAGATGGCCTTATTTAAAAAAAAATGTTCATCAATAGATTATTCTAGAATTCTGTGCACCGCTTAGTGGCGAGTTATCAAACTACAATGTCAATTTGTATACTCTATTTCTGATCGGTTTCGCTATGCCGCACTAGATGGAGGTGGGCGAGGAACGTCATACCTTTTTTTTTTTTTTTTTTTTTTTCGTGCGGAAATCCCCTCGGATACCCCCCCTGCCGGAGCCGAAAGGGGAGGTTATGTCGGACTCGAACCGACTAAAACCGCACGCCGACTGTGGGTCTTGGTGCTAGGCCGGAGGTGAGGTTGTTATAGACATATCCCTCGCACCCCGGCTGACGCAGGGCCATCCCTTACGGTCTGGCCCTCCTCAGGAGGGGGGACAACGGTGTCCCCAACTCGCCCCCGGAATGGGGAGGCGCGCTTTTCAGCGCGCCGCCGCCTTGGCCTGCTTCTGCTGGGGTGACAGGCGGCTCCACCCGTCACCCCCAGGCCCGCGCTCATGGGGGACGGAGGTCAGTCAGTGCCCTCCGACGCCCGAGTTGCCTGCGCGCGCGGGCGGCGCGATCCGCGAGTCTTTCTCGCTCGCGCCGCCTCTCCCGCTCCGCCGTCTCCTTCACGACCATTACCTGCTCGCTGAAGGAGACGCCGGCCGCCCACGCGTCCGCGCAGCGGACCATTGCTGTGAGCAGGGCGGCGAGGGTGAGAACTCTCACTCCCAGGGCCGCCACTAGCTCCCGCCTCGGTCCGGCCCATGCCGGACACTCGGTGAGCGTGTGCAGCCCCGTGTCCTCGCTCGCGTCGCAGTGATGGCACTCGGACGTTGGCTCCTTTTCGATCCGACACAGATATCTCCCGAAGCACCCGTGCCCGGTGATAATCTGCGTCAGTCGATACGAGAGGCTGCCATGTGGCCTCTCGAGCCATTCCCCCATGATGGGCCTTACCGCCTCTATGACGGCATGCCCTGCGCGTCGTTGCTCAAGTCGTCGCTCCCACTCCGCCACCATGATCCCGTGGAGCCGGGACCTCTCGGCCCGAATGTCTTCGGGCTCGGGATCTAATCCCCGCTCCCGCGCCTCCTTACGGAACCGATACAGTGCCGCAAGGGATCTCGCTTCCAGGATCCACGGTGGCGATCCGGCTAGGAGACTCGCCGCTTCAAAGGATATCGTGCGGTACCCCCTAGTGGCCCTGCAGGCCATCGTCTGCTGCGGAGCATGCAGCAGTTGCACGAACCTGGCCTGCAGGGCGTCCGCCCACACGGGGCACCCGTACAGGGCCATGGACCGCACGACACCCGCGTAGAGTCTCCTGCAGGAGTCCTCTGGGCCCCTCAAGTTGGGCAGCAGCCGCATCAGCGCGTTAGCTGACACCAACAGTTTGGGGCGCAGACTTCGGAAGTGCTCTCCGAAGTCCCACCGACCGTCGAGTACGAGCCCCAGGTATTTCAGCCGGGGCTTGATGTCGATGGGAGTACCTCCTACTGTCAAGCTGGATCCCAGGGGTGGCCTGCGCCGAGGACCATGAAAGAACAAGGCCTCGGATTTGTGCAGAGCCACCTCGAGACCCAGCCGCCGGATCCGATCCACGACTTGAGCAACAGCGGTCGTGGCCCCCTGGGTCGCCTCGCGGTGCGTAGCGCCACTCACCGTCACTAGCGTGTCGTCCGCGTAGCACGTGACGGTGGCACCGAACGCGAGCTCACCGCGAAGCACCCAGTCGTATCCGATGTTCCACAGGAGCGGCCCCAAGACCGATCCCTGTGGGACACCGCACGACATCTCACGCCTACCGACGCCGGTCGCACTTGGGTAGATGACGGCCCTCTCCGTCAGGTACGCCCCGACTATGCGGCGGAGGTAGAGAGGCACATCGTGGTACACGAGCGCCTCCCTGATGCAACTCCAGGGCAAGGTGTTGAACGCGTTGGAGATGTCCAAGGACACCGCCAACATCACCTCGCCCCTGGCAACCGCATCCTCCGCCAGAGTCCTCACGCGCATGATGGCATCCACAGTGGAACGCCACCGGCGGAAGCCGTACTGAGTGTCCGCTAGGTCCGGCCCCACTCTAGAGAGGTGCTCGACGAGGCGCTTGGCAATCACTCTTTCGAAGAGCTTGCCCACCTCGTCGAGCAACACTATGGGCCGGTACCCGGACGGCTCGTCCGCCGGGCGTCCGTCCTTGCGGATGAGGACCAGTTTCCCCGTCTTCCACATCTTCGGAAACTGGCCCCGCTCCAAGCATGCGCTGAGGAACCCTCGCAGTCGGGGTTCGAGACCGTCTTCTCCTAGAGCTAGGACCCACGCACGGCCTGGAATGCCGTCGGGTCCCGGGGCGGTGTTCTTCTTGGCTCTAAGCCGTCGCACCGCCAGCTCTAGTTCCACCCAAGTGACCTCGGGCACGTCGTCGTCAATAACCACGCCGGGCGCATCAGGCGACCGAGGTGGCGGAGTCATCTGCGGCGGAACGTGTTCCGCCCGCGCCGGGAACAGGGATTCTACCACTCCTCCAAGCAGAGCCGGCTCGAGAACCTGGGTCAGGGGAGGGGCCCGGGGGCGCAGCTTTCCTCTTACCAAACGGTAAGGCCGCCCCCATGGGTCCCGCTCCAGTATCTCCAGCAGCTCCTTGTAGGAAGCTGCCTTGGACCGCTTGATCTCCGCTCGGAGGGCATTCCTGGCTTCCCTGTATCCCTCTTGCAACTCCGCCACTAGGGGATCTGTGTCTGCGGGGCGGCTACGCCTCCTACGGAGCCTGGCCCACCGGCGGTGCGCGATCACGCAGGCTTGACGCAGCCTCGCGAGCTCCGCAGTCCACCAGTAGACCCGGCGCCTCGGACTATAGGCTGGAGCCCTAGACATACCCGCATCGCAAACAACAGTCATGGCCTCCCGGAACCACGCCGCCTCATCATCAATGTCGTCAGGCCTGTCCGGCACCATGGCCCAGGCCTGCACGGAGGCGGCTTCCAAGAGAGCATCCCTGTTCAGTCCCCTAAGCACCCAGCGCGGCTCGCGTGGGGCCAGTGTGACCGGCGCATCACTCTCGGGAGGGGAGACATCAAACCGAACGTATCGGTGATCCGCTAGTGTCTCCACCTCCATGACGACACGCCAGTCCCGCACACGTTGCGACAGCGAAGCTCTCGCTCTCGCTTCGCGCTCCGCCGCCCAGAACGTGGCTTCGGCCCCGCGATTCTGGAGAACCAGACCGAGAGTAGCGGCCCAGCTCTCCAGAGCCCTGCCTCGCGGGTTCGTGTGCCGGGACCCCCAAGCCTCAGACCAGGCATTGAAGTCCCCAAGCACAAGAACCGGGCGAGGGTGACAGGCATTGACGACGTCGGTCAGCCGCTCCAGCGACCGCCGATACTGCCCTATGCGTCGGTGTAATGCTGGCGTGAAGTAGACAGCCACGACCGCAATCTCCCCCACACGCGCCGCTACGATACCATGCTCCCTTGCGATCACCACAAAGGGAGGGGCACCCGCAGCGGCGTTGCGCACCAGTGCCGCCGATCCATCCAAGTCGACCACCCAGGCAGGCCCGGGGGGGCGGTGGGTGTATGGATCGGCGACAGCGGCGACGTGTCTGGACCACTGTGCCATGCTCTGGAGCAGAAGTGCCTGAGCATCGACACCGTGGCCCACGTTCGCCTGCAGGATGCGGAGCTGGGGATCCATTATGGAACCATCTCCGCATCCCGCTGCGAACAGTTGGCGGAACGCCCGCCTCGCGGCTTCGGCTCCCCTCCGGTGCAGGCCTTGCTGCCAACCCTATGGTCGGCCGGTTTGCCCCCCGCTGCACACCTGAAACAGTGCAGCGGAGCCTCGCAACCACCGGCCTTGTGACCGGGTTGGCCACAGCGGAAGCAGCGGTCACCGACCGTCACCTCCGCCGTGCACTGCACCCCCACGTGCCCGACCGACAGGCACCTGAAGCACCTAGCCGGCCGAGCCTGCAGGAGCTGGACCCGCACCCCAATAACACCGTCCACCGCGAGGACCCGCCGATCGGCAGCCTTTTGGGCTGCTGCGATGGGGCAGCCGACAACTACCGCCCCCTGTCCGCGACGGCCGTAGCGGATTGCTCCGACCTTTACCGCCTCCAGGGGGCAGCCCCCGGCCTCCGCCACGGTGGCCCGAATTTCCTCGGCCGTGATGGAGTCGTCCAGGTCCGATATGCGCAGTTCTGCGCATTTGGTGGGCCTGGACACCCGGACGTCGGCTGCATCCAGCGTCTCCTTCAGCTTGGCCGCAATGGCATCAGCCTGGGGACCGCAGGAGGCACCTGGGACCTGGATAAGCCGGGCACCCGTCCGAGTTTGTGTTACTCGGAGGGGCCTAGCCAGGTTGAGGGGCCTCATGTCTATGAGGCCTCTGGCCCGCTTCACCAGGTCGGGATACTGCAGTCCCCTCTCCGCCGCCTCCGGCGTCATCGTTAACACGACGGCCGTTGTGCGGGGGACGCGCAGCCTCCCCGGTGCTCCCTTCGCTGCAGCCTCAGCCTTCTTGGCCTTTTTGGCTGCCCTCCTCTTGGCGTTCCGCCTCTTTCGAGTTTCGCCGACTACCTCCCAACCTCCTGCCGGTGAAGCGCTTGTAGAGGCGGTCGGAACCAGAATTGAGACTGGGGCCAGGGCTGGGGCAGAGGACGTCTTCCCCTTGCCCTTCCCCTTTCCCTTGGGCTGGGCGCCCTGCGCGACCCGCGGGCCCCCGTCCCCCACGGCGGCAGCGGCCGAAGCCACAGGCACAGCGGACGGGCCGCCGGCTGACATCTGCGGGGTCCCCGCCGCTGCTGGGCGACCCCTTTTTACGGCTTGGGCATACCCTGTAGGTGACGCCAGGGGCGGACGGCGGATGGAGTCCATGATGGACTCCAATCCGCGCTTTGTCCGCTCCTCGTGCGCCGCCTGCCGCGCCTCCTGCGCCGTCTGCGCTGCCTCCAGCCGCCTTTCCATGGCGGCCAGAGCCGCCACGACGGCCGCCAGTGGGTCCGCGGGCTGGGCCGGCATCAGCGCCGGCGGCTGCGGTCGGACAGGCGATGACGGTGGCGACTCCAGCCGCAGCGGCAACCTCGACCGCACCGGCGACCTCGACCGCACCGGCGACACCGACCGCACTGGGGATGCCGGCCGGGCCGGAGGCTTCGGCCCCACCGGCTGCGTGACTGGCTTCCGCCGCGCCGACCGCGTGACGCGCACCTCCGGCAGCCCGGCGACGACCTTCTGCAGGTCCGCGAATTCGGCCGCCATCTTGGCCATCTCCTTGCGGTACTCTGCCGCCTGCCGCTCAGAGCTCTCGATGAGCTCGACCTGCCGCCTGCCTAGTTGAGCCCGCTCGTCGCGCGACTCAGCCAGCTCCGCTCTCAGCAGGCCAAACTCATCGACGAGGCGCGTCGTCGCCTGTCGCAGCCGGACCTCCTCCGGCCCCAGGGACCCGCCACGGGCCCCTAGCACAGTCTCCAGGGCCTCCAGTACCTCCCTAGATGTAGGGTCGGTACGAGGCATGGGCGCCGCCGAGGTGGAGGGACTCGGCGGCACTTCAGCGTCCCTCAGGGCCGGGACCCGTGAGGAGGGCGTTTGAGGGGTGGCTCTCTTGCCACCCCGCGTTTTTCCCCTGCCGATCGTTGCAGCCTTGGGCGGGGGGGAATTTTCGCTCCCGCTGCCGTCGGTGGAGGACGAGTCGGTCACTGTGACCGCCGTATCCGTCTCAGCCCTCCGTGGAGGAGGAACTTTCCTATCGCCGTTCCTCCTCCGTGCAGATTTCCGGGTCTGCAGACCCACCGGGCTGTTGGCCCTGCTCCTCTCTGTGGCGGTGTCGAATTTATCCGTCGCCGCCGCGACGTTCTTGGACGCGACCTCCGCGTCATGGCGCTGCGCGACCTCCGCGCAGACTGTTTCGCTAGGTAAGGGGGGGGTTTTATGTGTATTAGAAGTATGCATAAGGTTCCCACGAGCATGAGACGAACTATACTACACTTTCCGGGTGACGCTCATTCCGAAAAGCGGGGTAGATACTGTGGAGGTCCCCTGGTGTCCACAGGTTTTAATCGACTTCGCTGTCGGGTTTTTAAGACTTTTCCTTGTCGCGGGCCGGCCAATTAAGGCAAGTCCCGCGGCCTCCAGGATACCGGCGTACCGAGTGTGGCTAGCACTCAGGTCGTTGTCGATATCTAGGAGGTTACGCGACGCGGGGGAGCAGCCAACTCTCCCAACACCGACGGTGGCACGAGTGCCAGTCGGCCCACTGAGCAGTGGGCCGACCCGTCCCTGGATCTCACGGAACCCTTGCCTCTCCCCTGTCCCCTCTGAGAGCAGAGGGATACTGGGAGCGACTAGCGGGAACCGGATCTCTCTCCGCGGGCCTTGAAGCCCCGCCACACCACGACCCCGTCTGGGTCGGCTAGCCCTCAAAAGGGCTGTTTGAATGGAAGGAATCCTACGGATCCCTTGCCGCGGGCCTTGCAGGCCCGCCATACCACGACCCCCTCTGGGTCAGCTAGCCCTCAAAAGGGCTGTTTGGACGGAAGGAATCCTACGGATCCCTTCCCGCGGGCCTTGCAGGCCCGCCATACCACGACCCCCTCTGGGTCAGCTAGCCCTCAAAAGGGCTGTTTTAATGGAAGGAATCCTACGGATCCCTTCCCGCAGGCCCTTGCAGGCCCGCCATCCCACGACCTCCTCGTGCAATGAGGTCGGCCATTGGGTTATTCGTTAACGGTCAACAGAACTCCTAAGGTGGGAGTCTGTTAGCCGTTATCCAGGATGCACCAGCCCCTCCGCTTCCGCTCCCCAGAACCGCAGTCCAAAGGGGGAAGAAACGGAAAGGCCAACGTGGAGGTTACCCAACCCGCACCCCGAGGAACGTCATACCTACGACGTCATTCGACTTTTGACACCCTACGCGTCTCCCTTCCCACCCGCATTTGGCGACGCGTTTTTATTAAGAGAAATATCAATGGGGTATCTCCATTAATCATATTCTGTCCTCCGTGGGTTTCCGTGACGCTTGAGTAACTGCAAATTTAGCTGCGTGGCCTGCCTACCTAACAAGAGATGAAATGACCCCACACAGAAGGGCGGAACACCCATCTGCGCGATCATGGCGTCCTCTAGCAGTAGTAGACTTATAATTTTGTTTTAACATGTTTAGGCGCGGCTGGCAGTCAACTCTGTGACCAGAGGTGATTATGAGAAGCCCCTGCAAATTTCCAAGTTCGTTATGGAGTTAAATGCTGGCTTCAGGTAAGAGAAGTTTAAGTTTTTTTTTTTTTATAAATATTTCCCAACATTCTATACAACGCTATCTAGACATGGTAAGCATAACTTAACTAGCTTGTGTTATGGAATCTAGAAGCAGATAAACATACTTAAATACATTTATTTTGTAAATACTTACATATTATACATAGAAACACCCAGACCAATGCAAATAGACCATTGGTCCAGGGTCTGCCGGGGTGCGAGAGATATGCTTTCGGCAATCTCACCTCCGGCAACCAAGGACCCAAGGCGGCGTGCGTTTTAGTCGGTTCGAGTCCGACATAACCGCCTCCACCGGCTCCGTGGGGATTTCGCACACGATAAAAAAAAAAGAAAAAAGTCCAATGCAAATAGCCATATTCATGCATACAAATATTTGCACGGAACGGGAATCGAACCCGCGCCTCCTTCGTGGTAGTCGCGTTCACTGTCGTAAGTGGAAGATGACATTCCGCCCAGAGATATATCTATTATATACAAACTCATACATTTCTCCCTTGTCTAAATGAAATCCTGCATGATTGCCACTCGTCACCAATGTTGTAAGCATCAGGGGATCATACAGATTCCGTGTAGGATGGAGGGGGGGGGGGGGGGGGTCTGGGTACGAGATCATATATACGGGGTGGAAGACCATCATGCCGTTGAAGGGGAAGTACTAGAAATATTGGAGATAGAGAATTCCGCCTGTCTTCCCAGCAGGCCACGGCACGCTGAGAAGCGCGCCTCCCCATTCCGGGGGCGAGTCGGGGACACCGTTGTCCCCCCTCCTGAGGAGGGCCAGACCGTAAGGCCCTGGGTCAGCCGCGGTGCGAGAGATATGTCGAACACAACCTCACCTCCGACCTAGCACCACGACCCACAGTCGGCGTGCGGTTTAAGTCGGTTCGAGTCCGACATAACCTCCCCTTCCAGCTCCGGCAGGGGGGTATCCGTGGGGATATCCGCACGAAAAAAAAATAGAGAATTTCACCTAAACGAAAGTCCTTTATTTTAAAAAAATAAACAAAGTTGCATTCAAAGATTTTGATAACTCGCTTGCCACACCCGGTAATCCACCTGATTAAAACCCGAAAAAAATACATCCAGCATTTTTATGGCTTCAATCGCAAGTGGCATTCATAAGGATCAAATCTCTCTAACAAACATGGTAAATTAAATGAAAGGAAATATCTGAAATCTAATACTAATATACTTGCCTTCACTTATACTGAAAGAATTTACTTACCAACAAGTGAGCAGGTATGCTTTTTCTTTCAAGTTTTTTTCAACATTTCGAGACGAGATAAAAAAGGTAAACAAAGCGACCATTACTGAGTTACGTTGCGATGATTAGCTATTATTTTGTCTGTCCTTGTCGCACATGTCACACGTACGCGACAATGGCCGAGCGACAGCTGTCGGTGCGTGTTTCGTAGTACAAGGAAGCTGACAGCACAGCGGTTCTAAACTGTCAAATCCGCCATCTTATGAGCAATTTCGTTCCTGTCTGGAATACGCTTGAAGTGATAAATGTTTGGAACCACTGAAACTTTGTTTACCTTTTTTCTCTCGCTTCGTTGGCTTTAGTAGTATACCAGTATACCCACCGCACCCCTTTGTTGCCAGGCTACTAAATCTGAAGAACGACCATCTGCGCAAGCGCTTCGACGTGCTCAAGTACGACGTGAAGAAAATCGAGGAGGTGGTGTACGACCTCAGCATACGGGGACTGCGGCCGAAGACTGAGGAATAGTTTACTTACCTCGTGAAAGACTTAATTATTGATAATTATAAGAACAATATAAGACTTCTTACTATAATTCGTTGTTTTATTGTTTTTGGAGACTATGTATGTATGTATGTCCATTTACTTGGCACGGCCTACAGCACGAATGGCTTGACGGATTTGGACATGTGAGGTGTCATTTGATTCGCCGTGATTGTGTGAGTGACACCAGGTACTTACATTAAAATTTCTAGAAAATCAAAATAGTGCATTTTTGGCGGCAAAACGGTATGTAATATTTTTACCCGACTACGGCGAAGCCAAAAGGAGGGTTATGATTTTGACAGGCTATGTATGTATGTATGTATGTATGTTCATTTGTTCCCTCATAGCTCTTGAGCTACTTATTAGAACTGGACAAATGAGGTATCATTACAAGCGGCTTGATCGTCCGATGGTTATAGGCTATATGACGTGTCACCCAATTTTGTGTGGCGCCCTCTAGCGCTCATAAGATACTGTGTTAAAAAATAAATTTGAGATAAATATGCCGTGTTTGGTATCAAATGAAAGTGCTTAATGAGCACATTTCAAATATGTATAAATTATTAGTTTTACCTTGCCTCAAAATAATTTAAATAAAAAATAAAGTTTAAACTAAAACCCGACTACCGAAAAATGCCACTCTAAAAAGTGACAAACAAGAAAATATCAAGGATAGCCGTGGTCGTATGTCACTTACTCTAACAAAACAATATATTCTAGGGAAAAGTGGCATACGACCACGGCTATCCTTGATATTTTCTTGTTTGTCACTTTTTAGAGTGGCATTTTTCGGTAGTCGGGTTTTAGTTTAAACTTTATTTTTTTGACTCTTATCGAGTACGGTATCAAAATGAAAGAAATTAAAAGAAGATAACAAAAAGATATACATGTCATCTCATAATAACTAAAAAGTATAAAATAAAACAAAATGATTAATAAAAAAAAAGAACCCGACCGCCACTGAGAAGATCGAAATAAGTTTGATAGCAGGCGGTATCCATTAATTTGCTTTCGGTTTATGATTGGCAAATGGGTACTGCCTGCAATCAAACTTTTCAGTGGTGTTCGGGTTTTTTTTTTTTTTTTAAGTTTCTGTTCTGTACCCAAAGGTTAAAATAGAACCCTATTATTACTATTTTGCTACTATTATCCAAGTAGTCGAATCTATTTATAAAAACTATCCTCTGATAAATTCACTATCCGTTTGTCTGGCTGTATCTCGTGCACCGTGATACCCGAGGAGGGCCAGACTGTAAGGGTTGGCCCTGGGTCAGCCGGGGTGCGAGGGATATGTCGAAGACAACCTCACCTCCGGCCTAGCACCACGACCCTCAGCCGGGGTATAATTTAATAGGAGGTACTATGTTTTGAATTTAAACAGCCGAGCACTTTATCCGTAGATTCGATCTATCTTTAACTGTCAGTATGTAATTGGGAACGGCCGTTAGTCGGTTCGAGTCCGACATAACCTCCCCTTCCGGCTCCGGCGGGGGAGGTATCCGTGCGGATTTCCGCACGAAGAAAAAAAAAGCACCGTGATAGCTTGGCAGTTAAATTTCTTCCAAATTATGTATTTCTTTTGCCGCTATGACACCAATTTGCCCTGGATAGGGTGAAAGCGCGTGAATCTCGCCGCTGCATCTGCCTGCTTCTGTTAGGGTGACAGGCGGCTGCACATATCACCCCAAGGGCCGCAACCGGACCAGCGGGTTTACATGTAAGTTATTAACAGTAGAGGAAACTCGTGAAGTATGTAAGGATAGCGTCAATTGGCGGGCAGTTGTCTCTGCCTACCGCGGAGGGAAAAAGGCGTGAGCATAAAAATGTATGTATAAACTAAAGTATTTTATTTTAAACTTATATATAAAAGACTTTTAAAGGGTTAGTACCTCAAAACGAAAAACAGACCCCTTTGAACGCTTCGTTGTCCGTCTGTCAAGACCTTTTCCTCAGGAATGCGTGAAGGTATCAAGTAGAAATTCACACCACATACTCAGGTCTATAACGTCTTGAAGCTGTGCAAATATCAAACTTCTAAGTCAACGCAATCAAAACATATTGAGGTTTAAAGAAAATTATTTTTCTACGTCATAGCAAGTAAATCGGATTTGTTACCCCTACCGATATATTATTTATATAGCACGTAATACGTCCCCCGAATATGACCACACCTTTCTGTAACTCCCTGTATAGCTTAATTTACGGAACCCTCGGTGCTAGAATCCGACTCGCACTTGCCGGCATTTTAAAATTATTGTATTGTCCCGTTGTCGTAACCCAGGTATTCTTTTAACACAATTTTACAATTTATTGGAGATGGAAGTTAGATCGAGACTGGATTTTGAACTTTCTATTATTAGAATGGATCTTCGATTTGTTCTTGTTCGGATATTGAAAAATATGTAGAATTTTTCAAATTGGGCATTCCCCTGATGTTGTATACGTCCATAGGCCACGGTAACCGCTTTCCATTAGGTGTACTTGTCTGCCACCGAAGTGGTATAACAATGTTTCTTAACCATCAAATCGCTCACTCTCTTGGCACAAACTTTAAAGGTATCCCTCCAATAATGTTTTGCACCATCGCTAGCGAAGGGTCAGTGGTGAGGTTCCGGCGACTGTTCACAGATGGCGCTACTGTATGCTTGCTGAGTATCGTCGCTAAGCCTAACACTGACTCGATGATACCGAAACGCATGCCTGTAAATAAAAAAATATGGTTATGACTGATCCAAACTATCTAATAAAGAAAGTAACTCTGTCTGTCTGTATGTTTCAGTCGTTTAGGCTTTCACGTCTAAACCTCCACGCCATTTGATGAAATTTGGTATAGGGGTAGATTAGACCTTGAGAAAGGACATAGGCTATGTTTGGTCGCGATAACCGACAACCTCGCGGGCGGAGCCGCGGGCAAAAGCTTATACATACCTATACAAGTCCTCGGTCCAGCTCCAAAAGGTAAATATGTATAGTTTTTCAAGTTGTCTACATTTTTGGGATCAAATCTCTCCGGCATAAACTGGTGAGGTGTTTCAAAGTACTTCTCGTCATTTTGCATTGCTTGCAGTGGCATTAAAACAACAACACCTTGGTCGATGGTCAAATTTGTCCCTGGAAACGTATACTTCTTCGCGCACTGTCTCACTAGAAACCCTATTGGTGGATACATCCTTAGGCCTTCTCTAATCGCCCATTCTAAATATTTCATTTCTGCAACAGCTTCGTAAGAAACCTTGCCATGTTTTTGCAAGACTTTATCGATTTCCGCTTGACATTTCTTTTGTATTTCAGGATTATATGCTAGCTGGTTTAGCGTGAAACTTATAGTAGCTGCTGAAGTCTCGTATCCGGCCGCGAATAGAATAAATGTCTGTGCAGATAAAAGCTTGTCATCAACAGCAATCTCACATTGTTCCAGCTCATCATTCTCGTCTCGTGTCGTCAGTGATGAACCAGTCAAGGTCTTCTTGATTTGCAACTCCAAAAGTAAATCCATATAATCTTTGCGTCCTATAGGTTTGTTATTTCTGCTCTCAAAAATATTCTTCATTATAATACTAACAGTATTTTCAACTTCAGATGCGTAAAACTTTAAATTCTTAAAAGTATCCATTGCTAGAAATTTTAATATGAACACCAAATTATCTCGTAAATTAATATTGAAGATTCTCCTTCCAAGCTTTCTAAAGATCGATGATTCGTCTTCCAAAGAATTTGCGTCAACGCCAAATCCGCATGCAGTGATCACGTCTGTCGTGAATCTCGCCATCAAGTCCCGCACATCCACTTCTTTACGCTTCAGAGATGCCTCATGAACCACCTCCTCTAATCTATTGGCTTGTTGCACCATCACTGGATACATCGCTTTAATTTTCCCTGTCGAAAACCCGACGCTTAAATTCTGTCGTAACAATTTCCACAAATCGCCGTCAGCTGCGAATAGATTATCCAGAATTGGTTCTCGATGCATATTCATTCCTTTTCCGTTAAAGTGAAGAAAATCTGTCACTAATACATGTTTGATTAACTTTGGATCTCTTAGTACCAACGCTGGATAGTTCGATTCGAAACATCCTACAAACTTCTCTTCTGGATAGTTTCTATATATCTCTGCAAGCTGATCCGTTGGACTTATTATTCGGAAGAATTTTCTGAAACTGTTACCAAAGAAAGGAATAGGTTTGCAGTATGGTATGCCTTTTTCTTTCCAATATCTGAAGTTCCTTGTCCCCACCGCGTACAGCAAAAGTAAAACCAGGATAATTAGGATTAAAACACTCATTTCGCTTGATCCCAGCGACTGACTGAGTTAAAATTTATGTTTATATTCGTTTATATACTTATAAAGCTCACACAAAGAAAACTCTTTACGTTTCTAGATGTCTTAAGAGCGGCCAACCTGTTATATTATTCATACAAACGATCATACCGCGTACGTGCTGGCAATGTTGTAAACACATAATACACCTCTGACTTTTTTAATTGGTGCATATCTTGTGCATTGTATTCGAGTTTTTACAGTACCAAAACTAAATTTAAAGGAACAAACTCAGTATAAACCTCCAAAAATCTACTTTTTTGTGAATTTTATACCTTTTTGGCGTACAAAGACCTATAACGCTCATCGAGACCCACAATACTACGGAGGGCAATTTTCATATGTTTACCAAAACCAAACTGTTTACAAAATTAAACAAGTATACCTCCACAAGTGCAAAATCGTGTTTGGTCCCTCATTGGCCTTTATTTATTCTTGGAAACGAAGTAATTAGCAAATATTGCCAAACATGCCCAAATAATTAACAAGGATTTGTGTAATCGTCAACGATGACTAATAGAACAGTCAGCTTCAAAAACAATAATACACAATACGAATAATGCTTCTGGATAAAACACGCCACATGCTCATTGCTCAAACTGGCTCAAACTTATCGGGCACTCGGGCAGGTTTAGGTATGTACCTACTACCTATCCGAAATATATCTGGAGAAAGAAGAACTCAAGTGGGATTTGAACCCACGACCACCTATCCCTTACAGGGGGAATACTCTTCCAACTGAGCTATTGAGTTATTACACCTGAATCACTTCAAATTTTCTCTTCTCTTTATATCGGTCTTAAGGGCGACGGTGGACCACCAACTTTTTTACGCAGTCATTCCTTGGTTCCACCAAGGAATGATTTTTCAACCATTTTTAATCATTGATTTTTGATGAGTCAGTCCAAATATTGGAATCAATATTTTTTTTTGCATTTAATATGCTCACTTTTAAATTCGAAATACAATGGCTAAAATTCATAAAAAAAATAAATGGGCAGGGTTCACTCAGCTAAGAAACAGATACTTTTCTTACCTTACGCAATCTGAAATAATCAATCATTCAATCAATTTACCTATCAATCTCAATGTGATAAATGAAAAACAAATTAACATCGAACACATACTTTATTGCAAAAAAACACTTCTTAAACAACACTGTACTTAAAAAGTAATTAGGTACAAAAACGGAACGAAATAAAATCGACAATGACGTACATTTTGGCGCGACGATTCCGCCATTTTGATTTTTTTATAATTAATATGGCACTGGCGCTAGGTTATCTGGGTCAAAATTTTAATTAGGGTTATTGTGCGCTCCTAATTCGTAGTCTACAATTACAGGGTCTATTGCGTCCGCAAATTGATATTCTAATCACATCAATTATTTTCAAACCTTGTAATATAGCGGATACATACAGGTAAACACATAACTAGTAGCTTATTGGCTTCGCCGCAGTCGGCTACAACAGTGATATTTATTGTAAAAATCAACTTAACAGTTTTTTGTACAATTTGATCTGTGTCGAAATAATCTTAACATGATTCTAAAACTATTCTTTTTCAATATTTTTGAACGATTTTTGTCGAAAAGACAAGACAACACAAACAAAAAAGCTATGATACTTAGCCTATAACTGATTTCGTATGGCATCAGTTTCAGATTATCCTTTGTCTTATATTAAATTTTAAAACTAAAATAATATTTATCTTTAGTTAAACTAAATAACCTATTTTTTTATAACATAGTGGTCTGGCGCCTGATTCTGCTAATTTAAGCGGTTAAAAATCAGTTTCGATTCCACTTCAAACTGCCAAATATCAAATAATTGTATTTTGTACCATGTACCATTTACAAAAAAATAAAAAAAAAAGAACAGAACATTGACTTCGAGATCATTTTTAACATTAATGAGATCGCGTCATAATTGAACAATATTTTTTCATTAAATTGGTCCTCTTTTCATTGAAATCCATTGAGAGCCAATCGAATGGAAAAATCAAAATCCTTATACAGGGTGAATTTATAGTCGTTTCTGATAAAAAGAATTTGGGCACAGTTTCCATAGCAAAATCATCTGGGAATATTAATTTGGCGAATGAAAAAAAAAATTTTTTTAAAGCCCCTACCATCCCCAACCATTATAAAAAAAAATCTTTCGCCAAATTAATACTTCCAGATGATTTTGCTATCAAAACTGTGCCCAAATTCTTTTCATCCGTAAATAAAAAAAAAAATGAAAAAAAAAAAAAACTTTTATCCGAATCAATTATAAAATCACCTTGTATAAGCAGAATATTGGTAGTTGGTAACCTTGAACACCATGATCTCCCATGCAGCAAGAGCGCGGGACGCCTTTCGCGGCATGCGTCCATCAATGACATAATCCGACGGGCTCTTCGTCACTGCCGGGGTTCCAGCCTTTTAGAACCTTCTTGTTTGGCGACGATGGTAAGAGAAAGGAAGGCATTTGGCGTGCTTGCGCTTTTTCATCTTTCAGATACTGCGGACTATGCCAGCGCTGCTGCTGCTTCGACAGAGACCCTCAAACGGCGCAAAGATAGTAGTTTAAGTGGTAATTACATATTTGAGCCATTTCGAGTCGAGAAACTGGGATCATGGGGTCCAACGGCGTGTCTATTATTCAAAGAAATCACAAAACGTTTAATAGAAACGGGTAGTTTCTATTAAACGTTTTGTGACCAGAGGGCTGGTTTATACCTTGCGCAACGGATTTGCTTTGCCATTCAACGTGGCAATGCCGCCAGCCTTCTGGCCACCCTCCCGGTTAACGTCGATGGGGAGGAATTCTTTGACGCCTGAACCTGTAGTTTGGCACATATTATGTCTTATTTTATAGGTATTTTTATTTACAATCATTATTATGCATATTATGTGAAAAAAATGCAATTATCTGAACGTAAAATTGAGTAAATTACTAATTTAATTGTACGAGGGAGCATTCTTAAATTCGCGGAATAGGTGGGTAGATCATTAGTGAGGGTACTTACCAAAATGTTTACGAATTAAGTAACTCGTTATTAGTATAAATACCAAGTTTTATCGTAATTAGGTCATTAGTCTTTAAACTATCGTCGATCAAACAAGTCAATCTGAAGAAATTGTGAAGTATGGAGAAAATCGAATTCCGCGCTGTCATAAAGTTCCTTACCAAGCAAGGAAAATCAGTTCAAACCATATTGGAAGAGATGTCATTCGTTTACGGAGACTCTTGCCCGGGTAAAACTATGGTTTACAAGTGGCATAACCTCTTTAGGCAAGGCAGGGACTCACTTGAAGACGACCAGCGGCCAGGACGGCCGATTGAGGTGACCACTCCGGTAATCATTCAAAAAGTGGAAAAATTAATACTGGAAGATGCCTGAAGAAAAAACAGCTCGCAGAAATGGTTGGAGTATCAGATACAACCATTTTTAAAATTCTTCACTATCATCTTGGCATGACTAAAGTGAGTGCAAGATGGGTGCCGAGAATGCTCACGCCGCCTCAAAAACAACAGCGCGTGGATTGTTCTCGCGAGTTTTTGGATCTCTGTAGTGAGGACAGAGATGAAGTATTGACTCGAATTGTTACTGGGGATGAAACTTGGGTTCATCATTATGAACCTGAATCCAAACAGGACTCTATGCAGTGGCACAAAAAGGGCACACCACCACCCAAGAAGTTTAAGGTGTCACAGTCGGCTGGGAAAATCATGGCAACAGTCTTTTGGGACTCAGAAGGGATTCTGTTGATCGATTACAAAGACAAAGGTGTATCAATAACCGGAGAATACTACGCTTCAATTCTAGAGCGGTTGAAGGAAGCCATCAAAGAAAAAAGAAGGGGAAAATTGACCAGAGGTGTCCTCCTTCTACACGACAACGCGCCTGTTCACAAGAGCCGTGTTGCGATGGCTGCATTGCAGAAAGTGGGCTTCGAAATTTTGGTTCATCCACCTTACAGTCCTGACCTGGCTCCCAGCGATTATTATTTATTCCCAAACTTGAAAAAAGAACTTCGCGGGAAGAAATTTTCAAGCGATGAAGAAGTGAAAGGTGTAGTTTCTGCGTATTTTTCAGACAAAGATCAAACTTTTTTTTTCGAAGGGATACGTAAGTTAATTGAAAGATCTGAAAAATGTATAAGGGTTGGAGGTGAATATATTGAAAAGGAAAAATAAATTTGTATTTTTATTTCTATTTCTTACCCCCCATTCCGCGAACTTAAAAACGCCCCCTCGTACGTTATGTAGGCGGAGTAAGTTTGGTCGGACATTAAAAAACTAACAGATTATGGTCACATATCGTATAGAGAACTATTACTTTTTGAATTTGAAATAAGTCTTTGGTTTGGGCAAATAGTACTTTTTTGTACTTTTTTATTAGTTATTGTAATGAGATCCGGCTTATCACTAGAACGATGTTGTTCATATCTAATATTAACGTTAGACGCAACACCAATTCGTTAAGGCGGCCAAACTTAAAAATAACCAATGCATTCGTCAAAAGTACATTCAATTCGTATATCGATACTGGCTATATGTATATATACTCAGAATTTCAATTCTAGTAGAGTAGAAAAAAATGGGAGATATACAAGGTATATAAATAAGTGTAATAAAAAATTGGCAAGGGGTGTAGATTATGTGAACCAGTATTTCCGAATGAACGACGGTACTCTCGAATGTGGGGCAGTACTCTCGAATGAGGGACGGTACTCCCTAATGCGAGGTGGTACTCTCGAATACGAGGCGGTACTATCGTATGTGGGGCAGTATTCTCTACTGTGGGACGGCTCCCCCGCATGCGAGGCGGCACTGTCGAATGCGGGGCAGTACTCTCTAATTTGGCCGGTACCCCCGCATGCGAGGCGGCACTGTCGAATGCGGGGCGGCACTGTCGAATGCGGGGCAGTACTCTCTAATTTTAGACGGTGCCTCCGCATGCGAAGCGGTACTCTCTAATGCGAGGCGGCACTGTCGAATGCGGGAAAGTACTCTCTAATGTGGGACGGTACCTCCGCATGCGAGGTGGTACTCTCGAATTCGAGGCGGCACTGTCGAATGCGGGAGGGTACTCTCGAATGTGGAGCAGTACTCTCTAATTTGGAACGGTACCCTCGCATGCGAGGCGGTACTCTCGAATGCGGGGTGGCACTATCAAATGCGGGATAGAACTCTCAAATGTGGAACATATCCCCGAATGTGGGGCGTTACTGTCGAAAGCGGGAGAATTGGCCGCCTTATTCACGAATTAAATCTAAACACTTATATAAAATGGTTCATCAAAATTTATACCACACGTAACAATGGTCTAACATCACAAATAGAGATCTTTTGATTCAAATAGTAGAAATTTGGCTTATCGGTTGGTTTTACTATCTACTAAACAGTGGAATATATGAAAGTTTTAGATCAACACCTGTCAGTTTTTTTTTTGCTTGGTCAGTTTACGGGTTCAGTTTCTCCATAGTTTCAAACAGTAAATGGCCAGTCAGCATCAAAAATGTTGACGAACAAAGTGGTGAAAATGATCTTAATTTAGTTTTTTACCACCTTCCAGTTGACCGATTGTTCTGATATTTTGTACACACCTTTAATACCATTTAAATCAATAAAACAGTTTATTTTGCGAGATACGAGAGTTTTAAGGTCATTTTGAAACTTTGTCGTCAAGATATTTCTGACGCTGTATGGCTTAAAGCTTAAACTGACTGACGTAAAGTCAGTCAGTTTAAGCCTTAAAGCCATTTTAAGTTACTATATTCCATTATAGTTATTTACTTAACGGTAAGGGTAACAATCTTGATGTATCTTTTAATGGTTTTTTTTAAAAGAATATTACATACAAAATGGTTCATCAAAGTTTATACCACACGTAATTATATACAAAGGTGGACGTGCCTGTATGTTAGCGCGTCCCCTCGGTTTATATTTTAATTTATTGACATGTAGTACTAACATAGTTGTAAGACCAAATTGTTACTAACACATATGGACATAATTCGTCTGAAATAAATGATTATTATTATTATTATATTAGAACCGAAGTTACTAATATTCCCTGTAACCCCTCCAACTAAGCTAAATTGCTTGTGCTAGGAGTGGGTTCACGTCGGTAGTGTAATGGCCAGGATTCGAACTCGGACTCCTTAACTACTAAGCTACCCAGGCTTCGCTTTTTAAAACTCAGATTTATAAATATTTTTCTGTTAAGAAACTTATTTTGAAGACTAAACACCGAAATTTATCCATTAATTAGTCAGTTACTTATCCTAGGTTATTTCTTTAATATTTGTTTTTATAAAGTCGCCACAACATTGTTTAGAATTTGGGTCACCCCATCTCTTCCCATGCGGTGTCGTACAAGGCGACTAAGCGATACCGCTGATTTATCATCACACAGATATAATTATACAGCCAAGACTCAGCCTCAGATTATAGGCTCGAGTCAACAATAGTGCCCGGAATATTATGGCAATAGGCTCACCCCCTATTACATGGGACTGACTACAATTATTGGTGAAATGTGGGTGTTAATTCACCTCTGCCTAACCCTCCGGTGATAGAGGCGTGATTATATGTATGTATGTATGTATGTAAAAGTTAAAGCAATCCCTTAAGTAAACTGACGGCTGAAGATCAAACGCACAATACTATCTTTAAATGAGATCCAATTAATTCCTCGCTGGCTTCATTCATACATAACGCTATCCTTATCTTTAGTAGCACACACAGTTGCAACTTACAATCATAACACTCTAATGGCACCCGCTGCCTCATGCGTCCGTTTCATGAATATGTATATTCATATAAGGCAATGTGTATAATCCGGTATACAATGCCGATTGCGCAGTAGGCAATATATGAAATGGTATCAAAAAACAAGGTATATAAAAACCATGATCAAGGCTAATGCGGGAGCTCCGCTTTCGCCTCAGTCTTTTTTATAATAACCTTTCAGAAATATAATTTGCGCAAAACTATCAGCAAATATAAACCATAACCAATTTATTTCACACATCGCCGGTGGAACAGCAGGCATTCTATATATTAGCAAACATTGCCTAGGCATTGTATAAAATGCCTGCATTATACACATTGGTAACATATACAATACACGAGTACATATGGAAGTACCAACACCTGCGGGATTTAGTCAACCACACTCTGTAAACAATGGACAAGATTTTCGCGCCGGCTTCCCTCTAGGGTTGGGAGATCCTATGGCGGAAGATGTTGTTCCCGCCATCGTCGATATGTGGTGACGACGGACACCGTGGTGGTTTAGTGGGTAGTCTGGCCTCCTTCGAGGCTAGGAGTCCCACACGAAGCCCGCTCCCTGCCCCCGTGGGGGGTGAGCGAAGTGCTTAAAAGCATTCCACCACGTAAAAAAAAAAAAAAAAAAAAGGGTTGGGAGATCCTTGGGACGTTCCCACCCGGGAAATCGCTAGTACGATGATGATGACTTGTACGAAGCAATACATCTACAGTAAAGCCAACGAGACTAGAGAAAAAAGGTAAACAAAGCGACCATTACTGAGTTACGTTACGATAACTAGCGATTATTTTCTCTGTCCTTGTCGCACATGTCACACGTACGCGACAATGGCCGAGCGACAGCTGTCGTTGCGTGTTTCATAGTACAAGGACGCTGTCAGCACAGCGGTTCTAAACTGTCAGATCCGCCATCTTATGAGCAATTTCATTCCTGTCTGGAATGAGTTTGAAGTGATACGTAATAATTTTCAAATAAAAATGTTTGGAACCGCTGAAACTTTGTTTACCTTTTTTCTCTCGCTTCGTTGGCTTTACTTTATGTGCATGTATAACTCGGGACATATATTTTGGACCTAAGTCGCGAGATAAACGAGGCCTTGGCGCGAGTGGATCATTTTGTAATAATATGTTTGGTGAATTTGAGCTCGTCCACCGCCCTGCGCTATCCGCAAGAGACGCACAAGAAACGTGTACTGCGCGAATAGAAGACATTTTAGGTTCTAGATATGTATACGTATTAGGTAGCGGACCCCATATATAACCATACGTTCAAAAACTAATATTTATTGACTTTCTATTTCTCTTTCTACTTTCAGTCGAAATTCTCTTTATTACACGACTGCCCGTAAAAGGGATGTAATGTTTTCAGGGGTCTATGTCGGCCCTAATAAGTACCTATACCGACAAATTATTGAGGATTTATTAAACATCAAACAAAGGCGCTATGTATATGGCACAAAAACGTAGGCAGAAACCCCTAGACGCTTGGAATATGGCACAAAAACGTAGGCAGAAACGCCTAGACACTTGGAATATGGCACAAAAATTTAGGCAGAAACGCCTAGACGCTTGGAATATGGCACCAAAACGTAGGCATAAACGCCTTGGACGCTTGGGATATGGCACAAAAATGTAGGCAGAAACGCCTAGACGCTTGGAATATGGCACCAAAACGTAGGCAGAAACGCCTAGACGCTTGGAATGTGGTACAAAAACGTAGGCAAAACCGCCTAGACGCTTGGAATATTTGGGCAGGGCAGTCGTATTTTCCTATTTATTTGTTACTATTAAATGCCCGCGGCTTCGCTCGCATGGAATTTCGAATCGCCCGGATTATAACCTATGTGTTAATCCAGGTTATAAATCTATCCCTGTACTAAATTTAAGCCAAATCCGTTCAGTCATGATTCAATAACATACATCTTTCATATTTATAATATTAGAAGGAAGTAAGATTTATTTGTATCAAATCACTCTATTCGTTACCTTCTCTACATTAAAGCCTAGTTCGGATTAGGCTAGTAATTTAGTAGAATAGCGATTAATTTAGTAGCTAAATAGGTGCGAACTACAAAAAAAATGTCTAGTAATTTATTCTCCGCACGCCGAATGATGATCCCTATGACGTTTCAACTGACAGTTGTATTAGTTATGCGAAACAATTTCGATAAAATACTGTTTTTTCAGGCAAATGTCATGTCATTTAGCCAGGTCATTCAACATAATAAGCAATATTTATTTATTTTGAAAAAAAGACTACGCGCATTGATGGACATAAAACACTAGATAAAAAAGTAACAGCCTTATTATATTTTATTTTACTATACTTTAATTTTTATTCAAATTGCATAATTTAAAGAATTTAAAATAAACACAATAAACTATTAACACCAAAGAAAAAGAAAAGGTTATGTCATATAACAGAAACTGATGAATTTGATTTAGATGCTATACGCAATCATATTTATGGTTACTACCTACGAGGTGAACTACCGACCTGCCAGAAGTTATTATCTACATTAAAAGCTGCAGAACTCTTCAAAGGCGGTGCTACTTCTCTTAGAATTGTTTTGAAAAAATGTGGATTCCGCTATAAAAAATGTGACAAGAGAAAAATATTAATGGAGCGTACTGACATAGCTTTACTACGATGCGATTTTCTTCGCAAAATCAAACAAATTGATAACTGGGAGAAGGTAGTATACCTTGATGAAACATGGCTGAACGCCAATCATACTGTAGGTAAGGCATGGACGGATGACACAGCGAAATCCAGCACAAAAACTCCTGAAGGAAAGGGCCAGCGCTTAATCATTTGCCACGCTGGCACAGCTACAGGTTTTGTGCCGAATTGCCTGTGGGCTTTTAAGTCAGTGAAAACAACGGAGTACCACGAGGAAATGAATTTCGAAAACTTTAAGACATGGTTTATAAAACTATTAGAAAATTTGAATGAGCCTCACTATATTTTAATGGACAATGCTTCATATCACTCAGTTCAAATTAACAAACCCCCCAGCAGCAATAACAAAAAAGCTGAAATTATAGAGTGGTTACACGGCAATGGTGTGGAAACTGACAGTCAGATGTTAAAAAAAGAGTTGGTTAGACTGTTGAACTTTCACAAACAACAGACGCACCCATCATATTTTTTGGATGAATTGGCCAAATCAAATGGACACACGGTAATTCGGTTACCGCCCTGTCACTGCCAATATAATGCAATCGAGTTGATATGGGCGCAGATCAAAGGTATCTATATTTTTTATTTATATAATATTATGTATATGCATATATTTCTAAAAATAATTACTGAATGTACAAATATTTTCAGGTCATGCAGCTAGGCATAACACAACTCCGCCATTCACGGCAAATAAAATGATGGTTTTATTGGAAGAAGCTTGCGCTCAAGTGTCAGCTGACGATTGGCGAAAAGTGGTCGAAAGAACGAAGAAAATTTGCTTACAAGACTGGGATCGAGATGTACAATACGACAATATCATTGACCAACCGTTAATAATAAACGTCACGGATAGCTGTAGTTCAGATTTTGAAGATCCGATTGACCCTGTATCAGATTCAGATTGATATAAATAAAATACAAACTCAAAGCATTTGTTTTATATTTCCAACAAATTATCGATATTTTGTTTATCGATGTGTCCCTTCTTAGTCGATAACAGCTTGACGACGTAACTTTTGCAGCACGTACCATGTACATTTGCATTGAGTTTTTTTCTATTATTTCCGAACATTACGTAATAATTTCTTAATATTCATTTTTATAATTTACAATTGTACACAATTATTATTTTTTCGTCTTTTTAATGGACCTCTAAAGGATTTGATGTGATAGGACGTCAGTACAATGTTAGCCGCTAACGAACTGTCATAGGGATCATCATATAACGCTCGTAGTATAGTAAATGATTTAGTCGAGTCGATCCATTTTATTCTATTTTTTTGGGCGAGTAGCGCCTTCCACCACGCAATCGTGCTACTGGTTTACCGGCTAAACAAGTCCGAACCTGTTGATTAGTCGAGTTCATTAGTGGCCGTCGCCCGTTCATCATGCACAACACCAATCACTTGTGTACTGTACTAAACCGTACTGCGAACGATTTCTGCGTAGTAGCGAGTAGTTTAGCCACTAAATTACACGCTACTCTACCAAATTACTAAAGCTGTGCGAAGTAGACTTAAGGCCGGAAAGTACGTAGAACACTTTAGCTGAAGTAAGTACTTAAAAAAAAAACAAAGTTGCACAGCAACATAAAATTGTTAGCAAAATTAGTATCTTAATACTAAAAGGAACATTGACATCATGAACATACATAAAACTACAATTACGTACCATTGATAAGTGACGTCACACGAGGGTAGTACAAAAAAATTGAAATTTGAGGGTAGACGACTGTTAAGTCATATCAAATGTCAAATGTCAAAATGGAACGTCAAAACTGGTCTGTGGAATATGAAGTGATATTTCTATTAAAAACAGGGGGCGTAAAATTAACCAGATTGCAGAGATATATGATGAGATGTTTCCACTTGTGACTAAAATGAGAAGGGGATGAAGTAATCAAACTCATGTGACGTCATAATTTATAGATTTGCCCACCTAATGTGGGTACTTACACATTAAACACCTTGTGATCCGAGTTACGGAGTACGTAGAACTTATACTAAATATTTAATCAAAAATTATATTGAACGTGACATTGTCGACACCAGCGAACAACGCCAGGTTCGAATCCAAGATGAACTGAAAAGACTCTTTGTCCATTTGCACATCAAACACAATACAATCATTAACCATTTTTTTCATAATTACATTCCATTTCTTAGTAGATATATCCTTATTATATAATTCTAATAAACCAAAAAGTGATTCTTCATTAATATCGATAAAGCTATTAATTTTCATAGACATTTTATCAAACTCTTTGGTAAATATTGTGATGTTGTTGGCAACACATACGTCTACGAGCCACTCGTATGATTTTTGAGTGTGGCAACTGTAAACTAATCTGTCATTTTGGACGCCATGACACTTGAGCAGAGGAAGCTCTTTGGTTTGTATTATATTTGAAGATATTATCGATTGTATAATATATTTAGAAGTACTTTTTGAACAAACTTGTTTTTGTATTAGATAAACTATTTTGACGTCAGTCTTATTTCTTACCTGTATCTCTCCTAAATCTAATTTCGACGCTGTTTCACACGCGATTGAGTTCGAATCAATATTTTCAGACTTATCTCTTTCTTTATCACCAGACTTATGTTTTTTAGACTTATCATCTGTATTTTTAGCTGAAGACATTGAAATATCTTCGACGTCTTCACCTTCACTGTAGTCAAGACTAATAGTAGCTGCCGAATCGTCTGACACTGAGTATACACTCATATTCATTTTGCTTGACATATCTTCATCCATAGGATCTTCAATTACATTTATGATATCATCTTTGCCTTCCTCATCTATATTTTCATCTTCAATGATTACGAAATCATTAGATTTGTAATTAAAATTTTCGTAATATTCCATAGTATGATCATACCATTCGATATTATTATTATTAATATTTGTTGTTTTTTCATTAATTTTCACTACATTATAATTTTCTTTCATATCAATAGCACTTACATTTCTTTCAGGATTCATATCAGTATTTTTAGTATTTTTTTCAACATTTGCCGTTATTTCTTCAACACTTACAGTAATTTCTTCAACAGTTTTAATTATTCCATCGAATTTTTCAATTATATTATCAAGTTTTATAGTTATATGACCAATATTTTCAGTTATCATATCAACATTTTCAACAGCCTGATCTTGCTTTGCGCCTTTAAGATTCCTTTTTTCATAAGCAGCTTTGGACTCTTCATTTTCAATGGTATAATTAATTTTTTCAGTTATATCAATATTAAATGCTACATCCTGGTTTGTGTCTTTACGATTACCTTTTTCGTGAGTATTTTTAGACTCTTCAATGTCAATTACACCATCATAATTTTCGATTATATCATCAATATTAGCAAGTATCATATCAACATTATCTACTATATTATAGGTGCTATTTGTGTCTTTGTGATAACTATTTTCAGGAGTATTTTCTGACTCTTTATTTACTGGCAGGTCTGGATTTTTATCATCATATACTTTAGTTAGTGTATACATTCTGAAATGAGAATATACATCATAATTTCCAATTCCAATTAAATTTCAACTACACTCACCCATTTAAAAAGGATAATTATAAAACGATCGAATAAAAAAAATAGCGACTGATGATAACATACAAATTTAATATCTTGAACGGTATGAATTTGAGTAAGCGAATTACTAGTAGTAATTTAAATTAGTAAATTAAATAAACGACGAATATTGATCAATAAAAAAATCCAGAAAGATCTTACAAAAGTGGGTTGTTCTATTTCAGATATTAATATTGTATCCGTGCGATTACATTACCAAGTGACCGACTAGAAATACAGAGAGGACAACTTCAATATTAAGATACGAAATACTAAAATTTTTCATGAAATTATTGCAGCATTCATTATGCTAACTATTTAAGTCCGAAATATGTCGGGAAAAAGAAGCGCTCAAGTGGGACTTGAACCCACGCCTTTCCAGGGGAATACTCTTCCAACTGAGCTATTGATCCACACCTGAATCACTTTGCAAAGACGAGTAGATTTAAAAGTTAGCATAATAAATGCTATAAAAAATTTCATTCATGTAAATTAATTATTTTTGACACTTGAAACTTTATTTTACAGTTTTAAAACTACCCATTTAAAAATTAACAGAGCATACTCACGTCTTGTCGTTGTTGAACGTAACACTCAACCGGTAATTCTCCATAAGAATGTACTCTTTTATCGCCTCTGACAAAGCATGTACCGGGCTATCAGTACCAAAAGTAACAAGCTTATTGATTCTTTGAAGCAGATGATAGGTAAAAAACCTATATCTGGAAGTCACCGGACCATCTAATTTGACATCACAAGTATCAAGATTTTCATTTTTTACAAATTTAAATACTTGTAAGAGATATCCGATTTTGTATATCACGTCTTCGGTTGCTTCGAGTGGAGTGTTGGTCGGTAAACCGTATTTATCAAAGAACTCTTGTACTTCATATGTTACGAAATCGGTTATGATATATTTTATCTCACTCGGTTCTACACTGAATACTGGTCGATTTCGATCGAGTGATTTCTCTAGTATCATCTCACTGTAAATTTAAAAAAAAAACATTAAAAAGGTATCCATAGCGTCAAGCCTCTGTGGTGTGGCGGTAGTGAACGCGACTGCTCGCGCGGGTTCGATCCCGGCTCAGTGCAAATATTTGTATGCATGAATATGCCTATTTGCATTGGTCTGGATGTTTCTATGTAAAATATGTATCTATTTACAGCAAATAAAAAGCATCTAACGTAAAGCCAACGAGACGAGAGAAAAAAGGTAAACAAAGCGACCATTACTGAGTTACGTTGTGATAACTAGCGATTATTTGTCGCACATGTCACACGTACGCGACAATGGCCGAGCGACAGCTGTCGTTGCGTGTTTTGTAGAACAGGAAAGCTGTCAGCACAGCGGTTCTAAACTGTCAGATCCGCCATCTTATGAGTAATTTTATTCCTGTCTGGAATGCGCTTGAAGTGATACGTAATAATTTTCAAATAAAAAAGTTTGGAACAACTGAAACATTGTTTACTTTTTTTCTCTGCATTCGTTGGCTTTAATGGCTTTACTTTATGTATGTTTATCCGCATTCTAGATTCCGTAACACAAGCTAGTTAAGCTTACCACATGGGTCTAGATAGCGTTGTGTAGAATCCATAACGAGCGCATATTGAAGGTATACTCACATACTATAAGATTTATATATTGTTAGCGGTGACGAAACCATAACGCGATCTAACTTCCTTATAAAGCTCCATCTAGTTTGGTTGTGTTAAACTAAATGCAATAACATGTAACACAATTGCTATACATGGTTACGATTTATTAAAATAAACTAGCTTTTGCCCGCGGCTCCGCCCGCGTGGATGTCGGTTATCGCGACCAAACATAGCCTATGTCCTTTCTCATGGTCTAGTCTACCCCTATACCAAATTTCATCAAAATCGGTTCGGCGGTTTAGGCGTGAAAGCGTAACATACACACAGACAGACAGACAGAGTTACTTTCGCATTTATAATATTAGTATAAATTATCTGTCATATACTTACTGACTGTCTGCTGATAGAATCGCTGTGACTGTCATCATTGGATCCCTCTTATACACAGCCTCAATATCACTGTAGTGATCCGACATCTTTTGAAGCACTGAGATCGGACGCCTGAAATACACATTATTATAAGTACAGACATACATACATATAATCACGCCTTTATCGCCGAAGGGATAGGCAGAGGTGAATTAACACTCACATTTCACAAGTCATCCTACACCTACACTACCAGTCACATTCCTATGCCGCACCACTAAGACCTAGAACTCTCTGCCAGCTCACGTGTTTCCTTCTTCCTACAGTCCCGGGTCCTTTAAGCGGGGCGTGAAAAGGCATCTGATGAGGCCGTCAAGCTGAGTGCCACCACTGTTTTTTTTTAAATCAAACGAGAAGTATCTAACATTTTGACATTAAACACTCCCATACATTTAGTATGAGATTAGTAGAAAGGTTTTAGTGCCCTTTTTTTAAAAGAATATTTTAGTTTAATACTGATATTAAAAGAAACTGTTTTTAACCTTACAGAGTAATAAAACTATCTTTTAATTGAATAATATTTACTTATTAGTAAGTACAATATTGTACTCAAAGCAGATGTTCGAAAGAACGTCCTTGTTGTGCGAAACAATGACGAGCTCTACTCACAGTTTCTAAATGAACTTTCCTTAAAATTTGCGGAGTAAATAAAGCAATTGTACGACGTACATGAATCTGTTTCCTTCTTCCTACAGTCCCGGGTCCTTTAACGGGGCGTTAAAAAGAATCTAATGAGGCCGTCAAGCTAAGTGCCACCACTGTTAACATGGTACGTGTTTGCGATTTTTTCTCTCCGAGACTTTGCCTTTAGCTTAACATCAGGCGAGGTGAAGTCAAATTGACGTGTCCAAGATAAAAAAAAAGTAACTCTTCTAGGCTGTGCATTCTCTCAGCGTACACTTTGTCTTTGATAAATCTCCATTCCCCCATCTGGCAGGCCAAGGGGTTGCACTGTTATTGGCTATTAAACCATCAAAATTGACCTCACTTTGAACATCTGCTTTGAATACAAAATTTTGTACTTACTAAGAAATAAATATTATTCAATTATAAGATAGTTTTGTTACTCTGTTAGGTTAATAAACAGTTTCCTTTAATATCAGTACTAAACTAAAATATACTTTTAAAATAAGGACACTAAAACCTTTCTACTAATCTCATACTAAATGTATGGGAGTGTTTAATGTGAAAATGTTAGATACCTCTCGTTTGATTTTTTAAAAGTTATTGATGTCATTTTACTCATTAGGTAACGTACTTTCGATATCAGTTTAAAGTTTTTTGATATCTGTAATAGTTACGAAATAATGGCCTGGACACACTTAACGATTACACCCTGTATATCTGTCTGATGTTAAACAGCCCTATCCCTTAGTCGCTTGTACGACACCGCATGGGAAGAGATGGGGTGGCCCAAATTCTACTCTGCCGGGAACCACGCCCCCTATTAAGTGGAACCAAAAATTATAATTAGCGAAACGTAGGAGTCGATACACCTCTGCCTACCCCTTCGGGGAGAGGGCGGATGTTCCATTTATATATAAAACCTCTTACCTATCCGCAAAAGCCCCAAGCATCTGTATAACATATTTACTCTCCTTTCTTCTTAAGGGGTTTTCAAAGAACAATGTCCTTAACATAGGACAATCCGGCGTCAGAACTAAATTATGCATGTGCTCCAAAAAGAAGATTTTAAAATCGCTCTTCCTTCTATCGCCTTCGTAGGTAAGCGAAGGATATGTTACAGGTTTGCGGAACACCGGGGCTGTTTCAGGAGGCAATATGACGGCGGGAGGCAGTACAGGGGTTGATAAAGGAGGCAATATGACGGCGGGAGGCAGTACAGGAGTTGATAAAGACCCTGTAGGAGGTTCCGTAGAAACCCTTGCAGAGGGTTCGGTTGAAGACCTCCCTGAGAGCCCTGGAGATATCATCTTTGGTATTTGGTTTGATGCTTTATGCAATTTATTATAACGACGATCAGTATGTCCGAAACCTGCTGGTGAGTTCTGTGAACAAATATTTGTTATTTATTTATATATTCGTATTAATTATTATAAATGCGAATGTAACTCTGTCTTCTCCATCCTTTACCAGTCTAACGGCCTGGCCACGGGACATTTGCAATAGCAAAAATTCGCGCGGCGCGAACGGCGAAGCGTCTAGCGACCCAAATAAATGTATAGAAATGTAATTATCAAGCCACGCGAACAAATCGCACGAAAATGTACCGAGCAAATCGCACGGGCGACTGGCGACGCGGCGGGCGAGTGAAACAAATACATGAATGAGTAATAAAAAAAAAACAGAAATTCGCTCTTAGCGATAAGGCCGCCATTTGTACATAATGTCATGCATTGTCCATACATTTACTGTAATACTGATGTACAGCGGTCGGTAGGTAGGAGTCCGGCATAACATCCATGAAGGATTTTCCCCCACGGGTATAAAAAAAAATACTGGTGTACAATAAAGATTAATCTATCTATCTACGGCGCGAGCCACGGGCACTACGCTGGTGATTAAACAAGTTTTGTTGTTTTCGCCGCGAATAATGAACACCGAGACTTTTATTGCTGAAATACTAGCAAGACCACCTATTTGGAAGGAAAAAGGAATTTGGTACAAAACTATCCAGAGTCAGCCTCCTCGTTGCCCTTGGTTTGGCCAGTCTAATCTAAATATAAATTTAGTTGTCACAGCTATGAGACTACGTTCTGGTCATATCCCATCACGGAAATTTGGACACATGATGAGAGTAGTTGACTCGCCTAACTGTTTAACATGTGGCACAATAGACGATGTCCACCATTTGCTCTTGGAGTGTGAACGGAATCGTAGTGCTAGGGAACAACTGTTATTAGATTTTAATGTAAGAATAGAAAATATAGGCTCATTCCATAGTATTTTGTCCGCACCTCATTCGGATGCTGCAAAATGTGTTTATGAGATGTGTAGAAATACTTAGTAAATTAGTTTTACTTAAGTTTAAATTAGTCGTCAATAATGTAATTTTGTTACAATAGGACAGACATGTCTCAAGATAAAAGTCCTGTAAATAAATAAAGAGAAAAAAAAAACAGTATAAGTATAAACATGTTTCTGGATACGTTCTGTATTTCTCGTACTTCTTGTGGAATCCTCCATCTATACCTCGATTCCTATTCAAAGCATCTACTCCACAATCTCTTCCAAATATTACGTCTTGAACAAAAAAACTATAACTTTGTAAGCAATATCGAGATAATTTGAATGAATTTTTTATAGCATTTATTATGCTAACTGTTAAGTTCGAAAAACATTGGAAAAAATGAAATGCTCAAGTGAGACTCGAACTCACGACCTTTCGCTTACAGGGCGACTGCTCTGCCAAGGTCGTGAGTTCGAGTCTCACTTGAGCATTTAATTTTTTCCAATGTTTTTCGAATATCGAGATAAGTTGATAAAGACATTTACTGGACGCGACTGCCCGTGGCCTGCAAACGATGCGCGTCAGGTCGCCTCGCCGATCCCCGAGGCCAGACCGTAACTGCGGATTTGGCTGAACTTCGATATTTTTATAAGGGATGTGTTGCACACGTCCACATGCCACGGATTTTTTTTTTATACAGGACACGTCAATTTGACTTCACCTCGCCTGATGTTAAGCTAAAGGCAAAGTCTCGGAAAGAGGGTCACCATCGTAAACATTTACCATGTTAACAGTGGTGGCACTCAGCTTGACGGCCTCATTAGATGCCTTTTCACGCCCCGCTTAAAGGACCCGGGACTGTAGGAAGAAGGAATCCGCTTTCCATCAGGTGTACTTGTCTGCCACCAAAGTAGCATAACAATATTCCTTAACCATCAAATCGCTCACTCTCTTGGTACAAACTTCAAAGGTATCCCTCCAATAATGTTTTGCACCATCGCTAGCGAAGGGTCAGTGGTGAGGTTCTGGCGACTGTTCACAGATGGCGCTACTGTATACTTGCTGAGTAGCGTCGCTAAGCCTAACACCGACTCGATGACACCGAAACGCATGCCTGTAAATATTCTAGTATTTATGGCTATTTTTTTTTTTTTTTAAATACTCCACAACATTCTACACAACGCTATCTAGACCCATGGTAAGCTTTTATAGCTTGTGTTATGGAATCTAGAATGCGGATAAACATACTTATATACTTTTTTTTTTGTAAATACATACATATTATACATAGAAACACCCAGACCAATGCAAATAGCCATATTCATGCATACAAATATTTGCACTGAGCGGGAATCGAACCCGCGCCTCCTGCGTGGCAGTCGCGTTCACTACCGCCACGCCACGCACGCTTGAATATAGGTAACTACTCACATTAAGATGCGGGATAATAGGCTCGGTGATCCCATTCTCCCTGGCTCCCAAAGCGCCACCTTTCCATCCCATGCCTAGCATCATTCTGAAACAACAATTATTGTAAAAAGAAAGTACATTGCTGTCAAGCGGGCAGAACGACCTCCGTCCTCCATGAGCGCTGTCCTGGGGGTGACCGGTGGAGCCGCCGCCCACCCTAGCAGAAGCAGGCCGCGGCGGTCCCCGTACCCGGGGCTAGATGGGGACATTTTGGTCCCCACAACCCGAAGGGGGCCATCTCGAAAGAGATGGTCCTGGGTCTGCCGGGGTGCGAGAGATATGCTTTTGGCAATCTCACCTCCGGCAGCCAAGGACCCAAGACGGCGTGCGTTTTAGTCGGTTCGAGTCCGACATAACCGCCTCCACCGGCTCTGTGGGGGTGGTATCCGTGGGGATGTTTCGCACGATAAAAAAAAAAAAAAAGCGGGCACTAAGTCATGGGCTGTATGTTTACTTTCGGATGGTACAGTCAACAATAAAAGTTGATTAACACAAAAATATTCTTACATTGGAATGCATGACATGCCCTCAGTTAATACATAAGTACGTAGTTTATGAATCACCTGAAGAAAAAGTTAATGTAATATGGCTTGTGTTTAAACTCCGCCCAAAAATGTACCTATTTTACTACCAATAAAATTCGAAATGTTTACCAAAATTGAAAAATGGTCACCAAATTACGTTTCCTAAAATATTATCAAATAAATGGAATTTTATTATTACTGACTGCCATAAAAAAATATGGACGCCTTTAAAATTCACTTCAGACTAAATATTATACATTGTCACTAAATACGTGTTACCAATATTTTATGTCACGAGTTATAATTTGGTAGTTTTTGCTAGGCTAAAAAAGATCGCTAGAATATTTTTTAATACCAAATAATATACTGGGGTGCCAAAAAAAAAATTAAAGTAAAATTAAAACGGTAGCCTAGTGGTAAGGGTAATGGACTGCTGAGACGAGGTCTCGGGTTCGATCCTAGGTTTACCAAGGCACACACCAATGACTTTTCGAAGCTTTTCGAAGTTATGTGTGTATTTACCGCAGGTTTATAAGTGCCCGGTTAATGGCAATAGGCTCGCCACTTATTACATTGGGACCTAAACATAAACTGGCGAAATGTGGGTGCTAGCACCTCTGCCTACCCTTTCGGGTAATACAGGCGTGAGTTTATTTTATGTTTTATGTTAAAAAAATTAAGTTTAAAACTAAAACCCGACTACCGAAAAATCACGCTCTAAAAGTAACAAACAAGAAAATATCAAGGATAGCCGTGGTCGTATGCCACTTTTCCCTAGAATATATTGTTTTGTTAGAGTAAGTGGCATACGACCACGGCTATCCTTGATATTTTCTTGTTTGTTACTTTTAGAGCGTGATTTTTCGGTAGTCGGGTTTTAGTTTTAAACTTAATTTTTTATTTATATTACTTTGGGGCAAGGTAAAGCTAATAATTTATACATATTTGAAATGTGCTTATTAAGCCCTTTAATTTGATACCAAACACGACATATTTATCTCAAATTTATTTTTTAACACAGTACCTTATGAACGCTAGAGGGCGCCATTCAAGATTTAGTGACACGTCATATAGCCTATAACCATCGGACGATCAAGCCACTTGTAACGATACCTCATTTGTCCAGTTCTAATAAGTAGTTGAGGAGCTATGAGGGAACAAATGAACATACATACATACATACATACATACATACATACATACATATATACATACATACATAGCCTGTCAAAATCATAACCCTCCTTTTGGCTTCGCCGTAGTCGGGTAAAAATATGTTTTATTACAGTCGTAAAGTGCGGACACCAGGCACGAAGAAATTCGAACGTTGACCTCATTCTGCCTTTCTCTGTTGCTCTCGCATAAATATTTTGCGTCTCAGTCGCACCCGACAGCGGCCACGCCTCCTGTGCGACTGACAGATGATGATTTTGACAGGCTATACGTACGAATTTCTTCGTGCCCGGTGTCCGCAGTTTAGATACTTATACATTAATTTGTACTTAAGATTAACAATGGTTACCAATGGCTACCGCGACGACTGAGACAAGAGTATGGGCCGGCGGCGGTTGTGCGAGGTGCGGGGTGAAGTAATAAAGGGGAGCAATTGTAATTTTAGTCCTACATTGCTCCCAATTCTGTTGTTACATCTCTAAACTTAAATTTCTCTAAAAACATCTAATCGCATCTGTTTCTTTCATGATCAGATAAAAAAGGACAGATGATTTTATTTAAGTTAAGATCTGTCAAATTAAGACAGCGCCTTGTTGATACGTAGTAATTTAAGTCGCATGTCCGTAGATGTCGACTAAAATTGAAGGGTACCGTCAAGGCGCCGACTTAATTTGACAGGTGTTCACTAAAATAAATCATCTGTCCTTTTCTATCTGACAATGAAAGAAACAGATGCAATTAGAAAATTTTAGAGAATTTTCAGTTTAGAGATGTAACAACAGAATTAGCACCATTGTACACAGACTACTTTAGTCCGTGTTCAATATAGTAAGTAAGGTTTTTGGTAGTAACTAATATTAATTTTTGTATAAGAAATTATTTGGAGTTATTTATTTTATTTAGTGCTTAGGTTTAGGGTCTGATAAATATTTCTTGTGACCGTCTAAGTTATACCCATATAATATCATGCTTCGTAGATTAGACCTTGAGAAAGGACATAAATAAATAAATAAATAAATATTCCACTATGTTTGGTCGCAATAACCGACATCCACGCGGGCGGAGCAGCGGGCAAAGGCCTATTATGAACGAAACACGTATGGTGATCAATAAATTAATGTTTTTTAATCAACTTTGTCGTTGACTGCACATTGTCAAGAAGTCTGCCGGGTCACGAGTACAATTCGAGGTATACTCACCTCATGGCTTTATCACTCTGTACGGGCACGGACAGTGCTTCTATCAACTGGTTACGACTTTCAGCAATGGTTCTCTTTCTCGGCATCGGGACTTTTTGGGGCGGTGTTACTTTCGGAACTATCCTGTAATGTAGAAAATTACAGATTACTTTTTATTTTATTACGCACGCACGCACGCATGCACGCACGCACGTACGTACACAATAACATCCATATTGATATTATTAATGCGAAAGTAACTGTCTGTCTGTAGGCGGGCAATAGCTAGTAAAATTATAAACGAAACACTAGTGGTATGGGTAATGGACTGCTGAGACGAGGTCTCGGGTTCGATCCCAGGTTTACCATGGCACACACCAATGACTTTTCGATGCCCGGTTAATGGCAATAGGCTCGTCACCTATTACATTGGGACCTAAACATAAACTGGCGAAATGTGAGTGCTAGCACCTCTGCGTACCCCTTCGGGGAATACAGGCGTGAGTTTATGTTAATGTATATGTTGATCAATAAATTAGAATCTTTTAATCAACTTTATCGTTGACTGTAAATTGTCAAGAAGTCTGCCGGGCCATAAGTAAAATTCGACGTATACTCACTTCACGGCGTTATCACTCTGTACGGGCATGGACTGTGCTTCAATCAACTGGTCATGTCTTTCAGCAATGGTTCTCATTCCCGGGACCAGGTCTGTTTGCGGCGGTGTTACCTTCAAAAGTATCCTGCAATATAGAAAATTACAGATATTGAAATACTTTCATGATAATAATGATTAAGTAAATAAAAAAGTATTAGTAGGGGAGCCCAAGAAGGAAATACTGTAGTAACTCGAGCGCGTCAGATTAAGCTAGGGCAGGCTCGTTACATATTGACAAATTCCGCCAGCCATAGGCAGCTTTCAATATGTTTGGGTACGCAAAATAAAAAAAATTGTTCTACGAATTTACACCTATGCGTCAGATTAAGATAATGTAAGTTAGTTACTAGCTAACGAGTGTCCATTTTGAAAATCTCGCGATTTAAGCTGAACCTTTGGGCGTGGGAAACTTGCAAAGATATGTCTTTATTTACTCGAACGCGGTCTTTTTTATGTTTATTTTGGAGTTATACAAACTATAATAACTGAAATACATTAGACAAGACCAAAGTAATACAAAACTTTAATTAAGATGGATGATACATGTATTTATTTATTATTATGCTTTGTATATGCCTCCCTCACCACTAAAACTGTAAACGTTATACACCATTATTCTTTCTATCATGTGACCTACCAATTTCAATAGGTTTCCGCGACGCTCGAGTAACTACATATTTAGCGGGGTGGCCTCCCCTACTATATATTTGAAACTAGTTATTGTTCGCGTTATATACTGATCCCGTAACTTACATACACAGGAACCTATTCCCGGGATCAGAAGTATCCTATGTGTTATAACAGATATTGCGCACGCGCAAACGAACGTTACGTACGTACGCACGCACTCACGCACACAATAACATTTATAATATTAGATGAGGTTATTCCGAAATTGTCCCATTTAAATTTCATAAAGATCTGATGACGGGTTTTAGGGGGCTTACTCCGAAAAACGAAACTATTCGTATCCGTTGACGTTTCTGTCATTTAGCTACCCCGAAAGTGTTTTGTGTCGGGCTTCGAATCCGTCTTCGTATGTTTGACATTGGCGTTGTCGATCGTTGTCAGTGTACCTACTCTCAAAATACATTTGACGTTTTCGTAGTCGTTGTCAGTCGCTGTTTGACAAGTAATCTTGCGGATTATTAGGGTAAGCAGGGGGAATGGCGTTCACTTATGGCAAACACGGTATATTTTTTAAAATATCTATTACAAATCATAATTAAGAAATGTAACAAAGTCTTTAACTATCGAGGAATCAACATTTCAACAACAAAAGCATATATCTTTTACCTACTAGTAGTAGCAATACTTCAAAAAAAAAAACGTTTGAGCAGCATTGCCCCTGCCATTTGGGTAATGCCGCTCAGAGATATGAGTGATATTTACTAACATGTTTTTTAGAATGTATTATGTTAGGTGCATTTTAATAAATATATTAATGAGATCAACCTTGTATTTTTTATACAGTAAAAATAAAGCCTACAATAACAAATTGGCATTAATTTATTAAGCTCCCAGTCCGCAGATCGTGCAGCGATACCACAACTCGTTTATTTTTCTGAATTCCACGCACATAATACATTTGTTATAATTTTTATCGTCTGCATTCATTTCGTCATCACAGTCGTCTTCGTCATAACTCTCCGAAGAACTTTCTTGTATAATAAGTCACTACGGAGTAATGGCGTTCGGCTGAGCGGTAAAACCCCAAACGGTCGTTTTATTAATAATTTTAAAATAAAAAGAAACCATACCCACTTATTGAAAATTTATTTTATTATCACAAAACTGCAGTTTTACTGTCAGAATAGTAAAAGTAAAAACTAATTAACAACCATAGTTCTTAACTTACCAACAACACCACGTAACCGATATCTACGCGGGCAGAGCCGCGGGCAAAAGCTAGCTTTATAATTTCATTTAAAAAAAGAGTATATTATTTAGATCCAAGTCAAATACTCACTTATTAAAAGTCACATCATATTTAAACATAACGGCGGCTAATTTGCTGTCTGCTTCCAAACTCACGTAGGTATTGTTTTGATTAGTCTTGCGTTTACCGTTCCCATTATTGACCGGCTGTACGATGAAATTTGTTCCTTTTGGCCATCTCATACTTAGGCTGTAAGGATATGTACAATAAATTAGACAATATGATGAATTTGTTTCTATATATAATATGTATGTATTTACAAAAAAAAAAGTATATAAGTATGTTTATCCGCATTCTAGATTCCATAACACAAGCTAGTTAAGTTCTTATGCTTACCATCGGTCTAGATAGCGTTGTGTAGAATGTTGTGGAATATTTATTTATTTATTATTTATTTAATTCGAAATACATCAGAAAAAGAAGCGCTCATGTGGGACTTGAACCCATTCTAGACCCATGGTAAGCATAGCTTAACTAGCTTGTGTTATGGAATCTAGAATGCGGATAAACATACTTAGATACTTTTTTTTGTAAATACATACATACTATACATAGAAACACCCAGACCAATGCAAATAGCCATATTCATGCATACAAATATTTGCACTGAGCGGGAATCGAACCCGCGCCCCCTGCGTAGCAGTCGCGTTCACTGCCACCACGCCACGGAGGCTGTCACAGAGAGTTATTGAGCCACACACAATTTCCCTTCTCTTAATATCTGTCTTTAAGGGCGACGGTGGAGCCATCTACCAACTTTCTTACGAACTGTTGGAACCAATGAATGATTTTTCAAAAAAAAATTAAACATGGATTTTTGATGACTCCACCCAAATATTTGAATGAAATTTTTGCAGCATTAATTATGCTAACGTTTTAAGTTCGAAATACATCGAGAAAAAGAAGTGCTCAAGTGGGACTTGAACCCACGACCTTGCATAATAAATGCTATAAAAATGTCATTCCAATATTATGAAATTTAGACACAGTATTGCCAGCGAAGCAAGCTGGCAGGAAACGGCATGGAAAAAGCGTTTTGTATGAGTACATTATAAATGCAAAACTGACTCTGTCTGTCTGTATGTTACGCTTTCACGCCTAAACCACTGAACCGATTTTTATGAAATTTGGTATAGGGGTAGATTAGACCATGAGAAAGGACATAGGCTATGTTTGGCCACGATAACCGACATCCACGCGGGCGGAGCCGCGGGCAAAAGCTAGTTATTCTTTAAATTATTATCAACGTGTGCATGCTATGTGACTATATTTACACGCAGCAAGTGCAGTTGCACAAGGCAAATATTAAGCCAGCGCTGACTGCCATCTTATTGGCAGCCAGTGTTGGCTTCGTGTAAACTAAATAAAAGCCAATGAAGCGAGAGAAAAAAGGTAAACAAAGCGACCATTACTGAGTTACGTTGCGATAACTAGCGATTATTTTCTGTCATTGTCACACATGTCACACGTACGCGACAATGGCCGAGCGACAGCTGTCGTTGCATGTTTCGTAGTACAGGAAAGCTGTCAGCACAGCGGTTCTAAACTGTCAGATCCGCCATCTTAAGAGCAATTTTATTCCTGTCCGGAATGAAGTGATACGTAATAATTTTCAAATAAATAAGTTTGGAACCGCTGAAACATTGTTTACCTTTTTTCTCTCGCTTCGTTGGCTTTACTTTAATCTAATGTAATTTAATCTTTCTTACCCAGTAATGCGATCCCATCGACTTTGATTCTCGGTACAGCCCGCCTTGTTCAGGTCTTGCCATGTTCGCTTCAAGAGGTTCAATCTATCTTTGGGGACGGAACGCACGCGATCATACCTGGTCAAAGAAGAATAGGTAACATATTGGTACGAGAAAAAGATAACGAGTCCTAAAAAGTATAACAACTGTCTAACTCGAAATACATTGGGGAAAAAAACCCTCAAGTGGGACTTTCCAACAGTTCGTAAGAAAGTTGGTTGATGGCTCCACCGTCGCCCTTAAAAGACGGATATATAGAGAAGGAAAATTTTAATCATGTGTGACTCAATAGCTCAGTTGGAAGAGCATTCCCCCTGTAAGGGAAAGGTCGTGGGTTCAAGTCCCACTTGAGCGCTTCTTTTTCCCGATGTAATTTAAAAGTTAGCATAATAAATGCTATAATTTTTTTATTCAAACTGTCTAATTGCAATGCTTCGTTATCGCCTTTGGGTTGTGGAGGTCAGATGCAGTTGATTCACGGAAATGTCAAATTCGAGTAATAGAGGGCGAGCCTATTACCGTAAAACGATGTTTACTGTCGGATGAAGAACAGCCTTTTCCAGCTTATCATCAGGCAATGAGAAGTCCTATTGACGTGTCCTATATATAAAAAATAAAGTTTAAAACTAAAACCCGACTATCGAAAAATCAAGCTTTAAAAAGTAACAAACAAGAAAATATCAAGGATAGCCGTGGTCGTATGCCACTTTTGCCTAGAATATATTGTTTTGTCAGAGTAAGTGGCATACGACCACGGCTATCCTTGATATTTTCTTGTTTGTTACTTTTTAAAGCGTGATTTTTCGATAGTCGGGTTTTAGTTTTAAACTTTATTTTTTATTTATATTATTTTGGGGCAAGGTAAAGCTAATCATTTATACATATTTGAAATGTGCTTCTTAAGTCCTTTCATTTCATACCAAACACGGCATATTTATCTCAAATTTATTTTTAAACACAGTACCTTATGAGCGCTAGAGGGCGCCACACAAGATTGAGTGACACATCATATAGCCTATAACCATCGGACGAGAAAGCCGCTTGTAATGATATCTCATTAGTCCAGTTCTAATAAGTAGTTGAGGAGCTATGAGGGAACAAATGAACATACATACATACATACATAGCCTGTCAAAATCATAACCCTCCTTTTGGCTTCGCCGTAGTCGGGTAAAAAATAATTCTGTTCAATATGAATACAAAAGTCTCACCATGGTTTGCAGTAGTCTTCACTCCGTGGCCTTTGGATATTTACTACACTCTCATCACTGGGGAAAAAACACAGGCAAAGTAAACTTTTTGTTTCTCTATGTGTGCACATATTATTTACGTTACGATCCAGATGTAAACATTGTATTTAGGATTGTGATGTGTTTTGTGCATTTAAATAAATAAAAAAAAAGCCAACAAAGCGAGAGAAAAAAGGTAAACAAAGTTTGAGCGGTACTAACATTTTTATTCAAAAATTATTACGTACTAGCTTTTGCCTGCGGCTCCGCCCGCGTGGATGTCGGTTATCGTGACCGAATATAGCCTATGTCCTTTCTCATGGTCTAATCTACCCCTATACCAAATTTCATCAAAATCGGTTCAGTGGTTGAGGCGTGAAAGCGTAACATACAGACAGACAGACAGACAGAAAGACAGACAGACAGACAGAAAGACAGACAGACAGACAGACAGACAGACAGAGTTACTTTCGCATTTATAATATTAGTATAGATCACTTCAAGCGCGTTCCAGACAGGAATAACATTGCTCATAAGATAGGTATAGGAGGATAGGATCACAGTTTAGAACCACTGTGCTTTCCTGCTTTCCAGTTTTCCTGTACTACGAAACACGTAACGACAGCTGTCGCTCGGGTATTGTCGCGTACGTGTGACATGTGCGACAAGGACAGAGACAATAATCGCTAGTTATCGCAACGTAACTCAGTAATGATCGCTTTGTTTACCTTTTTTCTCTCGTCTCGTTGGCTTTACTTTACTCATACATACATATAGGTACTCAAACATATACTCACGCCTATAAATCCCCGAAGGGATAGGCAGAGGTGTATTAACACCCATATTTCGCCAACTACGATTTTCGATCCCGCGTAATAGAGGACGAGCCTATAACCGTCTAGCGGGTACTTAGTCATGGGCTGTATGTTTACTGTCGGATGGAGAACAGCCCTATCCCTTAGTCACCTTCAACGACACCCTCAGGAAGATATGGGGTGGTACCCTATTCTACTCCACCTGGAACCAACACGGCATTCTACAACACCCACATGAAGTGAAATACAAAAAAAACACAAAAATATATTACGAGTATTATTATTTCAATTTCAATTTATTTAATATTTACAATAACTTGCTCACATTATCTATCTTATAGTAAAATTACATTACACTGTGTTAGATTTACAGTAATTAGTAGGTAATTGTATTTAGGTATTATTGGAACAATTATATTAAAATTTAAATGAAAAACAAGATAGAGTAAACGACGGTGTCTGTGCTAGTGTGAACTGTGTGTCAGACACCAGAATGCATTTATTGCCAATATGCATTCAATAATCCATTTAAATTATTTTTTTAAATGTTTTTTTTACACTGTAAGAGAATCCTTCTGGTACAGTAAAAGAAAAAAGGATTATACAAGGTGATTTTATAGTCATATAAATTATTTGTTTCTCGCATATATACGTTTATATTATACTAGCTTTTGCCCGCGGCTCCGCCCGCGTGGATTTCGATTATCGCGACCAAACATAGCCTATGTCCTTTCTCAAGGTCTAATCTACCCCTATACCAAATTTCATCAAAATCGGTTCAGTGGTTTAGGCGTGAAAGTGTAACATACAGACAGACAGACAGACAGACAGAGTTACTTTCGCATTTATAATATTAGTATGGATACGGAATTAATTAATTCGTGGATAATAGTGTGGGTTGTGCGTTTTTATTTTGTAAACCTAGTTCTTAAGCATTCACTATAACGCATAACTGTTTTTTGTCCATAAGAAATAAAATAAAAAAAAAATTAAAAAAAAGTTTCGGCTAAAAAGAATTTGGGCATAGTTTCGAAAGCAACATCTGGAAGCCTTCATTTGGCGCAAGAAAAGTTTTTTTTTTGTCAATATTGTGAATAATGTTCAGGTGAAAAAAAAAATACATTGAAAAAAAAAATTCTTTCACCAAATTAATACTTCAAGATGATTTTGCTATCGAAACTGTGCGCCAATTCTTTTATTCGAAAGGACTATAAAATCACCCAGTATACTTTAATTTCGAAATAGAAAGGTCACACTGCACCTGTTCCCGCGACCCAGATAAAGTTCCTTAGAATTTCTGTGAGCCTGGTACTTCATGCCAATGTACTTTTTTTTTCCGTGCGGAAATCCCCTCAGATACCCCCCCCTGCCGGAGCCGGAAGGGGAGGTTATGTCGGACTCGAACCGACTAAAACCGCACGCCGACTGTGGGTCTTGGTGCTAGGCCGGAGGTGAGGTTGTCATAGACATATCCCTCGCACCCCGGCTGACCCAGGGCCATCCCTTACGGTCTGGCCCTCCTCAGGCATGCCAATGTACCAGGGTTGCAGAAAATACTGATCCCGTGACCGCGACCCGCAGCAATCTATATCTTACGTTTCTTTGATTGCAATTAAACAAACGTAAGATTTTAAGTCTGATCAAGACCTTTCTAATAAAAAAACCGCATCAAAATCCGTTCAGTAGTTTTTGCGTTCATCACGAACAAACATTTACAATTATATAATAGTATATAGAGTATAGAAGAGAACGATTGTGGGTTAGAGTCCCGCCTGGACCGATTAAAACTTATCCCTACCTTATTAAAATATGAAATTCCCTAACACAAGCCAGTTAAGTTATGCTTACTATCGGTCTAGATAGCGTTGTGTAGAATGTTGTGGAATATTTATTTATTTATTTATTACTTATTACTAACTGACCCGGCAAACTTCGTTTCGCCTTAGAAATTAACTTCTTCAAATTTTTTGAATGAATCTTTTATAGCATTTATTATGCTAACTTTTTAAGTTCGAAAAAAATCGGGAAAAAGAAGCGCTCACATTTCCCTTACAGTGGGAATGCTCTTCCAAAGGAGCTATTGAGTCACACCTGAATCACTTTAAATTTCCCTTTTCTTTATATCCGTCTTTAAGGGCGACGGTGGTAGGGTTACCAAATGAAAAAAATAAAAGACCGGAGAAAAGGCCTGATTTCCATGGCAAAGTCCTGAGATTTTATGGATTTTATACAGTTTGAGAATTTTTTCTCAAAAACGTATTATTATCGTTTTATACACTGCGGATCTAGCTCACATCACAGCGGTGCACGGGGCGGAGGGTGGCAGCAACGGCATCATACGTCGCTTCGCAGCGCGGTTAAGTGGGTATTACATCTTCCTGAATTCAGAATCCTAAATTCAGAAAGCTATTTAGGAAAAGAAATTCAGTCACCGAAGCTCGCGATTACACGTTCACTAACGACAAATAAGTAATGATTTTAACTGCAATTGTTACCAAAGGAAGATTATTTTTAGTTTGTTTTACTTTAATAAATAAGTAATGATTTTAACTGCAATTGTTACCAAAAAAAGATTATTTTCAGTTTGTTTTACTTGGATAAATAAGTAATGATTTTAAAAAGAAGATTATTTTTAGTTTGTTTTACTTAGATAAATACTTGATTTTAACTGTTCAATTGTTAATTAAAGAGATCTATAAAATGTAACCTTGTGTTTTACTGAAAGTCCTGAGATATCACGAGATTTGCAAAATCCGGCCGCAATCCTGAGACAAGTCGAAAAAGGACAAATCCTGAAATATGGTAACCCTAGACGGTGGAGCCATCTACCAACTTTCTTACCCACTTAAGCGCTTCTTTTTCCCGATGTAGTTCTTCAAATTCTCCTAAGCCAAGGGCAATACTTATGTTCTACTGAACTCCACAGACCACAGGTAAAAAACAAAGAACTCACCACGGTTTGCCTTTTTTCAGAGTGCCGTCGCGTAGTGCCGCTTTTCTTTTTTCAAATTTCTCTTTACTGTGATAAAAAATAAAAAATATAACTAACTCTAGCCTGCAGTTCTAAAATAAAGCCAACGAAGCGAGAGAAAAAAGGTAAACAATGTTTCAGCGGTTCCAAACTTTTTTATTTCAGAAAATGATTACGTATCACTTCAAGCGCGTTCCAGATAGGAATGAAATTGCTCACAGTTTAGAACCACTGTGCTGACAGCTTACCTGTACTACGAAACACGCAACGACTGCTGTCGCTCGGCCATTGTCGCGTACGTGTGAAATGTGCGACAAGGACAGATAAAATAATCGCTAGTTATCGCAGCGTAACTCAGTAATGGTCGCTTTGTTTACCTTTTTTCTCTCGCCTCATTGGCTTTACTTTACACACATCTTAACTGAGAAAGATTCCGCGACTCACCTCAGTATTTTTGTCTCTGGAATGTATTTTTCACCCACTGGTACTTTCACGAATTTGACGTCTCTATAAAAAAAAACATGTAATTTATTTTCGTTTATCAATTCCCACTAAAATAGCCAACATAAGACAAGCAGCGGCGATATGTAGTAAAATATTATGGCAGAGTAGAGTATCCTCGAGCTCCCGAAGCCGAAAACCCCTAGTAGTACTCCAGATAGGTACTCCAGTAGGGTAGGCAGCGCGAGTGTAACGCCCCTGGTGTTGCATACGTCCATAGGCCACGGTAACCACTTTCCATCATGTAGGCCGTGTGCTTGTCTGCCACCTAAGTGGTATAAAAAAAAAAAAAAAAGATACATAACACATTGGCATAAAAACACCATTACAAAAAAGCACGCGCTTGGCGCTAGTTGTTCTTTTTTGTAGTGATGTTCTTTTTATGAAATTACCGTTTCATTTAGCTTTACTAACGCGATGGGTATAAGTATTTAATATAATAATTATAAAAAATAAAAAATGATGAAGAATGATCGAAGATGTGCGTGGTGTGCGTTGAGTCTGTGAAAAATCCGCGACTGACTTTTTGCGCGCCATGCAGACATTTTGTCGATCACACAAAAAGTTTGCCGTCTGCGCTGCACTTAAAAGATCACAGATTGAAAAAAACTATTTGTATTTTACTTGCAGGAGAATATGTTCCTGCACGAAAATTAATCATTTGCGGCTTAAATCTATACATACGAGTCATAATATGTGAGTGATTGCCAAATAAATTTCTTTCTTTCTTTCCTTCTTATTGCATTTTACACAGTCACAGGTGGTCGGTTAGTAGGTATATTTTGTTACTAACTGACCCACCAGATGCACAAGGTGGGTGGTTAGGAACATTTATTCCTAACTGACCAACCAGGTGGACAACTCAGGTAGTCAGTTGGGAACGGGGGATTTTTTTTTGTTCAAATCGGATTTATTTTTATGCCAATGTGTTATGTAGCGTTCCCCTTACACCCGGTATTGTACCGACTTTTAAATCGTACCACCTCTAGATTTCTCATTAAATTACACTTTTTTTCTACACTGGCAACACGTTAGGTGTCAATTTCAAATGATGGGTAAGTTGGAAGCGACAGTAAAGCATTTCCCCAATAACCCCAATAACGACTGCCATAGATGTCCGTATGGCAACCGGGAGCGACGGCTTAACGTGCTCTCTGAGGCACGAATAGACCAATGCAAATACCCATATTCGTGCATAAAATATTTGCACTGAGCGGGGATCGTACTGCTGCTGAGAGCGGTCGGTACCAGAAGTGGCTCACGGATAATACACGACCTCCAGATAACATCCAGCCCACTGAGAGCCTACCACCCGGGCATGAAACAAAATGGGCCACCTGAAAATCCTTAAATAGGTTGAGGTCTCAGGTCGGCTGCTGTAGGGCGAACAGGGTAAAATGGAGTTACCTGGACGCAGGGGGTGGTGGCTGTGACTGTGGTGCACCTCTACAGTCGATGGACCACTTTGTCGTGCCCACTGTGCCCCTACACCTGCACGATTGCCGACCTAAATGAAGCTACGCAAGGTACGGTCAAAGTCGCCGAGTTTTGGGCTGGGCGCATCTAGATATTTAAATTGTACACGTAAAAGAAGCGGGGATCAAACCCGCACCTCCTGAGTAGCGGCCGCGTTTACTACCGCTACGCCAGACTCTCTCTCTCTTCTATTGTATTCTTACCGAAATATTAACAACTTACAAACATCCTTTAGACATCTTGCTCGCAATTCTAACTTTATAATTAGTTTTTAAATCCGCCAACTTTTGCACTTGGTCTACAATCTTCCTAGCCTGATCGTTGAACACGCTCTTAATATCCTCCGAACGCGCGACATTCATAATATTCTTTACGAAGCACTCCTGGTCTTTATTCGATACATCGATTATGACACTAGCTTCCGAGTCGTCTGATAAGAACTCCATAATAGTTACGAATGTGGATATTACGAATTTGGAGCCCAAATAATGTAATCTTTCTTGGTGTTCGATTATAGAAGGTCTATAATGACGGTTTATTGGTTCTTTGTCGAAAATATCTTCTGGGACGCTGTAAGAAATATTTTAATTATCATTACGAGAATATCAGAACGTGAGGTATAAAGGTCGTGCCAAATCGATTGAGTTTGCAGTAAATATCGTATTATAAGCTAATATGAAAAAAAATAATATAGTGACTTGGGTGTATTAAAAAAAAGGTTTACACGGGCGCCACGTGGCGCTGCAGTTGGTTTCACTAAATTGTGAAAATTAGTTGCAATGCAACCGGTGCAAACTAGGTCAACAAACTTCTACTTCTATATATAAATTAGGTACACAGGGCTAGAGGTATACAGAGTGATGTTTTTTAATTACAAATTGTACATATATGCAAATACATATAAGCTAAATTGTTATTAAATTAACAAACAAACATAAAAAAGCCTCAAATGAACCACCACTGGAATACATTAAATTATTTTCTTTCAAACCGAAATAGGAAATATGCATGTTATTTTTTTATATTTTTAAATGGAATATTTACACTATTATATAAATATTAAAAAAGATACGGTGCAAAACAAACAACATTTGTTTTTTTTTTTAAGTTTTAAAATGGTAGGCTGATCAGCTTTTCAAACGACCGCCATATTGGCGCGCTTGAGGCTAATGTACGAAGTACGAATAACTAAACGACTACGTGATGTCGTGGATAGCTGATAAAGTGTTTTGGACTGTAATGTATTCATGTTTTGTGTTTTACATCATTTAAATAATGCAACAGGACAATTTATTCACAAAATTATGCACCAGACGTCACAAGCCGACATTTTTTATCATGTATTATGACGTCAATGGTTCTTCAAAATCGGAACGCTATTCGTCGGCATTTCCGACCAATAACGTTGCATTTTAATTCATTTCAATTGAATATTCTACTGACTAGTCAAATAAGTTACTTTTTACTAAACGTCAAAACGATAAGTTTTATGGTAACTGGTATGAAAAAAGATTTAGTGACGTCATAAAATTTAATAGTCAAATAAGTTACTATTATAGATTGGGTGGATGATTAAAAATAAATAAAAACTATAAAATAAAAACCGACGCAATTTTTACCGCTCTTTTACCATTCTCCATTTAAATAAGTTCGGTTAGAAAATTTATTTTAACTATAGGATAGTATCCAATTTTCGTCTCAACTTACGCACATTTTTGATAATTATTTTCTTAATCAAATCGTAATTATATTTGAAAATAGTAACTCTAAAAGAAAAGTCTGATATTTGAATCATACGCATATTCCCTGTTACTAATATTGCCTCTAGCCCCTCCCAGGTAAGCTAAATTGCTTGTGTTAGGAGTGTACCCAAGTCGGTAGTGTAATGACCAGGATTCGAACCCGGGACCTCTCGACCATACGACAGACTACTTACCCACTAAGCTACCAAAGCTCTTAGTAGAAGTACAAACTTTGAATACTTACTCTTTGTTTGCCATCTTATGTATCTTTTCCAAAAGTAAAGACCTAAAATTTTATCAAAATTATTAGTTCATATACCTAGATTTATTATTTAAGTATACTGGGTGATTCTATAGTCGTTTCGGATAAAAAGGATTTGGGTACAGTTTCGAAGCAAAAGCAAAATCATCTGGAAGTATTTATTTGGCGAAAGAAAAAAAAATATTTTTTGTTAATGTTCAAGTGAAAAAAAGTGTATGGGAATTAAAAAAAAAATTGAATGAATTTTTTTATAGCATCTATTATGCTAACTGTTAAGTTAGAAAAACATTGGAAAAAATGAAATGCTCAAGTGAGACTCGAACTCACGACCTTTCGCTCTCGCCCTCACGCAGTCGCCCTGTAAGCGAAAGGTCGTGAGTTCGAGTCTCACTTGAGCATTTCATTTTTTCCAATGTTTTTCTAAAAAAAAATTTTTTTCTTTCGCCATATTAATACTCCCAGATGATTTTGCTATCCAAACTGTGCCCAAATTATTTTTTATCCGAAGCGACTATAAAATCATCCTGTATATGAATGAATGAATGAGTGATATGAAAGTTAAGTATTAGTTAGGTATTTAACTAAAGGTAAATAAAGAGGTGTTTCCATCCAATTGAGCAATCCAACTGGGGAAGTACCTCCACCCTACAGAATACCGCGGCCATAATAACCTCGTGTTGTGTTCAGCGGTGAGTAGGGTAGCCGGAGCTCACTGGAGAGCAGTAGCGAAGGGGGAAAATTTTGAAAATGGAGTTTTTGTTGTTGTTGTTTTTGTATTTCAACCTTGTCCATATGGAATAGGGTTGATATTTAATCAACACTTAAAGCGTTTTCCCGCCTGAATTGACTTTTTATATAAAAAAAAAAACTTACTTAGTAGTCAAAGTACTTCTTAATTCCCTAATTCGAAAATCGTAATCGCAACGACGAATTTTGGCAGCCTCCCATAATTTCAAGACACGCCTTTTTGGCCCTACTACCGTTGTCAAAACTATCGTCTATAGCGCTACTAAATATAGTATGTATGAATGTTGCACCAGCGTTATCTAAATCACAAAACTCTAATTTTGTTTGGGTAACATCTTTAACGAAATTTAGAGTTTGTAAGCAGAGAGATATGAATTTGTTTCGTGTTGGTTGGGTATTTATGCTAGACCTGTTTCGTTTCACCGGTTTGGCGACTGAGGCTTGGGATATTGGTTTCTTGATGAACCTGAAAAGAAAATACCTATTATAAAGAGGTGTGTGAAGTAATACGGAAATTTAATTACAAGACATCATACTAGGAATGAGTACACACGTGTAGTGCGTGCGTGCGTGCGTGCTTGCGTGCACGAGTGAGTGCGTGAGTGAGTGCGTGAGTGCGTGAGTGAGTGAGTGCGTACGTGAGCGCGTGCGTGCGTGCGTGAGTGAGTGCTTGCATGAGTGCGTGTCGGAATCAGTGAGCGAATGACGGGCGTACGGGCTTGTTGATTAGTCCTTTTATTGGATTTTGATTGGTTGGTGTAAGCAGAAGAATATAAATACGTACTCTGATAGTGGACTAGAGGCCGACGGACTGGAGTGCGACCTGTTATAGTCCGCGACGACTAATCTTGATGGTCGTCTTTGTTCGTTGGCTAACCTTAACCTAGAAAAGGAAAATAATGAGAATGTGAGTGCGATTCATTTGAGTCTATAGCACAAGAATGGCCCAAGGTTTTTCTGCAGCGGACTGTACAGTCCACGAGATACGGTTGCACCTTTAAATATGTATAAAAAAAAATAACTATAGTTTTCTTACATGATAGTATTTAAACAGTGTTTGAGGCACTTTTTTTTAATATCTCCTAATAGGTATTATCTATTAGGAGACCCCGCTTTCCACATTGCATAAGAAGAAGCTACCTACTAGTACCTTTTTATCTTCGTTTACGTAACTCCCTTGTCGATGGTACAAGAAGCTCTTAAAAAAATAGTGTGGGTATTGAAAACCGACCTTTCGGCGTTCCCGCTGGTGTTCGTGCTGGTGATCTCGCTGCCGTTCTCGCTGGAGGTCATGCTGGCACTCACGCTATCGTTCATATTGACATTCTCGCTGGCATTCATACTGGAGTATTCGCTGGCGCTCACACTGCTGTTCTCGCTGGCGTTCATGCTGGAGGTCAGGCTGGCACTCACGCTAGCGTTCATATTAGCATTCATACTGGTGTTCTCGCTGCCATTCTCGCTGGCGTTAATGCTGGAGGTCAGGCTGGCACTCATGCTAGCGTTCATACCGGCGTTCTCGCGTGCATTCACGCTGACATTCTCGCTGGCGCTCACGTTCTCGCTAGCGTTAATGCGGGCGTCCTCGCTAACGTTGCCGGTAGCATTCTCACTGGTGTTCACTCTTGAGGGCGATATTGGTTCACTTCTTGGCCGCCTGGATAGGGAATGTGAATAATATACATATAATATGGTATCGGCCTACATTCATGTTTCTTTGAAGTACTTACACCTAAATGTAGCTGTGCCCACGATTTCATCCGCATGAACTATGATCGAGGTTTTAATATAATTTTACGCAGAATACTACAACGACACTTGAATGAAATTTTTATGGGATTTATCATGCTAACTTTTAAATTCGAACCGTCGTCGCCCTTAAAGACGGATATACAGAGAAGGGAAGTGTGACCTTTCCTTTACATAGGAAGTGCTCTGACCACTGAGCTACCATGCTACGCCTGACTCAATACGATTTTTCAATCTGTTAAGTAAAAAGGCTTGGCTGTCCTCTATAGACATCAGCAAAAAACTAAACAATGATCCCTAACTAAATTAAAAGATAAAAATTTTGAAAGAAGTATGTACTCACTCTGGGTAAAACATTTTTCTGTAGTATAAGAACCTGTAAAAAAAGTAGATATTTGTTTAGAAATAAACTTGTTTGCTGCTATAAAACTCAGTTTGTTTACTATAGAGGTATAGCTAATGGTTTAGTCTACTCTCGACCCCTCAACCCCCAATAAATAATGTGTCCACTGAACCCCTAACTGTAGCTGTCTTGACGCCTGGAGGTTGAGAGTGGATTTTATTTTACAGCCAAGTTTTAGTTTCCTCTCGACCCCCATTAGTACTTTTAAGATGATAAATCATTCATCAGTCTACCCCATATGCATATAAAAAAAAAAAAAAAATAATAATAATAAATAAAATACTAATAATACTAATATCGGTAGCTTGGTCCCTGTACCCGATGCCGGTGGGGTACTAATTTTTATATTTTTAAATAGATGTTTTTTTATATATACTTCTTAAAAATATAATTTATAAGTTTTATATAAATGAATAAAGAGGAACATAACAATAAAATAAAATTTACAATGAATGTTAAAAGACAGGTATTTTTTTCGTAAAGCTGTACATGTGTTTCTCCCTTATAAAAAAGAAATATTTTTTGTGCTAGCTACATTTTGGTGCAAAATTATTTTTATTTCTATTTCTTCTTTCTAAAGCGATTATTTTATCTTGAAGTTTATTACACTCCTGTATGTTGGCAGAATCACAGCAATAAGCGAACAGAGCCATAAACCAAGAACTGAACTGTAAGGAGACACATTCAAAGTCAAAGTCAAAAATCAATTACCATTAAATCGTTTATCATCTAAATATTCTTGGATTTTATAATAGCCTAATTAAATATCCAGCAGCCTCTGTGGCATTCTAAAGTATGTTAGTGTCAACGTCTCCCAAACATAATTGGTTATCCATTTCCGTAAGGGTTATACCTCAAACCAAACTTAATGGCGGCTCGGAAGTTCGTATGAGTGCAGATTGAGGGCAATCGGCATTTGACTCGAAATTTCTCCCAGCAGACAGGAGAGAGGAGGTCGTGGAGGCCAAGAAAAGAGGTGTAAAAGTGTGTATAATAACAGGGGATATAGAATACTTACTGTCTATATTCCACGAACCTGCCATGTAAATATGAATAGTTATTTTCTTTCTTAGGCGCACAAGCAATCATGAAAATTCTATTACTGATTGAATATTTCATTATATCTTTTATTTCTTTGGCAATTTCCCCATAGTCGCTATCTTTGGTTAGCACTTCAAGATTATCCACATTCCGAGCAATCCTATGTAAAATTTCTTCTACATATTTGGATGTATAACTATTTCGAAATTCAAGTTCAATCGCCTCGCTTCTTAAAAAGTTTAGAATAGCTACCAAATGGCTCCTAAATAATTTGCCATTTAAAAAGCCTACAAGAGTTTCAAATGAGCATGCTTTTATATCTATTTCTGGTTTTGGCACGTTAATTTCATTGTCTTGATCTGCCACCGACTGGGGCTGTGCTTCTTCCTGCTTAGGCAATGGCAGAGGTGTGATAAACATATCAAGCTGGAGACTTGTTTGCGGTTTTTTTGACGAAGGTGGAAGGTTTAAATTAATCTCGGTATCATCCTTCGTTGCTTCACAATTACTAGTACTCGGGTTCGCCATCGTTAACAAATATACAATCAACTTGAGTATATATAATTTTAATTTTTGTTTTTATAACAAAATAAAAAAGTTCATATGCAAACAAAATAATTTACTCACTGCTCGATAATGGGCAAATATCATCACAAACAAAGTATCCAAAGCAAAACTCACAAGAGGTGCAAGTGCAACTGTGCAACTGCAACTGCGCAGCCTGCACTGTGCAACAGTTTTCAATTTTTCTTAAAATCAAAAATGGCACACAACAAACAACACACACACAACCAAGCATGCGTATGAATTAGGGATGTACGATATTAATCGAAATCGTTGAATCGATATTGTGACTTCTAAATATCGCAATATCAATTTTGGACACGATATCGCGTGTGTAAAAAAATCAATGAATGTTTTGATTCTTAAACATCGATATAGTTCTTTTATAAGCAAAGTAACATTACTACCTACTTGAATTTTTTCTTGGTTTAGAATATAAATAGATTGGTTATTGTAAGTCACTCTGGTCACTCACTCATTCATTATTTTATTATAAGTGCTATCATTTTGAACTAACGAACGTTGTATGTGTTATTTAAAACCGATTAATGAAAATAATGATGAATTATTTTAAAACGATTATGACTTATAAGTAGACCCTTTGGAAGTATGGAACAGTGTTCTTCGATATTCATAACCCATATTTTAAAAAAAACACTATTAAACATTTGTCACTCTGTACCAGCAACAAAGACAACACTGAAAAGAACATAAATCAAAGATACTTAAATTGATCCAAGTTACTTTAATTGCAGGGCATTGATAATAAGCTATGTGACTTTTTGTTACATTTTTGTAAACCATAGGCCCGTTTTGACATTATCCGATCCAATATCGAAGAAGGACGATAATAACCTAGACCAAGATCATATCTGATAAAATCTTAATCATAAAGTGTACGCCATTGGTACTTTAACCTGTCATAACTGCGTCTGCATTCTCTGTGTTACAGTTGTAGTCGGTTCGAATAATATTTAATAATCCGATATCGAGCCAGACGATGTGAAAGACAGATACATAAATACATTTTACTTCCTCCGATATTGAATCGGCGTCCAATACCATCGAATCGAATAATGAAAAAATGCATTAATTCGGCGAAAAGACAAAAAAATTATAGCCTCCCTACATTATTTCACCTTTACATTAATCCCATCAAATCAAATCAATTAGCCCAATGCAGTCCACTGCTGAACATAGGCCCCTCCCGATGTGTACCATTTCGTCCGCTCCTCCACTTTTTGCATACATTCCCATACATTATAAATTTTCTTTTATTTCGAAATATTTGTACTTCTCTGTGATCGAAACTGTGCCCAAAATCTTTCACTCCGAAACCACCATAAAACGAAAAAAATATGTCCATTTTTCAATCTTTTTAGCACATAAGTTAAAGTACAGATGAAAAAATCGATATTGTAAAATATCAAAATTTTGTAACCGAAATATCGATATTAAGCTATCGATAGCAATATCGATATTTTATTAATATCGCTCACCCCTAGTATGAATCTTACCTACATTATTACCTATTCTGTGCATACATTTTGGTGCAAATCCGCGACACTACGATAACTTGACCTTTTACGCCGGGGGCCAATGATATTTTATACAAGATATGTTACGTTCATAGTAACAGACTCCTCAAATCTGATCCAGCAGTGTGTCACTTCTGTCAGTGCACAATAGTTGACAATTAGCGTTAAAGTAGTACGAAAGATGGGATAAGCACGTGAGTAAAAAAGATAGCTATAATTCGGAATGATTCGGACGATTGCACTTCTAGGATCGCTATGAAGCATAGATTATGATTTTGTTGAACAGAAGGGGTATTTCTTTGGTAGGCAAGAAATGAAATTCGATGAAAAAACAATACGTCATTATTTACTTCGGAAAATGATAACAATTAAATAGATAATAAACAAACTTCTCGAAAATAAAACCATAGTGACGCAATGACGTTATGATAAAAAATTAAACGCCTTCAAACGAATTTAATTTATTTCTTTTCTGCCTCTTAGAAAGTTTTTTATATCGGGATTATTTTTATGAACAAACCGTATCGTATATTTGTCAGCTATTTATTTTCTTCCTGAGCAATGTGGTAGGACGTGTAAATAGTCCGACCACTGGTGTGTTTGCACACAGAGCGTATAAGAACCTGTGACCTGAAGTTTGGTTGTAATAAAAAAGAAAATACACATGTGACCGCTTCTATGAAAGAAAACGCAAGAGAACCGGCACTGACCTGAGTTCCACCTCGTGAGGATTCAGCTGCAGACAGGCGTGGTTCCTGGCACGTGCTGGTGGGTAGGTAGGTGTTGACCGGCCGGTGACTTTCTTGAGTTAGTCGTTTTCTTCCGATACACTTCACTTATACTGACTTGAGAATGTGGCCAAAGGAACTTATAGAGTTACACAGAAAAAGAAACGAGGAGTTGAAGTACTCAACTTCCGTTCAGAGCGGCAGCGGGTTGACAAGTAAAAATGCGGGGGAGATCGTCCGCCTTGAAGCTTGAGAGTGTCGCTCGTAGGAACTTCAGTCTCAAAGCATAGTTCGAAAAATCCGTGCACAGCGCCATCTATTGGCCTTCTTCAACACTAAGTGGTCAACAAATGAGCGCCAATACTCAAACATTATTCTATCACAGAAGCGGTCCCTTTAAATTACAAAAATTGAAATACAATTAAATTATGTGGGAAATAATTAAGAAAGTACATAAGCGCTCCACCACAATGTTCGACCTTTTTTCGAAGTATATCTCTCAGTGGTTTCAAAATGATTGCTACAAATTCAGCTGCTTTTTGAAGGTATCCAGTCAAACTCATTTCGTTGTTCTTTAACAATTGTAATCCACTCTTGAAGTCGAAGTTCATTAGTCGGAAACCTTAAAAAAAAATTAGGTTATTGCAATTATTTAAAGGACAACAAAATAATAAAACAAAAATTTTGTTACTCAATTTTAAACAACAAATATAACTGAACAGCAGGTCAATTATAACATTAGTAGGCAGTAAACTGAAAATTACCCTATGTCGCATCTGTGCTGATAATCTATGCAAGCAGTGTTGTTGTGTCCTTGTCGTGCTCATATCAAAAAGTATCTCTGTCTTTTTTCTTTGCCGCCATTATTTTAAAAATATTAGTAAACTAATTTTAATGAAATACACTAAGAAATCGGTAATATTGTATGTACTTACATGTGATAGAAGATCCCTCGTGTTTTATTGATTTTAGTGTTGTAATTTGTACATTTTTAAAACACACGATGGTATTTTTATAGCAATTTTATTATGCGCTTACATACGTGACAACTCGGCGTTTGCCAGACATATACTAAATGCGATACGTCCCAATTGGGACGTTTTCGCGTCTTCACCAGGCGCAGTCTAATAACATATCTGCCTCTTTTTTGTATGTAATATCATTGCCGGGGGCACTTACCTCTTTTCTCTTTTACACAAAGTAGTACGTAAGATAAGACTGTGGTTACTATATACGTAAGTCTATCAAAGGTCAGTGGCCAGGGGGCATGAAAATCTTCCATCTTGTATAAATAACTTAATTTAAATAAATAAATAACTTATAATATTTTAATATATATTTTTAATATTGCCTATGCATGGTCTTTGCTGATTTGCTGATGAACCCAGATGAACCATTGCTGAACATGAACAACTATTAGGTAATCTGTGGCTGAACATAGATCATAGATTTCTCTGGATGAAACTTGGAGTATCAAGAGCTGCCATACCTACGAAAAAAAACCGCCTACCTAAACTTGGATTTGATTAATGAACCGAACGCAATATGGCGGCCTAGTAGGGAATCCAGTAAACTGTCGATAACTACTTATCGATATAAAAAGGGCACAGACTAAAAATGTATACATTTGAAAGAAAAAAATTAAGTGGTTAGCTTAAGTGGATGCTGATTATCTGTGTTCTCAGGTTGCAGCGTGCTTAGGGCTCTCTGTCAGACTTTCCTTGTGATAGCCGGAGTTTCGAATAATTCACCCAGAAGGCCGTAAAATCTACAAAGACTCTTTAAATTAAGGAGTTTTGTATAAAATCATACTTTTATTTTAAAAATAGAAGTAATTTCTTATTATGTAATTTATATTTATCAATTTAATAGCTCTATCACCAGGCAATATTATTATCCTACTTAACGTGAAAGTTTGCAAGTATTGATGGATGGATGGATGTATGTTACTCGTTCACGTAAAAAGTACTGAATGGATTTTAATGAAATTTGGTATGGAGTTAGGTGACTCCCTGGATTAACACATAGGATGTTTGGTCACGATAACCGACATCCACGTGAGCGGAGCTGCGGTGGAATCACAAAAAAATATAATTTAAAAAACGTGATTACAAATGAGACAGCCCTGAATCCTTAGTACCGAGTGAAATGTATGGCTGTACCGAATAACACCTCGTCCCCCACCACTCTCCTCTCCTCGCACGATTTCCCTGTCAAGACGGCTTCGTTGACAAACTGTACGTAGTGTGAATCGTTAGACTGTGGTATAGTACTTTAAGTACTCTAAGGCTGGCCTACCATTGTAGAAGGTGATGTTCCAAATACACATTTTCTTGTTCAACTATTTATATCATATTGATTTTGTAGTTTTATAGATGTAAAAAATGTTTTAGTATCTATTCATCAGTAATACCAGTACCATTATGCGATAGAATAATAAAAAGTCAACGGCATTTCAAAAGTCATTCACTATGTATGGAAAGTGGTCTTCGTTCTTTAAATATTTGGAAAATATCGATAATTTGACCAATCAGGTGCTACTACATCCCCACTACGTGCGAAAAGATGGAGGTTGGCGTTTTTCCTCATATGATTTTATGAATGAATGAATTTCGTAGTAGCTTCAAGTCTATATTTAGTATGTCTATGGGATGAAAGACGTCAAAAAACTCTTTCCTGTCAAATAAACAAAGCCACTTTGGCCCTTAGAGTATATCAAGAGGTGCCATACCTACGAAAAAAAACTGCCTACCTAAACTTGGATTTTATGAATGAATGGAAAGCAGTATGGCGGCCTAGTAGGGAATCCAGTAACCTGTCGATAACTACTTATCGATATAAAAAGGGCACAGACTAAAAATATATACATTTGAAAGAAAAAATTAAGTGATTAGCTTAAGTGGATGCCGATTATTTGTATTCTCAGGTTGCAGTGTGCTTATGGCTTTCTGTCAGACTTTCCTTGTGATAGCCGGAGTTTCGAATAATTCGCCCAGAAGGACGTAGAATCTACAAAGATTCTTTACAGTCTTTGAGTAACGATATATATATATATATATATATATATATATATATATATATATATATATATATATATAGTAGTACTCCAGGTACATAACACATTGGCACAAAAATAAAATCGATTTGGACAAAAAAAAATTCGCATTTTTATTTAATATTTTTGTTTTTTTTTTTGTAAAAAATGTTTTAGTATCTATTCATCAGTAATACCAGTACCATTATGCGATAGAATAATAAAAAGTCAACGGCATTTCAAAAGTCATTCACTATGTATGGAAAGTGGTCTTCGTTCTTTAAATATTTGGGAAAATATCGATAATTAAAATTCTATCACCGCATCACTAGCAATTTTATTTGACCAATCAGGTGCTACTACATCCCCACTACGTTGGAAAGCAAGATGGAGAATTGGCGTTTTCCTAATATGATTTTATGAATGAATTTCGTAGTAGCTTCACGTCTGTATATTTATGTCTATGCTTTGGCCGAACATACAATTTATTTTGACGAACATTAATTTTATGTATTCTTCGTGTTAATAACATAAACATGTCTTTCGACGTAGATTGGGACATAGAGAGGTACAGGGATGACCACGAAAGTGAAGAACATTGGCAATTAAGAAGATCATTCATGGTAAAATGGAAGAATGATTATCCAGAAAGTCGTCTTGTTTGCCTGGCCAGAGTATTTACTAATATTGAGCTATTGGGGTGTCGGTATCCCGCAGAAGTTATGCAAGAGATGGCCAGACTCTCTCATGAGGTAAACATAATTAAATATTTAAATAAATAAAGATTCCACAACATTCTACACAATGCTATCTAGCTAAGTAAGCTTATCTAGCTTGTGTTATGGCATTTAGAATGTGGATAAACATACTTAGATACTTTTTTTTGTAAATACATAGATATTATACATGGGAACACCCATACCAATGCAAATAGCCATATTCATGCATACAAATATTTGCACTGAGCGGGGATCTAACATGTGCCTCCTGCGTAGCAGTCGTGTTCTAGTGAACGCTACTTCCGCCACGCCACAGAGGCTGTCATATGTTACTAAATGCTACTATTTCATCTAGTCTGCACATGAACATATATGATATTTACTCAGTTTTAATAGTTTTTTAGTGTATACATATAAATCTCTTAAAAATTCAAACATCAACAGCAAAAAGTATTTTAGTTCAGCCAAATTTGCAGTTAGAATGGTAAAACAGATCTGAGACTACAAATTGGGTATTCTACTGACTACATGATAATAACAAATATATCGCGATAGAATCCAAAGGTTGGAATCATAAACTTAACAAGGCAACAAAAGTAAAGAAACCGAATATTATGCATATCTTGACTGTTTTAATGGAAGACGCTAGCATGTACAGTCTCAGAATGAAACAATTTGAAGTAAATTGTTTCATTCCAAGTAAACATAATGTTGATATTAAAGAAAAAAACGAATGCATAAACTATGTCTTGCGACAATATAAAAAAAAAGAAATCTCTGTGGGAATGTGCTTGGAAAAACTTCGACTGTAGTGTAAAAATTTGACCTGTATTTACCATGAGTTTTCACGTTGAGTTGAGTGAGCGTTGAGTTGAGTTTCAAACCAATGTTTGCAACCGTGTAGCACATGCTTTAATCACTTTTCTTCTGACAAGTACACATGTTGTTATAACATGGGATTCAATGGAAATAGCAAATGGGATCCATCATTAATACCTAAAAAATGGGATTCAAAACTGGGACCCAATGAAAATAACTCCGTAAAAAGTGGTTTTATTTCAATTCTACTGACTAGTCAAATTAGTTCCTGTTTACTAAATTTCAAAACAATAAGTTATTATGTAACCTGCATGAAAAAAGATTTAGTGGCATCATTAAATTGAAAAGTAACAATAAATAAAAACTATAAAATAAGTACCAATTCAATTTTTACTGCTCTTTTACCATTCTTAATTTAATAAGCTCGGTTAAAATTTTTTTTTAGCTATAGGATAATACCCAATTGAAAGCTTTAGATGTGACTGGAATTAACGTTACAATGATAATGAAACAACAACAACTAAATACAACACAAGCAATGAAAGGGCTTGTCTACTAATGAAACTTTGTTATTTAAATTCGAAAAACTTAGCTCACTTGAGCATTTCATTTTTTCCGATGTTTTTCGAACTTAAAAGTTAAGATAATAAATGCAACAAAAAAAATTCATTCAATTCATTTAAATTATATTTAAAAAAAAAAGAATATTAGTAACCGAAATTACTAAAACTCTTGTGCTGGGAGTGTGTTCACTTCGGTAGTGTAATGGCCAGGATTCGAACCTGGGACCTCTCAATCCTAAGGCTGACTCCTTAACCACTTATGTTAATAATATATTGTCATACCACAGCTTCTGTGGCGTGGCGGTAGTGCACGCAACTGCCATGTTATATGTTTATCTGCATTCTAGATTCCATAGCACAAGATATAAAAGCTTACCATGGGTCTAGATGCATTGTGTAGAATGTTGTAGGATATTTATTTATTTTTGCCCAATATTTTCAACTCCAATCATCTTTCAGGTTGCACAATCATATAGAAAAGAAAAGAAAACAAAATTACAAAGGACATTCGTCTCTGCCTCGGATGCCGCAGAGGACAGAGCAAAAGGAATCAAACGACAAGGAGGCGTGATCATTGACGACCCACCAAAAGCACCAAAGATACAATTTGTAGCCGCTGGTGCAAATAACGATAACGATAAAAACAATTCTGACTCAGATAACGATAATACAGAAAACAATGACACGAGTACAAATGAAATTAACGATCCTGGGATAACAGAAGGTGTGAAACATGATAGGAAAGATCAGTTAAATGAATATTTAGATGATATGATGACATTGGATTGTTTGGATGTCAGAAATTTTAGACAGCATATGTTTAATTCTTCGTTAGGTAGACTGGTGTTACTTGTCAGACCCTGGGCTGGAAAATTGTGGAACATACAAAGTAAGTAAATGCTATAAAAATTTCATAAAAATATTTGGGTGGAGTCATCAAAATCAATGTTTAAAAATGGTTGAAAAATCATTCATTGGTTCCAACAGTTCGTAAGAAAGTTGGTACATGGCTCCACCGTCGCCCTTAAAGATGGATACAAATAGAAGGGAAATTTGAAGTGATTTAGGAGTGACTCAATAGCTCAGTTGGAAGAGCATTCCCCCTGTCTAAGGGAAAGGTCATGGGTTCAAGTCCCACTTGAGTTCTTCTTTTTCCCGATGTATTTCGAATTCTTATTAAGCGCCAGTTTGTTTGCAAAGAGTGTCTCTTATTCTTTTACATATTTTTTTATATCTGATGATTTTTAAACTTCGGTTAAAAAGATATTGGACTAGCCTCGATAGCAAAAGCGTCTGGAAGTATGAAAGTGGGGATTTTTTTTAGATTGAAGTTTACAATATAAATGACTAACTTTTGCCCGCGGCTCCGCCCGCGTGGATGTCGGTTATCGCGACCAAACATAGCCTATGTCCTTTCTCATGGTCTAATCTACCCCTATACCAAATTTCATCAAAATCGGTTCAGTGGTTGAGGCGTGAAAGCGTAACATACAGACAGACAGACAGAGTTACTTTCGCATTTATAATATTAGTATGGATATGGATTTCGATATCGACTATGTTTGGTTGATTTCCTTCTAACTCCCTGGAACCTTCTCAATGTGTTGAGGCCCTACCTAGTTTACTTAATATAGTTTAGTTTACCTGGGCGTTCCGCACTTAGCCACTTGATTGGGCCATTGTACGTACGTCTTCTCATTCCAACCAACCCAGATCCTCCCAAAAAGCAAACAGCCTTTTCAGGTTTCCACATGCTTCCTCGAGCGACGCTGGTGACTGGAGGAATTTCACCCGCTGTTCGGCCACGCTCATGCACTCTGTAAGCATGATGTGGCGTTTCTTCTGCCCCCATGCAGGCCCTACCTACTCTAGTGTAATAAATAATTTAATATTTTTCCAGCAAGCTGTCAAACATGCCGTGTGGATCTGAATTTGGCATACGAGAACAAGTATCTTACTCTCGAGATAAATGGGCAGGTGATAGCTCGAGTCGAGGGAGAAAGTAAGGCAGACGCTAGGAATACTATCGCGAATATTGCTTGGGAGGTATGTCAATATTTATTGTGTATGTTGCAATGGTAAATTTACACATTTGCAGGAAGTTGACTTACCGCCGTTCCCAATACCATACTGACAGTTAGAGATAGATCGCATCTACGGATAAAGTGCTCGGCTGTTTAAATTCAAAACATACTAACTCCTATTTCACACCAATTTCGGAAAATAAAATTATACCGTGATGCGCTTTTCCGCAAAAAATCAGTTATCATGTTTTCAATTTAAACAACCGATACGTCAAATTTGACTGCTGCGATCTATCTTCAACTGTAAGTATGTTATTGGGAACGGCCGTTAGTGGGTTGGTTGTCTTTTACTAGTTTATTTTTAATTAAAGTCTAAGTATTTATTCAAAATTGTGTAGCACTACTACAGTTTTGTGACGTCAAATTCTGCTTATAACTAAGTTTACCACCGCTTCCTAGGCACCAGTGGAGAAGAAACGGCGCAACAAACTTCACTGTAGCATTTTACAGACGTCAATTTACAAAAAGTGATTCCTTATGACTAAATATGGACGAATGTACATTTTGTGTAGTGTCAAGATAATTATAGTATATAAAAAATAACTTATAATAAAATGATTAACCTAAGTTAACATAAAAATCAAGAATATATTTCAGTAAGATTGTACTTTCATAAGCGTCGGTAGCTTAGTGGTTAAGGAGTCGGCCTTACGATCGAGAGGTCCCGGGTTCGATCCTGGCCATTACACTACCGACGTGAACCCACTCCTAGCACAAGCGATTTAGCTTAGTTGGAGGGGTTAGAGGGAATATTAGTAACTTCGGTACTAATATTCTTTAAAAAAAAAAAGAAACTTTTTCCCTTAAATGCCATAATTTTTTCAACTATATTAGGAGAAACTGTCGTTTGACCTTGCAGAGACCACCTCCCATAGTAAGTAGCCAACCGCTGATAGTGTTGTTGCTCTGTAAATATGGACACTGTGGTAGAGATATTCACATTTATACTCAAACGTTTCCACCGCCTTGCCTTTTGTAAATTTTCACCATTCGCCACTAGTGGGCACCCATCACCCATGTAAATAGGAACCGCCAAGTTATCTTTACACTCTACTCCACTAATTATTAATCAAAGAGTGAGCGCACTTAGCTGCGGTCACTAATCCAAATTATGAATGATTTGTGTGAACCTAATAATCGAATACATAGGGAAAAAGAATCTTCTCGGGCGGGACTCGAACCCGCGATCTTTGAATGAATTGAATGCATTGACCAACTCAGCTACCGAGACACGCCCGATGTGATTCAAATTTCCCTTCTTATCCGTCTTTAAGGCGACGGTGGAGTCATCTACCGATATTCTTATGAACTATCGGAATCAATGAATGATGTTACAGTCATTTTTAAACATTGATTTTTGATAACTCCGCTCAAATAATTGAATGAATTTTACAGCATTAAGTATGCTAACTATACAAATCGAATATATAGGGAAAAAGAATCTTCTCGCGCGGGACTCGAACCCGCTATCTTTCCCTTACAGGGGGAATGCCTTGACCAACTCGGCTACCGAGACACGCCTATGCCTCTTTTTCCCTATATATTCGATTTGTATAGTTAGCATACTTATTGCTGTAAAATTCATTCAATGAACCTAATAACTCCTAAAAAGATTTCAAAAAGTATATTTTATTTCTGTAATACCAAAAAAACATTATCAAATATATTATCATCATTCGCAGAGAATACGAACCGAAGTAATAAGCTTAGTAGTGAAAGAACAATTCATAGCACAAAACGACACTCGAATCACAGCCAACGATGTTTCCTTGAAGAAAATGAGAGACGACCAGTTTGGCACTCCGGTGGAGAACAGCGTTGCTATGAAGATGATGCAGATGATGGGGTGGAAGGGAGGGGGGCTGGGTGCAGACGCGCAGGGTATCGCTGAACCTATCAAGCCTAATATGCAATTGGTAAGTTTGTTATGTGTCGGATATTCTTATCCGCCGATATCCGAAATATCGTTGCCATTATATTTTTGCTGATCTTTTATCTTATTAATTTTTTAAGTTATGATATGATTAGTAATTTTTCGGATATTCGTATCCGCGGATATCCGAAACCGCGGATATCCATGGGAGAAGAAATATCGTTGCAATTATTTTTTTGCTGATCTTTTACCTTATTATTTTTTTAAGTTATGATTAGTTATGTGTCGGATATTCGTATCCGCGGATTTTCAAGGGAGAAGAAACATCCGTGTACGTTATTTTTTCTGCGAATCTTTCACATTGATTTTTATTTTCTAACTAGTTTTTGCCCGCGACATCGTCCGCGTCAAGTTCGGAATAAAATAGGTTTAGACACTGCTCCTGCGACCCTGATAAAGTTCTTAAAAAATTTTGTGAGCCTGGTACTTCATGCAAATGTACCAGGGTAACAGAAACACTGAAAACGTTTATATGGGAAAAAGAAAAGGGCTGTTTTTAGGGTTTTCCCGGCGAATTTTTCTCACCTTTTAAACCTTCCCTAGACCTCCACGAACATTTGAAGACGAAGATAAGATAAATCCGTTCAGCCGTTCTCGAGTTTTAGCGAGACTAATGAACAACAATAAAATTGATTTTCGTATATATAGATGAATATAGAAAGACCCGCGCTATGCAAGTGGAAACATTTTCTGCCAAGCAAAACGACCTCCGTCCTCCATGAGCGCTGGCCTTGGGGTGATCGGTGGAGCCGCCTGTCACCCTAGCAGAAGCAGCAAAGTGCGCCTCCCCGTACCCGGGGCTAGATGGGGACGCGATGGTCCCCACAACCCGAAAGGGGCCATCTCGGGTCTGCCGGGGTGCGAGAGATATGCTTTCGGCAATCTCACCTCCTGCAAACAAAAACCCAAGACGGCACGCGTTTTAGTTGGTTCGAGTCCGACACAACCGCCTCCTCCGGCTCCGTGGGGATTTTACGCACGATAAAAATAAAGCAAAACGCCAAGGACTGTTTCGAATCAACGAGCAGCTAAACCGATCGAGTAAAAACTTAAGATCCATATCAGCTAAAAACTATCATAAACTTATCGAGAGAGAACAAAGCTTTTGCGATTGGCCGCCTGCTTACTATAAACCTGTTTTAATAATAATATTCCACAACATTCTACACAACGCTATCTAGACCCATGGTAAGCTTAACTAGCTTGTGTTATGGACTCTAGAAGGCGGATAAACATATTTATATACTTTTTTTTATAAATACATACATATTATACATGGAAACACCCAGACCAATGCAAATAGCCATATTCATGCATACAAATATTTGCACTGAGCGGGAATCGAACCCGCGCCTCCTGCGTGGCAGAGTCGCGCGCACTACCGCAACGCCACAGAGGCTGTCAACCTGTGTGTGTGAAGCCGACCAATCGCAAAGCACCGTTCTCTCGATACGACCTTACTATGTATATGTTAGTTCAATGTTTAAAACGTAATTTACTGGGCATCAGGCGCAGTTTTCACAAAAATCAATTCTTTTTATTTTCAGGTAAACCGCGCAGGCCTAGGCAGTTCCTCATCCGATATCCGCCAGCTCCGTAAAGCTGCGTTCACACTGATGGAGCGGTACATAGCGTCAGATACCTTCGACTTAGACCTGGTGTTCACCTCCGAGTTCAGTAAGGAAGAGAGGGCACTCCTCCACCAGTGCGCTCAGAGGGTCGGCCTTGCTTCCAAGAGCTATGGAATTGATAAAGACAGGTATACTCAATGTTCTTTTCATCCGACTTAAATAAAGGAAGTTCTTATTTCAACCTAGCGGGCCGGGGTCGTACGAGGGCAAGATAAGGACACCTTGGTTGCCATAACCGAGGGAGATGGGGTTTGGGGGATCTTGAATGCGGAGATGACTTTGGGTTTCCCTTTTGAGGCAAAATATTCCAAATCATTTTTTTTAAAAGAATATTAGAACCGTAGTTACTAATATTCCCTCTAACCCTTCCGGCTAAGCTAAATTGCTTGTGTTAGGAGTGGGTTCACGTCGGTAGTGCAATGGCCAGGATCGAACCCGGGACCTCTCGATCGTAAGGTCGACTCCTTAACCACTAAGCTACCGACGCTTTTTAAATCTGAAGAGAAGAGAAAGTTCATGTTATTCGAAGGAAAAGTAGGGGCGGCTGCGCGAGTCTTTGCACCTTTTCTAAAGTAAAGCCAACGAAGCGAGAGAAAAAAGGTAAACAATGTTTCAGCGGTTCCAAACTTTTTTATTTAAAAATGATTACGTATCACTTCAAGCGCGTTCCAGACAAGAACGAATGAGTGAACGCGTACGTGTAACATGTGCGACAAGGACAGAGAAAATAATCGCTAGTTATCGCAACGTAACTCAGTACTTAATGGTCGCTTTGTTTACCTTTTTTCTCTCGTCTCGTTGGCTTTTCTTTAGTTACAAATTCCGACGGCTCCCGGCTGCTACCGACCGCTCCCGGCTGCTACCGACCGCTCCTGGCTGCTACCGACCGCTACTGACCGCTCCCGGCTGCTACTAACCGCTGTCGACTTCTACCAGCCTTGCTCTTTCTATGGGATGAGGGAACCTTACCTACTGAATTCAGATTTCAGATGTTTGTTGTAAAAAAATTAAATGGTATCTTTTTTATTCCAACAGATTTCTAGTAGTGAAAAAGAAGTTGGACCCGTTCTCTCTGGTTCGAGCGGTAATAGAGAAAGGAGGAGTAACTCCGAAGTACCAAGTCTTCATACCATCTAGTCTAGGATCAAGAAACGGGAACAGATATTGATAAATTATGATTTCCTAGCACCAAACTCGCTATAGTTATCGGCAAACATTGTGAACAAACTTAAAAAAAAAGACTAGAGGCTTACTATAACAGCACTATTAGCTGCATATATAACTTTGTTATCCCATATAAATATCTATCTAATCTGCGGTAGCCTAGTGGTATGGGTAATGGACTGCTGAGACGAGGTCTCGGGTTCGAACCCAGGTTTACCATGGCACACACCAATGACTTTTCGATGCTTTTTTTTTTTTTTTTTTTTTATCGTGCGAAAAATCCCCACGGATACCACCCCCACGGAGCCGGTGGAGGCGGTAATGTCGGACTCGAACCGACTAAAACGCACGCCGTCTTGGGTCCTTGGTTGCCGGAGGTGAGATTGCCAAAAGCATATCTCTCGCACCCCGGCAGACCCAGGACCATCTCTATCGAGATGGCCCCCTTCGGGTTGTGGGGACCACAGTGTCCCCATCTAGCCCCGGTTACGGGGAGGCGCATTTTGCGCCGCCGCCGCGGCCTGCTTCTGCTAGGGTGACAGGCGGCTCCACCGGTCACCCCCAGGCCAGCGCTCATGGAGGACGGAGGTCGTTCTGCGACCTCCGACGTCCGGTTCGTCTTCGCTCTGCGCGGGCTTCCCGGGCCCGGAGTCTGGTCCGGACCCGACCGGCCGCCTCCTTCTCGAGCATTACTTGCTCGCAGAAGGAGACAGCCGCACCCCAAGCGTTCGCGCATCGTACCATCGCTGTGAGCAACGTGGCGAGTGTGAGCACTCCCACCCCCAGAGCCGCCACTAGGACCCGCCTCGGCGTGTCCCACGCCGGGCACTCGGTCAGCGTGTGCAGCTCCGTGTCCTCGCTCGCATCACAGTGATGGCACTCGGACGTTGGCTCCTTCCGGATCCGACACAGGTAACTCCCGAAACACCCGTGTCCGGTAATCACCTGCGTCAGCCGGTACGACAGGCTGCCGTGTGGCCTCTCTAGCCACTCCTCCATGATGGGTCTTACCGCCGCTATTACGGCGTGCCCTGCGCTTGGTCGCCCAAGTCGTAGCTCCCATTCCGCTACCATGTCCCTGTGGAGCTGAGACCTCACGGCCCGAATTTCATCAGGCTCGGGTTCCCGTCCCTGCTCCCGCGCCTCCTTTCGATACCGATATAGCATCGAAAGGGCTCTCGCATCCAGGTTCCACGGTAGGGATCCGGCAAGGAGACTCGCCGCCTCCAGAGATATCGTGCGGTAACCCCTAATGGCCCTGCTGGCCATTGCACGCTGCGGCCCACGCAGCAGACGCGCATTGTGGACCGTCAGGGTGTCCGCCCATATTGGGCACCCATATAGGGCCATAGACTGCACGACTCCCGCGTAGAGTCTCCTGCAGGAGTCATCCGGCCCCCTCATGTTGGGCAGCAGCCGCCACAAGGCGGCAGCTGTGTCCTTCAATTTAGGGGCCAGTCTTCGGAGATGCTCCCCGAAGTTCCACCGGCCGTCGAGAACGAGTCCCAGATATTTCATCTGGGGCTTGATGGCGATGGAAATGTCTCCCACTATGAGGCTGGAATCCTCTGGTGGGACGCGCCGAGGCCCATGAAAGAACATGGCCTCGGTTTTATGCAGAGCCACCTCGAGACCCAGCCGCCGGATCCGCTCCACGACTTGGGCAACCGCGGTCGTGGCCTTCAGGGTCGCTTCGCGGTATGTAGCCCCGCACGCCGTCACCAGCGTGTCGTCCTCATAACACGTGACGGCGGCACCATCCGCGAGCTCACCGCGAAGCACCCAGTCGTAACCGATGTTCCACAGTAGCGGTCCCAGGACCGATCCCTGCGGAACACCGCACGACATCTCTCGCCGACCGAGCCCGTTCGCATTTGGGTAGACGACTGCTCTCTCCGATAAATACGCCCCGACTATGCGGCGAAGGTAGAGAGGCACTTCGTGATACACGAGCGCCTCCCTAATGCAGCTCCAGGGCAGGGTGTTAAAGGCGTTGGCGATGTCCAGTGACACCGCCAACACCACCTCGCCCCGAGTGACGGCGTCCTTCGCCAGAGTCCTCACGCGCATGATGGCATCCACGGTGGAGCGCCTCCGGCGGAAGCCATACTGGCCATCCGCCAGGTCAGGCCCCACCCTGGATAGGTGCTCGACGAGGCGCTTTGCAATGACTCTTTCAAAGAGCTTGCACACCTCGTCGAGCAACACTATGGGCCTGTAGGCGGACGGTGAGTCCGCCGGGCGCCCCGCCTTTCGGATGAGGACCAGTTTCCCCGTCTTCCACATCTTCGGAAACTGGCCTCGCTCCAAACATGCACTGAGAAACCCTCTCAGTCGGGGCTCGAGAGCGTCTTCTTCGCCTAGAGCTAGGACCCACGCTCGGCCTGGAATGCCGTCTGGTCCCGGGGCGGTATTTTTGGCCTTAAGCCTTAACACCGCCAGCTCTAGCTCTACCCAAGTGACCTCGGGCACGTCGTCGTCATCCACGTTGGGCGCCATAGGTGACCTAGGTGGCGGAGTCATCTGCGGTGGAATATGTTCCACCGCCCGCGCTGGGAACAGGGAGCCAACGACTCCTCCGAGCAGCTCCGGCTGGAGACACCGGGTCAATGGCGGGGCCCGGGGGCGCAGCTTGCCCCTTACCATAAGGTAAGGCCGCCCCCATGGGTCCCGCTCCAGCGTCTCCAGCAGCTCTTTATGAGCTGCTGCCTTTGCTTGCCTTATGGCCACTCGGAGGGCCTTTCTGACCTCCCTGTACCTCGCATGAAGCTCCGCCTCTCGGGGCTCCGTATCTGCGGGGCGGCTACGCCTCCTTCGGAGTCTGGTCCACCGGCGGAAAGCGATCACGGACTTTTCGATGCTTTTCGAAGTTATGTGTGTATTTATCGCAGGTTTATAAGTGCCCGGTTGATGGCAATAGGCTCGCCACCTATTACATTGGGACCTAAACATAAACTGGCGAAATGTAGGTGCTAGCACCTCTGCCTACCCCTTCGGGGAATACAGACGTGAGTTTATGTTATGTTATATAAATATATAGTATTACAAAGTTACATTTGCCGTGATATGGGCGTATAATATTATGTTTACCACCAAAGAGCCTTAAAACACGCATTCTGCAGCCAAGTACATTGTCAGGAAGTTTGCCGGTCAGATTGAAAAAAACTAAATCGAAGTGAAATTTATGTATAAAACTATACAAATAAAAATTATTGTAAAATAAAGCCTGTTTGTAAATGTTTATAATATTAGTAGCCTTGTGGCTCCGCCCGCGTGGATTTTACCTTCGGTTATACTCAACTGATTGCAATTAAAAATGTAAGATTTTAAGTTTCCAGTACCAACCCTTTCTAGCAAAGACTGTTTCAAAATCCGTTCAGTCATTTTTGCGTCTATCACGAACAATTGCCAGCATAAAAGCCAACGAGACGAGAGAAAAAAGGTAAACAAAGCGACCATTACTGAGTTACGTTGCGATGACTAGCGATTATTTTCTCTGTTCTTATCGCACATATCACAGTGGCCGAGCGACAGCTGTCGTTGCGTGTTTCATAGTACAGGAAAGCTGTCAGCACAGCGGTTCTAAACTGTCAGATCCGAGCAATTTCATTCCTGTCTGAAATGCGCTTGAAGTGATACTTAATAATTTTCAAATAAAAATGTTTGGGATCGCTGAAAATTGGTTTACCTACCTTTTTTCTCTCGTTTCGTTGGCTTTACTTTAGATATAAATGAATATCGAATTTTGTACAGACAGTTTATTAATAAACAATTGAATAAGTTCAAGTAATTAATGACGCAATATAGAGTATGATTTAAAATATACTTGTTTTATTTTATATATTTTAATAGGTTAGGTGCCCATCCATATAATTACTACTTACTTACATACTGCCAGCAGGGGACGCCGCGCAGCCGCCCTTGCGTAGGGCCATTCCCCCTATTTCCTGTGATGGGATGTGGGATGTCCGGCAATCGCGGCGTTTCGTCGAACCTACCTGTTTCCTTGCAAAAACTTATGATCTGCTCCACCCTCAGATTTCCAATGTCTTCTAGGTCTAATCTAACTGTTCCCATGATTTCCCATCTTTTCAGCGAGTACATAGGGCATTCGGCCAGCAGGTGGAGGCTGGTTTCCTCGGCATCCATGCACTCCGGTCATCTGGGATCATCCACTTAAGACTACATTTTAATCCTCCAAGAACGCGAATCAGCTATGCGATTCTTTAAGCATACAACGTAGAGCATTGCGCGCAGCGTTGCGACAAACTAGATACGAGTTTGCCATTGGTCGGACTAGGTGACGTCACTGGAGCTTAACCAATGACAATCTATAGTTATCATTATCAAGAATATCCACAACGCTGTGCTAGACGCTGTATGCATAGCATAGCTGGACGTGACGGTTGTGGTTAACCGTCGTTTTAGCAGAATCAGTTCCTTGGTTTCAACAGTTCGTAAGAAAGTTGGTAGATGGCTCCACCGTCGTCCTTAAAGAGAAGATAAATTTGAAGAGATTCAGGTGTGGCTTAATAACTCAGTTAGAAGAGCATTCCCCCTCTAAGGGAAAGGTCGTGCGTTCATGTCCCACTTGAGCATTAAATTTTTCCCGATGTAATCGAATTTACCGTACAACCGTACCTACACTGTTTTTTCACATGCACCGGAAAGTAATGTAAGATGAGTACGATTATTTTGTGAATAGTTTCTTTGGTAGTAATTAATTACCCATATCGAAGTAAGTAAGTAGTATGTGAAAATTATTATGTAAGTGTAGTTGCCGAATGGATTTCTGGTTGGATGATTTTTCATCGCTTCACATGCGTTACTTGTTAAACTTCGATACGGATAACCTGCAACATTGACAAGTCTCAAATGTCTCAATGAATAAATCAAAAGCAAAATAAAAAAAGTTGAAAAAACCCACGGGGTATAAAAAATTATTCCTACAATGTTAACTGCAGCGCCCCCTAGTGGGTTGTCACGGTAACACCTATCTAAGAACATGAACCAATAAAACCCAAAACAATAATTGAAAACTGCAACAAAATCGGACTACCTAGTATTTTTGGAGAAAATTGGCAACATTGATTCGCATTGTAGCACCCCCTGTTGAGTTGTCATTGTAACACCTATTTAAGAACATGCTCCAATTAAAGCCGAACCCATTACTGAAAACTGCATCAAAATTGGATTGGTACTTTCGGAGAAAATGGCAACATGGATCACCCTAAACGCATATACCGTCTCTAAACAATTGGGTATTCTCCTGTAGTTAAATAAATTATCTACCCGAGCTCATTATATTAAGAATTGTAAAAGAGTGGTAAAAGTTGCGTCGATTCTTATTTTATCGTTTTTATTTATTTTTAATAATCTGTCCAACCTATAGTAGTAGGTAAATGATTTGACTATGAAAATTTATGACGTCACTAAAATTTTTTTCATACAAGACTTGTACCTTAAAACAGTTACAACCGTACAGGCACAGTATAACGAGTAATCTTACAGTAGGTAGGTAGTTCATCGCGTTTGATGTTTGCGGAAATGCCGCCTTTTGCAGTTTTGTCAGGGTTGTCACTTTAGTTTTTATTATATTTTATTTTCTGCAATATTTATTTAGTATCTTTATCTCTCAAGACACATCAACTTACTCTAATATAAATAACTAGCTGATGTCCGCGGCTTCCCTCGCGTAGAAGTCAGCTATTGCGACTTTTAGTCATATCTCCGTTTCTACTCTTAACCAAATATGATCAAATGTAATTTTTAAGTCTGACTTTTGAATTTGAGTCTGAGAGTCTGAGTCTGAGAGTCTGAGTCTGAGAGTCTGAGTCTGAGAGTCTGAGTCTGAGAGTCAGAGTCTGAGACTCTGAGTCTGAGAGTCTGAGAGTCTGAATCTGAATTGAAATTTCGATTATATTGATAATTTCGTGTCCGCCATCTTGGATTGCGAAATGGATGATATATTCGTAATCTGCATCCCCAAAAACCCTGAAAACGATACCCATATTGATTTTAGTGAAAATTTCGAGACCGCCGCACAACAAGGACGTTCTTTCGAACATCTGCTTTAAATACAATATTTTACTTACTAAGAAATAAATTTTATTCAATTATAAGCTAGTTTTATTACTCTGTTAGGTTGATAAACAGTTTCCTTTAATATCAGTACTAAACTAAAATATTCTTTTAAAATAAGGACACTAAAACCTTTCTAATAATCTCATACTAAATGTATGGGAGTGTTTAATGTCAAAATTTTAGATACCTCTCGTTTGATTTAAAAAAAGTTATTGATGACATTTTACTCATTAGGTAACGTACTTTCGATATCAGTTTATAGTTTTTTGATATCTGTAATAGTTACGAAATAATGGTCTGGACACACTTAACAATTACACCCTGTATATTAAGCGATCCAAGATGGCGGACACGGAATTTTCACTAAAATCGATATGGGTATCGTTTTCAAGGTTTTAGGGGTTGCTGATTACGAATATATCATCTATTTCACGATCCAAGATGGCGGACTCGACATTTTCACCAAAATCGATATGGGTATCGCTTTCAGGGTTTTTGGGGTTGCTGATTCCGAATAGATCATCGATTTCGCGATCCAAGATGGCGGACTCGACATTTTCACCAAAATCGATATGGGTATCGCTTTCAGGGTTTTTGGGGTCGCTGATTGTATTATCAATTTAGCGATCCAAGATGGCGGACACGAAATTTTTACAATAATCAATATGGGTATCGATTTCAGGATTTTTGGGGTCGGCATCTTGGATTGCCAAATTGATCATATATAACGAATATATGATCAATTTGGCAATCCAAGATGCCGACCCCAAAAATCCTGAAATCGATACCCATATTGATTATTGTAAAAATTTCGTGTCCGCCATCTTGGATCGCTAAATTGATAATACAATCAGCGACCCCAAAAACCCTGAAAGCGATACCCATATCGATTTTGGTGAAAATGTCGAGTCCGCCATCTTGGATCGCGAAATCGATGATCTATTCGGAATCAGCAACCCCAAAAACCCTGAAAGCGATACCCATATCGATTTTGGTGAAAATGTCGAGTCCGCCATCTTGGATCGTGAAATAGATGATATATTCGTAATCAGCAACCCCTAAAACCTTGAAAACGATACCCATATCGATTTTAGTGAAAATTCCGTGTCCGCCATCTTGGATCGCTTAATATACAGGGTGTAATTGTTAAGTGTGTCCAGACCATTATTTCGTAACTATTACAGATATCAAAAAACTATAAACTGATATCGAAAGTACGTTACCTAATGAGTAAAATGTCATCAATAACTTTTTTTAAATCAAACGAGAGGTATCTAAAATTTTGACATTAAACACTCCCATACATTTAGTATGAGATTATTAGAAAGGTTTTAGTGTCCTTATTTTAAAAGAATATTTTAGTTTAGTACTGATATTAAAGGAAACTGTTTATCAACCTAACAGAGTAATAAAACTAGCTTATAATTGAATAAAATTTATTTCGTAGTAAGTTCCAAATTTTGTATTCAAAGCAGATGTTCAAAGTGAGGTCAATTTTGATGGTTTAGTAGCCAATAACAGTGCAACCCCTTGGCCTGCCAGGATCCCCGGATCTCACGCCCTGTGATTTCTTCCTATGGGGATTTATCAAAGACAAAGTTTACGCTGAGAGAATGCACTGCCTAGAAGAGTTACAGATTCGTGTACGTCGTACAGTAAAATTGCTTTAATTACTCCGCAAACGTTAAGGAAAGTTCATTTAGAAACTGTAAGTAGAGCTCGTCATTGTTTCGCACAACAAGGACGTTCTTTCGAACATCTGCTTTAAATACAATATTTTACTTACTAAGAAATAAATATTATTCAATTAAAAGATAGTTTTACTACTCTGTTATGTTAATAAAGAGGTTCCTTTAATATCAGTACCTTACCTACTAAACTAAAATATTCTTTTAAAATAACGACACTAAAACCTTTCTAATAATCTCATACTAAATGTATGGGAGTGTTTAATGTCAAAATTCTAGATAGGTACCTCTCGTTTGATTTAAAAAAGTTATTGATGTCATTTTACTCATTAGGTAACGTACTTTCGATATCAGTTTAAAGTTTTTTGATATCTGTAATAGTTACAAAATAATGGCCTGGACACACTTAACGATTACACCCTGTATAAAATGAAAAAAAAAAAAACAAATTTTAACAAACAAAACGAGTCATGAAAAAAAATTATAAATTAAAAATGTGATTAGTGTGATTACAAATGAGTCAGCCCTGAATCCTTAGTACCGAGTAAAATGTATGGGCGTACCGAGTAATACCCCGTCCCCCACCAACCCTCTCCCCCCGCACAATTGCTCTGTCTAGACGGCTTCGTTGACAGACTGTATGTAGTAATCCTAGATGTAGTATGAATCGTTAGATTGTACCAAAGACTTTGAATACACTAATCCCAGATCCCACACAGCTTTTTAATTAATTCCACTATAACCTCACAAAAGTTAGCCCTGCTTTTGAGATTTCTTAATGACAAATTATGAATTGTTAAGTAATTTTGTGTTATTGAACATTAAAAAAAATGCCATCACAAACAAAAAAGTATAAAATAACTCACCTAGAGAAATAACTGAAATTACAGATTTACCGATCTGTTAGAAGTTGGTACCAAGAAGCCCGAGAGGTTTACACACATACCGTTTTGACGTTTAGAAAAAAGTAAATAATTTGACTAATAGCACAGATAACATAATATTAAGGCGATTGGCACACTGCGACGCGCGACGCGGCGTCGAGCGTTGTTGCGTCGACGCGGCGTCGCGCTCGTCTCCTCTACGGAGCTCATTTTGTATAGAAAAACGCGGGGTCCCACACACTGACAACGCAATCACGCGCGTTGCCGCAGAATACGCGCGTACAAGCAGAAAACGCGAGGTATGGCACACTTATATCTGCATTCACGCGCGTGTTTTTCGAGGGATTTTTAGTCCGAGAGCTGTTAGAAATTTCTGTGTAGGAATTGAGACGAATTTTAAATTAATATTATTGCAATGCAACATGACTATTTAATGGCAAATTAGAGCGCTTTCACATCAACTGACGTCCGATATCAAATATCCGATATCCGAGATCGGAGGAAGTCAAATATCGATGCCCAATATCGGGTAATGGAGCCGACACCACTGTTTTGTCTCGTTATCGGAACACGCAGAGACTGCAAGCGACTTTCAACCTAAATGGCATTTTCTTAGTTACGTCTCTTTTCGCGATAATAGATGACGCTGATCACGAATATAAGAAAAAAAATTAGTTACTATGTCATGTCAATAAGTCGAAAATAGCTTGCACTTCTAATCATCTTCTTTTCATCTCTAGCGTTCTTAATATAGTCTGGGCTATTGAGCTAATGGTCGGATGGCTTTACTTTACTTTTCTCTAAATTATAGATTACTTTACATACCTACCTACCAAAAAAATTCTAATATCTCTCGGACTATACTAGCTCTCACGGGTTATTATGGCGGTAATCGGGTTCAAATTCACCAAGCACAGATTATTACAAAACAATTCGCGTGTTTCAGAGTTTGTCGCGCGACTTATTTCTAAGATTTATGTGTCCCGAAGTATACGCTGTGTTGCTGCGGTCGGCAACGAAATCGTATATAATTTATGTTACCGGCAAGTGTATAATCCGGTATTCTATACAATGCCTGAGCGAAGCTCCCGCATTAATCGTCGCGGTTATTTTTTTTATTCATTCAAAAATATAAATATCCACAAAATCATCCGCAAATATAGACAATAACCCATTTATTTCACACATTGCCGGTGGAACTGCAGGCATTCTATGTAGGTACTAACACACATTGCCTAGGCATTGTATAGAATACCTGCATTATACACATTGCTGGTAGTATATATACATATATTTATGCGCACAGAGTACATTTTGTATAAATATTGTTTAAGCGTGACGAAGAGTCCTTACATCAGACTGAACAGAAGAAATCACGACACACGCAACTAGATGGCGCTTATCGATTCAAATTTTTAACAAGCTTCCTAATTAATAGAATTAGAGATTTACCTGTAAATAAATTTAAAAATGCAGTTAAGAGTAAACTGTACCAGAAAGGCTATTATAAAATCCAAGAATATTTATATGATAAACAATGCTATGCTACTCAAGCAAATCACTGTATTTAGACTATACCTAAGTATTAGACTACGTGAATGATTAGAAATATACCAAAGAACCTGGGTCTGGGCCGCGTTTCGAACCGGTGTGGTCCATTTACTAAAGTAGTCTTTAATACTTATTTTTATATTAACGTTTTGTAAGTTCCGATTTAATGCGTTATGAACTTATGAAGAATAAGTGATTTTGAATTTTTGGGACTCATCTACTGATGTATGGAGGCTCGGTAAGCTAGTGAACCTATAAAATAGATAATCATCAGCTTACATCGTTTCACCCTCATGATTAAACTATTAGATAAAATCTCACCTCTTTTTAGTATTCAAAAACCGTATCATTGATTCTAATCAAATTATTTACGAAAAATACGGGTCTAATCGAAACGTTTCAGTATAAATGACAAAATAAATTCGACACTACATCATTCAATTTTCGAATTTCAAACTATTCAACAGATTCGCGCTAAAAAAAAATGAGTTCTAAGTTGGCAATAGTGTTGATGGCATACTGCCTGTTTTATTTTTTCAATGGAGTGGAAAATTCGTTCATAAAACCGAACAAAATACCTAGAGTCGGTAGAAGTAATGATGAAACGGATCCCTTCGATCAGGGAAGTATGGGGTACGTTATTAAAACTAATAAAAATATACCACGCATGGGCAGAAGGAATTACGACTCGGTAAGTAGCTTTTCATCTTTTTTAAAAATCTTAACATCCCCCGACCCGATTCCCCTAAATCCTCCAGCTAAAATGCTTAAGTTAAGTAGGAGCGCAGGTTCACGTCGGTAGTGTAATGTCCTGGATTCGAACCCAGGTGCTCTTTATCGTGAGGCTGACTCCTTAACCACTAACTGACGCTTTTGGTTTTAATGTTAGGCTGTCGAATTAAAGGTGAAATTGAGTGTTTTCGTAAATCTGGACGGCTAGTATAATATAAAGCGTCGGTCGGTAGCATAGTGGTTAAGGAGTCGACCTTTCAATCGAAAGGCCCCGGGTTCGAATCCTGGCCATTACACTACCGACGTGAACCCGCTCCTAACACAAGCAATTTAACTTGGCTGAAGGGGTTACAGGGAATATTAGTAATTTCGGCTCATATAAAAAATATATATGATTTTAGATTAGATTTAGATTAGAAACACAAGCCTTACTTACCTTCTTCGCACTAAATACTACCGAAATAATTTGATTATTCCGAACCGGACCCGGTTGTGGGTTAGGTTAGAAACTTGAAAAAATATGTGATAGGTAATTGTCCCTATTCCTAACCTGACCCGACATCTCGTTCATAACAAAACCCGAATTGCGCGTATTTAGTTATTTTTAATAGCCGAAGTACGGTAATTCCAACTTCTGTAGTTTAGGTTAGGTTAGAACTGTGAGCACAACGCACGACCCGAGCGAGCGAAGCGAGCGTGCTGCGGTAGCGGCCCGCGAAGTGTCAGATCTGCGCAATTCGGGTTATGATAGGAACGAGTTCAGGCCGTGAGGACGTGCTTGTTGGTTATGCCCACACCCGCAAGCCGGTATAACTGGTGATTGACGGACAAGGCTTTGATGTAGACTTTCTTCGCGGGGTTGGGGGTCAAGTAGCATTCACAACAAATACCGTAGGTATTGGAAGATTTAATTTATTTGAGTTTTTTTAATTTACAGGAAAACCGTTACGATATTCCCAAGTTTTATCAATTACCATCAGAGGCTTACAAGATGTATGAAGGTAATGTAAAAAGACCTTCAATCGGTTAGGTATAGTACTTAGGTATTCATAGTTTAGCATAAAGATATGGGTATTTTTTATTCTGATTTCAGTTGAACAACAAGAATATAGCGAGGTGCCAGTAGAAGCATACTCTCCGAAACAATTCAATAACATGAAACGATAAGGAAAAGAGCCATGGGACTTCATGAGGATGCCAAACTACAAAATTACTGTTGAATCTGATATAAACTTATTATAATAAAGATTTTCAAGCATGCATGTGAACTTGTTGTATTATTTATAACATAAAAAATATGTGAGCGAACTTCCTCCTATTTTTAAAGTCGGTTAAAAATCGTACTTATTCGATTACACAAATAATGATTTTAAATAACAATAAACGTAAAAAGGAACGGTTATTAGTCTGTCAAAGTGTCAAACTCAATTTATAAACCTGCTAAATTTAAATGTAAACAGTATGTATTCTCCAGCTCTTTTACTCTCATGTGTTATGACATCATTTATCTCTTTCTCTTAAGTTTCACTGTCACAACTGGCATCGGTAGGTTTACCTTCGAATTTCTTCCACGAATTTTGTGGAGGAATTTTCTCTATTTATTTTGGATAAAAGACATCTAAATTTTCGGTGTGAATATAATAGAACAACATGGTGGTAACTGCTGATGTTCATCTGCCGGAAGAGTCAGAATTGACTGTTCCAGAAGTTAATTTGTCCTCTGCAACACTATTCGCTGGTGCATTTCATCTAGGAAAATATTGTGAACTTGCTAATAATGTAAGTAAAAGTGGCCTTTTATTTACTTTTTACTTACTAGTTTAATATTCTCTATGATTCATTTCTATTTGCTTTGTATTGGAGTCAAATTGATTGCATAATCGGAGTTGGATGAGGTTATGTTTTGGTATCATAATTTCGAAGGAAATGTCTTATTTTGTCTATCTTTCAACCTCTAGTGATGACTGATAATTCCGTGTATTTATTTTTATAAATTGATGATTTTCTAACTATTGTGAAACAAATTTTTATTTACAAAGTTTTTCTGCTAACCAACAATTTATTTAAGCCTTTCTCATATTTTAGATTATTGTGATTATGGTCTTAAATCTGTGATAGCTTAATTAATTAAATTTATAATCTAGGTATACATTTAGACCCTTATCATCAAGCAGTATATCTATCTCAAAATACATAATATATACACACTTATTATTCTGATAAAAGTTGGTTTGCAATTACTATACCTATATAATGTATGGCACTTTGGCTTCAACACACAGTAAGGCTGTAATAAGTAGCATACAGACAGGGGGTGGATGGAGGCAGCGGCCTGCCACTAGCCTTACATAAAGTTAAGCCAACGAAGCAAGAGAAAAAAGGTAAACAAAATTTCAGTGGTTCGAAACTATTATCACTTCAAGCGCATTCCAAACAGGAATGAAATTGCTCATAGGATGGCGGATCTGACAGTTTAGAACGCTGTACTGACAGCTTTCCTTTACTATGAAACATGCAACGACAGCTGTCGCTCGGCCACTGTGATATGTGCGATAAGAACAGAGAAAATAATCGTTAGTTATCGCAACGTAACTCAGTAATGGTCGCTATGTTTACCTTCTTTCTCTCGTCTCGTTGGCTTTACTTAATATTAGGTTTGAATTCTGAATAAATATTTTATGATGCTGTAGTAGATACTGACTTGTGAAATACAGACTTATAAATACCTGTCTGGTTGGTTTGGGTGCAGTTATCAAAAAATCTATGTTTAAAAATGATTGTAACATCATTCATTGATTCCGATAGTTCGTAAGAAAATCGGTATAAGATGGGAAATTTGAATCATATCGGGCATGTCTCGGTAGCCGAATTGGTCAGGCCTTCCCCCTGTAAGGGAAAGACTGCGGGTTCAAGTCCCGCCCGAGAAGATTCTTTTTCCCTATGTACTCGACCTGTCTGGTTGTTTGGAGTCAGGGCCAAATATTATAACTATCATGACTATCACTACATAGTATAAAGCAATGTCGCTTTCCGTGTCTGTCCATCCCTCTTTATGCTTATATCTTCAAAACTACACTACAGATTTTGACAAACATCGGAAAAAATTAAATGCTCAAGTGAGACTTGAACTCGTGACCTCTCCCTTACAGGGGGTTTATATGTATAATATATGCATAATATAGTATAGAGGGTGCAATGGGAAAGGTATCTGACGCCAACTTCGTACCACTAATTAAAAATTGGTGGTACGAAGTTCGCCAGGTTAGCTAGTTTGTAATAAAAAACAAATAAAAGCAAAATAAAAAAAAACAATGGTTGTACAATTTTCAGGAATTCATGCTATGCCGTAACGAAGAGGGGGACCCTCGCAAATGCATCAATGAAGGCAAGGCAGTGACAGCCTGTACCCTGGAGTTCTTCCGCAAAGTCAAGCAGACCTGCCTGAACGAGTTCAACCAATACTCTACATGTGTTGAGAAGAGCTCTGGAGACTTTGCTTTGCAAAAGTTAGTTGATTAGAACATACATAACATACATACATAAACTCACGCCTGTATTCCCCGAAGGGGTAGGCAGAGGTGCTAGCACCCACATTTCGGCAGTTTATGTTTAGGTCCCAATGTAATAGGTGGCGAGCCTATTGCCATTAACCGGGCACTTATAAACCTGCGATAAATACACACATAACTTCAAAAAGCATTGAAAAGTCATTGGTGTGTGTCATGGTAAACCTGCGACCCGAGACCTCGTCTCAGCAGTCCATTACCCATACCACTAGGCTAACGCAGATTATGATTGTGACAGTTGATTAGAATTCATAATATAATATTATTTACTTACACAGACACATGTATTTGTAAAGACGCCCTTATACTTATTTACAAGGAATGCTGTTGACTGAAAGGGTGACCTGTCCTTTTTGGTAATTTCACCCATGTCCCATATTCGTTTGAGGGGTCTGTTGAGAGACCCGCACATAGTTCCCTCATACAGCTGCATTATTATCTGTCAATAATAATGCATACAGTTTGCTGAAAGCCTTCTCGATATTGACATCAACTTTATAAAGTCTTAGAGCCTGCGCCTGTTTCGTGCAACTAATACTGAGCAAAAAAATAGCAAAAGTATTCAAATTTTTTTGCACTATTTTGTGCAAGAATGGATACAATTTGCACAACTGATGTGGTTAGATCAAATGTTCATGATTTAAGACCTGTTCTTATTACATTCAAGGGTCTCATCTCGCAGAGTTTGCCTTGCAGCTTTTCTAATTCTATAATATTTTACATACTTACTTCCAGCAGGGGCGCAATTAAATGATCGGGTGAGCTGCCCCTTGAATGAGCCATTTTACCCATCTGATTATTATTTATTTTCAAGCTGCCGCAAGACCCAGGGTGTCTTCGATGGCTGTATGCTGGCAAAATTGAACATCGAACGTCCTTCCTTTGGCTACTTCACTGAGGTCCGCGTCCACGACACTAAGAGGTAAGTTTCCTGTAATTCTTAAATTACTAGTTTTTGCTCGCGGCTCCCTCATATCTCTCCCATTTCTCTCACTCGCGTGTTGTGTTGCAAAATGTGATGCCAAAATGACACGCCAGTTTTCATAGGGAAGTTTTAATTACAACACCTCTCTGTGTTTGCTCTATGATCATACCATTTATAATGGGTTACACAATCAGTGCAAAAATCAGACTAGAATCTTCTATCCATCACTCGTGCTTTATGCCATCTTGGGTCAGTTTCCACTCCCGAGGGGCCCATCTCATAATCGGAGACTGCTCTAGGTCAGTCGGTGTTACTGCGAGAGATATGAGATCATCTGAAGACCCAAGATGGCGTGCGGATTTAGTCGGTTCGAGTACGATTTACCCGTAATTTAACCCGTCTTTTCAAAAAGAGGTCAATGAGCAGGTTTCCAGTAGGTACATAATCAGTTGGTTTTTAAAATCATCAGGAGATGGCGCTAGCATAGCTTTTGGTAGTTTTTGCATCGTGGAGGCCAATTTAGTCTGTGGCGAGAAAGAACTGAACGAATGTCTCAATTTGATTATTTGCTGCTTCTGAAGCGTTCAAGTTTGTATGTAATATTGTAACTTCAAAAAGTTGATACCTACATAATTTAAGTTATGTAGTAATACACTGTAGTAAATACAATAATCTTTGTTTTTAGTAATACGTAACTAATATTCAATATGCGGTGTGCTGTTCATACATACAGAAATTACATTACGAAATCAATGGAATAAGGCACACTCTTCTTACCAAAAGTGCCGACTGCGCCATCTAGCGCGTCTTTAGGAAAGCTTTAAATACCTACTAGAAAACTGCTCATTTCCACTGAAAGAGCAGAAATTACTTACTAGAAAAAATAGTTGTGCGTTACCCCTCCTTTACCTTCAAATGACTATGAACTATATCTCCAGTAGATAAGATTCAAAATAGTTTGTAATATTCTGCTTCAAAAAACACCTACCGGCCGCTGCTCTTTCAGTGAAAATTTACCAATGAGCTCCGATACAAAAGAAGGTTTTAAAAATGTAATTTTTGTTACAGGCCAAAGCCCTTACCAGAACCCAAGGCTGTCTACCCAGACAGTACTCCTGGATTACCAGACGACTTCGAAAGGAAACCAGCTAGAGGTGGTTCTAGATTCTACTGGATGACCGAATAAAATCGTTGGGGAGATGGTGTCGTGTGTGAGAAAGAGATAGCTTGAGGTCTAGATGATAGGTGTCTTACACAATGACTGTACATTAAAAAAAAATCTATTAAATATAAAATCACTACAAATATTGTAGTAGATTGAAGTGGTCTAAAGTTAACCTTATGCAAATAGAAAATTATATGTTGTTTATGCGAAGTTTAAAAATATTATGTGTCTATGGACCTCCCAAAAATTATTATAACTTTTTCACACACAACCATAGACTAAAAAAGTAATGCATTGGATGAGGATGGTCATAGCAGCGTATTTAAGTGTAATTTTTATTAATTTATAAGTGTTAAGGAGAAGATCAATAAATCATGATATCGCAACTTGTCTAATGTTTTACTTTGTATAATAGCCATTATTGATTTGTAGAATAATACATGTTGGAACCTAAAATTTATTGTTTTATTTAGCAACTGCTACCCCTGTCCCCGCCCTGAATGATCCTGTTACCAAAAGGAATATAATTCCAATTACAAAAATGGCACTCTTACTTACTCTGCATAGACAGAGAAAACGAACATACGTTCAGGTTCAGAATGTCCCTTTCCCGTAATGTCCCTAGGTCTCAAATAGTCCCTTTCCCACAATGTCCATTTTCCAGAATGTCCCTTTCCCGAAACGTCAATTTCCCAAAATACTCCCTTCCTGAAATGTCCCTTTCTCAAAATGTCCCTTTCTTATGTCTGCTACGCGATTAAACGAAGTATATTTAAAAATGCAATAATATCAGAGATCCGGTTCTTAGCATTCCATGGATTCACCGTGCGGTCGCCGGGTCCATGGCGTGGTACAGAGAGGAACACTGTGACGGCGCCTGGGACTTGCGACCCAGGTGTAGGTTTAGGGTGGCCACCTTGTGATGCATCAGCGCTCACCTCCACCGTCAGTCGTGTTCCCCCCTCTACCTATCCAAATTTGGTAAGATCCTATCAACGCCGTTTTAGATATTCGTTTGAGTAAAGAGCTTACTGAAGCTCTTGGCAATCCGAGGTCTTTAAATAAGTTATACAGGGATTTAGCTGGAATTCCCCTTGCTCCTACTTCCACGGCGTAGAGTTTAACCACATAGCCATTTTTGGTTAACTCGTTGGTCAGGTCAAAGTATTTGTTTATTTTTATAGCGTGGTCTTTAGGTATGTTAGTTTCCCACGGTACTGTGAGTTCTACTAGTACTGCACGCTTTTGCTGTTTTGAAAATAGGAATATATCGGGTCTGGATGACGAGGCACAAACATCCTCCGGTATTTTATAGTGTTTCTCGTACGAATCTGCGAGTAATGTCCAGTCAGCGGCTGCTATCAAAATTGAGTACGGCTTTTGATTTGTCTTTTTTGAGCAGCCTTCCTTTACAAACGCGACGTCATTTCTTTGGTTTGTGGTTAAACCCTTTTTCGCTCTAGCTACCGCCAAACTTACCGCCTCACGTACGATTTCTAATACCTTATCATGTCGGCGCGAGTAATGACCCCGGTCTAATAGCGTCCTACAACCCACCAGTAGGTGCCTAGCAGTACCAATTGCTTCACCACATGAGTTACATGTTTTATCTGTGGCTTTTCCCCATCTGACAAGATTGCTTTGGTCGGGGAGGGTCAACTGGAATGCATTGAGATAGAATTTAAGGAGAGCCGGTGACCAGTCGTATATTAAGGTACGCCATTTTAAGGCTATGGGAATACAAAATTCACCTAGTGTTAACCATTCGTTTTGTACTTCTAGGTTCATTGCGTGCACTTTGTAGGTATTATTTTCATCTACTTGAAGAAAAGATTTTGTTATGTCTTTGTCTGACTGCCTCCTAGTATTACCCAAACCTACCCTACCAGTCTGCGAGCCTATCATGAATTTTTTATGGAATTGGAGGCGCGACTCGAGCTCTTTAGTACTTTGGTCAAAAGAAAGCTCCATCGACCGTAGAAAGAACAAACCTTATAGATACCTAATAATATTGTTTGTACTGGAGATTGATGGCGCTTGGTGGAATCTGCTACACATATTGAATAACACACTTGTACTTTTCCACTGATTTTATTTCTAGACCTGACCGGTTTCGCCTTAGGGCATTCTCAAAGGTTCACATTGATGTTTCAAAAATTATAATTCGGAAACACCCAAACAATTTTTGAAACATCAATGTGAACCTTTGAGAATGCCGTAAGGCGAAACCGGTCAGGTCTAGAAATAAAATCAGTGGAAAAGTACAAGTGTGTTATTCAATAGGTACCTAATAATATTGTTTGTTGTTAAATATTGGTGTGGAACTTCAATGGGTAAAGGAAAAATCACCCATCGGAGGGTTCGGCGAGAACTAAAGCTTAGTGTGCTCCTTGGTGTACTCTAAGTCTATGTTACTCTGTCTCTTTTTTTGACAGCTTCCGTGGCGGTAGCGAACGCGGCCGCTACCGGGGAGGTACGTTTCGGGCCCCGCTCAGTATTTATATGCAAGAATATGAGTATTTGCATTGGTCTGGTCGTGCCTCGGAGAGCACGTTAAGCCGTCGGTCACGGTTGCCATATGAACATATACCTACGGCAGTCGTTATATAGTAATTGGGTGAATGGTATGGTATGGTTTCACGGGCTGTTGTCCGCAACTCCACGTCAAAGCGCGGTTTTTGCGTGATGGTAAGTGGGTGAAATGACCCCACGTAAAAGGGCTGATGGGGCTAATCACCCATGCGGTCAAACGGTGTCCTCACCGGCAGTAGTAGTAGTATTACTCTTTCTCTTTAGCTAGAACGACTGCCATCTGATATTCCAACCCTAAGAGGAAAGCCTGGACCAATCTTGTTGTGAGTGGTTGCTTTAGGCTCAGCCCCGAAGATCTTGGTAGTGCCCCGAATCCACCAAATCTAAAAAATAAAATCAACGATGAGATATCCAGCTAAGAATGCCTTACTTTTCTTTTGCAGTGTTCAATATATCGGCACAGTGTCTTCTAACTCATAATAAATCCATACTAATATTATAAAAAATGCGAAAGTCAGCGAAAGTAACTCTGTCTATGTTACGCTTTCACGCCTAAACCACTGAACCGATTTTGATGAAATTTGGTATAGGGGTAAATTAGACCATGAGAAAGGACATAGGCTATGTTTGGTCGCGATATGGACGGAGTCATGCGGGCGGAGCCGCGCGCAAAAGTTAGTCAGCAATAAGTTTAAAGTAGGTTTTTGACTCGTCATCTGGATGTGCCGTATTCTCATTGCGGTAACTTTCATTAAGTACCTGATGCTATAGTTGCTTTATTATTCGTGTTTGGGGACATGTCAGTCCTCTCCCGGTGTGAATGGGATGGGAGGGAGTAAATAAATTGACTCAAGCAAGACAAAACCTACTTTTAGTAATCCATCGTAGGACTGTCCCGGATCCCGATATATTCCTGGCTACTTTAAGAAATAGTACTTTTCCTGTACTTTCTATAATTAATTTTTTCACAATACCTTATGGACTTTAATGTTTTATAATGATACCTATAAAAATGAATCGCTAAATGTGTTGGTAAGCGCATAACTCAACAATGCCAGGACCAACTTGGCCAATTATTTTGTTTAAATGTTCGTTGAAGTTCAAGGATGGTTTTTACGGCGAGAAAAATTCGAATAATTGCCGGGAACCAACATCCACGCGGGCGGAGCCGCGGGTAAAAGCTAGTGTTTTATAAAAAGATGGGACAGGGACATAACCACAGAATAGATAATAATATGAGACGACTGAGTATGTATAAAATCTCAAATAAATGCTGCGTAAATCGAACTGTATCATATCATTTAAATGTCAAAGTTGACGTGAAGAAACTGCGTTACAGTTTTATTTCGATCATTTTGAACGATAAATAAGAGCATGCTTAACTCTTCACCCGTTAAAGCTAAGGATATAGCTATCTCTTTTGCACATATATCACAAAAAAAAATACATTTCGAAATTACCATGAAATTACAGAAACCTTGAATCGCGTGAGTGTCAGTGATCGATTAGATCAATAAATATTTATAAAAATAAATATTTCGGCAAGAAAATTACATTAAACGCCATATCCATTCATAAAAATAACATCATTGGCTGTGACGTTTCGTGAAAAGTGTCACTATGTTTGGAATTATGTGAAAAACAAATCTCATTGCGCGAGTGTAAACAAATAGAATTTTTGTGTTTCCAATTGTAAATAATGAGTAATTATGGTGATGAGCCTTACTATCTGGACAATATATACACAAACACCTATAATTTATGGCAGAATTCTATTTATTATGATATAAATAATCTAAGCCCGCAAAATTTCTCGTCAAGCTGGCATCGAGGTAATGACGAGGATTTTGAAACGCGGTACACTTCCGGCCCAACGGAGGCCCAAGCTGCGGAGCCCCCGAAGCCTCGGGATTACAAAGCCTCGGAGCCTCCAGAGCCACCGGATCACAGGACCTCGGACTCCCCGTATTATAACGCCTTGAAGGGTCCGGATTATACATCTTCAGAGTCGCCGTGTTACCAAATCTTGGAACGCCCGGGCTCTAAATTAGCGGAGCCTCCATATCACAAAGCCTCTGTGCCCCCGGATCATGAAACCTCAAAACCTTCATATTACGAAGCCTTGAAGCGCCCCGAATATAGAACTTCTGGATCACCATATTACAAAATTTTACAGCGCCCAAATCGTAAATCCTCATATTACAACACCGTCGAGCTTGTGGATTATAACAATTTGGACTCTGCAGATAATAAGATATGGAAACCCATGAACGACAATGTTCGGAGGACAATTGAAAAAAGAGCTTTGTACGAAGACCATGTCATGTTCTATCAGGATATGGGGTGAGTGTTTACTTTTTTTTCTTTTTTTTTATATGGTAGTTGACAAAGGAAATATGTATACACCTATACATACATACATGCGATGCGGAGGAATTTCATAATCCATTTTATTAATATTTTGAATTAATTTGTAAATAGGTATTTTAGTTTTAGTTTTATTTTAATTCTGAATATGAATATAAATGATTTTTTTTTCTTATATAAATTAGCTCTGACATGTTAGCAAGCGATTTGGGGTAGTTTTGCAAACGTCTCTGGTACTTTAGGGTACACATTTGGATATATTAATATCATATAATAATATTATCAAGATAAGATTATATTTTGAGATTGTATTTTAAGATTATATTTAATTTTAGATCAGTATTCAAAAGGAAACTGACTTTTTTAGCCCAAGGTTAGTTAAAAACTAAAAATAGTTTTTTTTTACTGTCCACAGTGCTACAGATAATAATATATCCTGTTAGCAACATTATTTATTTACAGTTTTATTTGTCCACAAAATTATACATTAATATAGGTTTTGTATAATAATCTTTATTGATTCTTTATGGTTTCTGCCATGTTTGGGCTTTTACTAGCATTTTATCAATATAAAATTATATTTAAATGATTTTTTTAAAGAAGTATGCTAACTATACAATCAAATAAATCAGGAAAATTGAATTGCTGAGGTGGGACTTGAACCTGCAATCTATCCCCTGGGGGTTTAATTTTTCCTGATGTATTCGATTGTATAATTATATTTACTTACCTGACCTAATAGACAGCTTCTGTGGGGCGGCCGTAGTGAAGGCAGACACTACCTAGGAGGCGCGGTTTCGATCCCCACTCAGTGCAAATATTTGTATGCATGAATATAGCTATTTGAACAGGTCTGGTCATGCCTCGGAGAGCATGTTAAGCCATTGGTGCCGGTTGCCCTATCATGTATGACGGTCGTTATACCAGGTGTAAGGAGAACGCTCCCGAAGCCGAAAACCCCTGTTAGTACTCCAGTTACATAAGATTGGCAAAAAATAATATCCATTTGGACAATAAAAATTGAGCTTTCCCCTAACACCCGGTATAAGGGAAATAGTTGAAATAGTCCACACAGAAGGGCTGATCACCTGCTGGCCAACGGTGTTCCCCCAGTGGCAGTAGTAGTAATAATGGGACTCCATAGGGATGAATGCTGAGCGTTTTATATGTATTTTTTTTTATCTATGTTAAACAATGAATTGCTGATTATACTTCTGTATCTATACTAATAATATAAATTAGTATGGATACAGAAAACCACTGAACCTATTTTGGTGAAATTTGGTATAGGGGTAGATTAGACAATGAGAAAGACATAGGCTATGTTGGGTCGCGATAACCAACATCCACGCGGACGCAGCCGTGGGCAAAAGCTAGAAGATTTATATGACTGCTTGCGTAATGTAGATAGGATTTCTCAATACAATACACCGGCCTCTCTACTCTCTTGACAAGTGTGTTTGTAGAATAGACTTGTTTTTGTACATACATACATCGTATCGTGGCGTTAGTTAACGCGACTGCTACGCAGGAGGCACGGGTTCCATCCCCGCTCAGTGCAAATATTTGTATGCATGAATATGGCTATTTGCATTGGCCTGGGTGTTTCTAGTGTATGTATGTATTTACAAAAAAAAGTATCTAAGTATGTTTTTCCGTATTCTAGATTCCATAACACAAGCTAGTTAAGCTTACCATGGGTCTAGATAGCGTTGTGTAGAATGTTGTGGAATATTTATTTATTTATTTATACTCTCGTCTGTAAATTCTAATTACCAATGCGACTTGACCATTTTAAGTATTTTAATCATTGTAAAATGTTATTGTACTAGCTTATGTCCGAGTCTTTGCCCGTTTGCATATCGTCATAGCAAGTATCGGATCTGATACCCCCACCGATATATTATTTATATCGCACGTAATGCGTACCCCGAATATGACCACACCTTTCTGTAACTCCCTGTATATATAGTAGTTTTATTTTAAGTAACCTTTAATTGCAGTAGGACACGTCTCGGAAAACTTATAAATATGGGTGCGCCACTGGGTGTATACCATGTATGCCTTGATACGAGAAATGCTTAACCTCCAGCTAAATGCCCTGACAGGGGCAGATTGCGGGAATATCGGAGTTAACAAAAAAAAAACAACCTTTAATATACATCCGTTTTTATCTGTGGCCCGAGCACGAAAAATAATCGAATTCGTAACGTAAACGTTTCAAGAGAATGAAGCATTGTGATTGGTTCACAGTAGGCAAGCGGCCAAACGCAATGCTCCATTCTCTCGATACGTTTACGTTACGAATACCAATATTTTTCGTGCTCGGGCCACTGTTCTTTCGTCGCCTGGTACGACTAAAGAAAGATACGCAGCCGATATCACTGCGTGAGAAGGTAAACTCGAAATAAAACCCTGTACCAATCCGTCTGGGCAGCGTGGAAACTGAAGGCCAAAGCCTCCAAACATTGGGAGAGGCCTAGGTCCAGCAGTGAACTGCGATTGATTCGTACATCCCTGCCGGATGGTTTTTAAGACTCACCAAGAACTACATGATACAGTGATGATATCCTTAGGAGAACAAAAGTAACGGAATAGCCCAGCGGATTAGCTCGTTGAAGTGGCAGTGGGTGGGACACATAGCGCGCAGAGCAGATGGCCGATGGAACAGAAATGTTCTGGAATGGCGACCGCGTACGGGCAAACGTAGTGTAGGACGCCCAACGGCCAGGTGGAAGGACGACCTCATCAAGGTCGCTGAGAAGCGCTGGATGCGGGCTGCTTTAGACCGGTCATTCTGGAAGTCTATGGGAGAGGTCTATGTACAGCAGTGGATTATGTGTGGCTGATACGATAATGATGATGAAGAACTAAAAAAAAAAAACAAAAAAATCCGTGTAATAATATTTTCGTCCGTAGGCAGAACGTCGGGCATCAGCTAGTCTTAAATAAATCTATAAATAAACTTCATAGAAAGAATCATCTTAAGTGACACGTGACGTCACGCGGTGTTTTGAGGGAGAAAACGCGTAGGTGGATGTCGTAGGCGACCCCTCTTCCCCCTTCGCACACCCCTAGGGGGGTAAGCTTCTTAGAAACCTTTATATCATTGTCCGATAATGTCCTTTTATATTCCTTTAACAATAACCTGAGATTGAAACGTCGTGGGCGCGATCTGCCATTGTTCACTCTCTACAAAATAATATAAGGCTAACTGCGCATACAATGGAGAATGTTCACAAGTTCAGAATTAGAAAATCTGCGGTAGCCTAGTGGTATGGGTAATGGACTGCTGAGACGAGGTCCCGGGTTCGATCCCAGGTTTACCATGGCACACACCAATGACTTTTCGATGCTTTTCGAAGTTATGTGTGTATTTATCGCTGGTTTATATAGTGCCCGGTTAATGGCAATAGGCTCGCCACCTATTACATTGGGACCTAAACATAAACTGGCGAAATGTGGGTGCTAGCACCTCTGCCTACCCCTTCGGGGAATACAGGCGTGAGTTTATGTTATGTTATGTTTGCTGTGGCGTGGCGGTAGTGAACGCGACTGCCACGCAGGAGGCGCGGGTTCGTCCCCGCTCGGTGCAAATATTTGTATGCATGCAAGCTAGTTAAGCTTACTATGGGTCTAGTTCTGTTAGCGTTGTGTAGAATGTTGTAGAATATTTATATATTTACATAACATAACATAAACTCACGCCTATATTCCCCGAGAGGGTAGGCAGAGGTGCTAGCACCCACATTTCGCCAGTTTATGTTTTTAGGTCCCAATGTAATAGGTGGCGAGCCTATTGCCATTAACCGGGCACTTATATACCTGCGATAAATACACACATAACTTCGAAAAGCATCGAAAAGCCATTGGTGTGTGCCATGGTAAACCTGGGATTGAACCCGAGACCTCGTCTCAGCAGTCCATTACCCATACCACTAGGCTTACTTTATGTACGCCCGGCGGACGAGCCGTCCGGGTACCGGCCCATAGTGTTGCTCGACGAGGTGGGCAAGCTCTTCGAAAGAGTGATTGCCAAGCGCCACGTCGAGCACCTCTCTAGAGTGGGGCCGGACCTAGCGGACACTCAGTACGGCTTCCGCCGGTGGCGTTCCACTGTGGATGCCATCATGCGCGTGAGGACTCTGGCGGAGGATGCGGTCGCCCGGGGCGAGGTGACGTTGGCGGTGTCCTTGGACATCTCCAACGCGTTCAACACCTTGCCCTGGAGTTGCATCAGGGAGGCGCTCGTGTACCACGATGTGCCTCTCTACCTCCGCCGCATAGTCGGGGCGTACCTGACGGAGAGGGCCGTCATCTACCCAAGTGCGACCGGCGTCGGTAGGCGTGAGATGTCGTGCGGTGTCCCACAGGGATCGGTCCTGGGGCCGCTCCTGTGGAACATCGGATACGACTGGGTGCTTCGCGGTGAGCTCGCGTTCGGTGCCACCGTCACGTGCTACGCGGACGACACGCTAGTGACGGTGAGTGGCGCTACTCACCGCGAGGCGACCCAGAGGGCCACGACCGCTGTTGCTCAAGTCGTGGATCGGATCCGGCGGCTGGGTCTCGAGGTGGCTCTGCACAAATCCGAGGCCTTGTTCTTTCATGGTCCTCGGCGCGGGCCACCCCCGGGATCCAGCTTGATAGTAGGAGGTACTCCCATCGACATCAAGCCCCGGCTGAAATACCTGGGGCTCGTACTCGACGGTCGGTGGGACTTCGGAGAGCACTTCCGAAGTCTGCGCCCCAAACTGTTGGTGTCAGCTAACGCGCTGATGCGGCTGCTGCCCAACTTGAGGGGCCCAGAGGACTCCTGCAGGAGACTCTACGCGGGTGTCGTGCGGTCCATGGCCCTGTACGGGTGCCCCGTGTGGGCGGACGCCCTGCAGGCCAGGTTCGTGCAACTGCTGCATGCTCCGCAGCAGACGATGGCCTGCAGGGCCATTAGGGGGTACCGCACGATATCCTTTGAAGCGGCGAGTCTCCTAGCCGGATCGCCACCGTGGATCCTGGAAGCGAGATCCCTTGCGGCACTGTATCGGTTCCGTAAGGAGGCGCGGGAGCGGGGATTCGATCCCGAGCCCGAAGACATTCAGGCCGAGAGGTCCCGGCTCCACGGGATCATGGTGGCGGAGTGGGAGCGACGACTTGAGCAACGACGCGCAGGGCATGCCGTCATAGAGGCGGTAAGGCCCATCATGGGGGAATGGCTCGAGAAGCCACATGGCAGCCTCTCGTATCGACTGACGCAGATTATCACCGGGCACGGGTGCTTCGGGAGATATCTGTGTCGGATCGAAAAGGAGCCAACGTCCGAGTGCCATCACTGCGACGCGAGCGAGGACACGGGGCTGCACACGCTCACCGAGTGCCCGGCATGGGCTGAACTGAGGCGGGAGCTAGTGGCAGCCCTGGGAGTGAGAGTTCTCACCCTCGCCACCCTGCTCACAGCAATGGTCCGCTGCGCGGACGCGTGGGCGGCCGGCGTCTCCTTCAGCGAGCAGGTAATGGTCGTGAAGGAGACGGCGGAGCGGGAGAGGCGGCGCGAGCGAGGAAGACTCGCGGATCGCGCCGCCCGCGCGCGCAGGCAACTCGGGCGTCGGAGGGCACTGACTGACCTCCGTCCCCCATGAGCGCGGGCCTGGGGGTGACGGGTGGAGCCGCCTGTCACCCCAGCAGAAGCAGGCCACGGCGGCGGCGCGCTGAACAGCGCGTCTCCCCATTCCGGGGGCGAGTTGGGGACGCCGTTGTCCCCCCTCCTGAGGAGGGCCAGACCGTAAGGGATGGCCCTGGGTCAGCCGGGGTGCGAGGGATATGTCTTTGACAACCTCACCTCCGGCCTAGCACCAAGACCCACAGTCGGCGTGCGGTTTTAGTCGGTTCGAGTCCGACATAACCTCCCCTTCCGGCTCCGGCAGGGGGGGTATCCGAGGGGATTTCCGCACGAAAAAAAAAAAAAAAAAAAAGAGGCTTACTTTATGTATATACAGGGTTAAAGAAATATTGTTAACTAGTTGTTGCTCACAGCTCCGCTCGCTTGAATGTCGGTTATAATGAGACTGAAATTGGCAGCTAAATACAAGTGGCAGCAATATGAAAATGATGATTGTGAAACTTCTATAAATTGTTTGAGACCTTCTTGTAATGAGAATATGTGTTTGGCTGCTATAAGTTTGTTGCCAATCGTGTATAAGCCAATCGTATAAAAAAAGCGTCGGTAGCTTAGTGGTTAAGGAGTCGGCCTTACGATCGAGAGGTCCCGGGTTCGATCCTGGCCATTACACTACCGACGTGAACCCACTCCTGGCACAAGCAATTTAGCTTAGTTGGAGGGGTTAGAGGGAATATTAGTAACTTCGGTTCTAATATTCTCACAAAAAAAAAAAAATTGGCTGCCAATTTCAGCCTCATTTGGCTATCGCGACCAAACATAGCATATTTCTTTGGTAAGCTCCAATCTTTCCACGGTACGTATCGAGAGCCAATCCCGAAAGTAATTAATGATCAAACGAACTTACCTGGCCCTCGATTCTACCAAAGCTAAACCATCGTGGTGCCATTGTCAGTGCAAAAAATAACATTAAATTTTAGACTTTATTTCTATAAATCTAAAGTCCAAAATGAAATGAGAAAAGTTTAATTACACTTCTCCATTCACTTTGCAAAAAGTCGTTCAATTTTGAACTTTAAAAACATTTGTTTAAAGTCTATTATTTAATGCCGCTTTTCGCAATCGCTGCGGCACGACTATAGTTTGGCTTTAGTAGAATCGAGGCCCTGTACGTGAAGTTCGATCATAATTACTGGAAGGGATTGGCTTGAAGGTATTGGCAAATCTTTCCACGGTACGTAGTCCGCATAATCGCTCACGCGTCCGGTGAATCGCGGACCGTGGAGAGTTGGATTTAGAAGTATAGAAATATGCGAGATAGAAGCGTGAGCCGCCTGTCAGTCTATAAAGACTAGAGTTGCCACGAATAGTTCTTTTAGCGATTAATCACCACTCACTTTGGCGAATAGTCGAATAAGGGCCGGCGCCCAGTGCCGGCATCGGCAAACATGAGGATTTGTATTTGTCGAATAACAATAGATCTTATTGTTATAGACTTATAAATAGACTAACTTATAAAAAGACTTATAAACTTTAATTGGTAACCATAACGCTGCAGAATGCTGATCGATGCCGACAGTAGTCGACGATCGTCATTGAAATTTCAATTTTATGATGATAGTGGTAAGATCTATAATGCTTGGCCAAAAAAAATCCTGAAGCTCGCCGATGCCGATAATGGGCGCCGGCCCTAACTCGACATAAATAAGGCCCATTAAAAATATTTCTAATTTCTTCTAAGCTTGTGTGAAAAGAAAACAATAAAGTAAAAGAAACTATTTCATGTTATACATACCTACATATGTAAAGTAGTAATTAAATTTTTCATTTTTAAATGCTGGCACCCTTTTCTTGTACATATTTTTCGGGGAATAATCCGTTTTGTATCCATACTTAATATTATAAATTCGAAAGTAACTCTGTCTGTCTGTCTGTCTGTATGTTACACTTTCACGCCTAAACCACTAAACCGATTTTGATGGAATCTGGTATAGGGGTAGATTAGACTATGAGAAAGGACATACCAAATTTCATCAAAATCGGTTCAGTGGTTTAGGCGTGAAAGCGTAACATACAGACAGACAGACAGAGTTACTTTCGCATTTATAATATTAGCACAGTCTAACGATTCATACTACATACAGTCGGTCAACGAAGCCGTCTAGACAGAGCAATCGTGCGGGGGGAGAGGGGTGGTGGGGGACGGGGTATTACTCGGTACGCCCATACATTTTACTCGGTACTAAGGATTCAGGGCTGTCTCATTTTTGTAATCACACTAATCACGTGATTTTTTTTTCAAGGCTCGTTTTGTTTGTTAAAATTGTTTTTTTTTCGCTTTCTATATTTAGCTATCCAAGATGGCGGACACGAAATTTTCACAAAAATGGATATGGGTATCGTTTTCAGGGTTTTTGGGGTCGCTGATTGCGAATATAACATCCATTTCGCGATCCAAGATGGCGGACTCGAAATTTTTACCAAAATCGATATGGGTATCGTTTTCAGGGTTTTTGGGGTCGCTGATTGCGAATATAACATCCATTTGGTGATCCAAGATGGCGGACTCGAAATTTTCACAAAAATCGATATGGGTATCGTTTTCCGGGTTTTGTGGGTCGCTGATTGCGAATATAACATTCATTTCGCGATCCAAGATGGCGGACTCGAAATTTTGTCTAAAATCGATATGGGTATCGTTTTCAGGGTTTTTGGGGTCGCTGATTGCGAATATAACATCCATTTGGTGATCCAAGATGGCAGACTCGAAATTTTCACTAAAATCGATATGGGTATCGTTTTCAGGGTTTTTGGGGTCGCTGATTACGAATATGTTATTCATGTAGCAATCCCAGATGACTGGATGAATGATATATTCGTAATTAGCAACTCTGAAAACCTCCAAAACGATGCTCATGTTGACTATGTGGGAAATTTCAAGTCCGCCATCTTGGATCGCTAAATGAATTTTATTATACGTAATTAGTCACCAAGAAAACCTCGATTTGTTTTTTTTTTTAATTTCAAGTCTGCCATATTTGATCGTCGGTAACATGGTCGTCAAGCCCGATAGCAGACAATTGCCGGAAGGCAATCATACGATGGGAATCTGTCGACTCCCAACTGATCGTGTGTAGCCGCAAAACTGACAGCAGGGCATGGCCACCAGGCCACGCTTTCGTGTGTGGGCGCTGTCGATTTAGGACTGCAGGCCACCCGATACGATTTGAAACTGCAGGCGAACTTATCGTGGATAGGCTCCTTAAGAATATATCATCAATTTACCGATCCCAGCGATTAGCGAAATTCGAATTCGAATCCGAATCTAACCCCGAACCCGAACCCGAATCAATATCCAATTCAAGTCGGAATCGAAATAGAAATTCGAAATCGAAAACGAAATCTAATTTGAAACCGAAATCGAAATCAAAATCGAAACCAAAATCCAAAAACTCAGACTTAAAATATTACGTTTGCTTGATCATAATTGGTTGAGTAGAACCGGAGATATAACCAAAAGTCGCAATAGCCGACATCCATGCGAGCGGAGCCGCGGGCATCACCTAGTAATATAAATTAGCGTGAGTTGATGTGCCTTGACAGAACCAAGAGAACGAATAGGAGTTATATATAGAATATTACAGAAAAATTATATATAAAAACTGAAGTGACAACCCTGACAAAACTGCAAAAGGCGGCATTTCCGCAAACATCAAACGCGATGAACTACTGTAAGATCTCTCGTTATACTGTGATATTAGTATGGATTAAAGGGGAACCCAAGAATACCATTGCTAAAGAAATCGCCCGCTACATCGCATTAGCAAAGACTGACAAAAAAATAAACCCATATAATGGTGGGTGGGCTTTGAGTACCTACCAATAACAATAGATTTCCTATTTTATTTATGTATAATGTGTATGTATTTACAAAAAAAAAATAGTATATATGTATGTTTATCCGTATTCTAGATTCCATAACAAAGCTATAAAAAAAGCTTACCATGGGTCTAGATAGATAGCGTTGTGTAGAATGTTGTGGAATATTTATTTTAAGTAAGCTTGCTAATCGATACTTAATTACACCAGCAAGCTCTGTTTATGTAGAAAGACTATTTTCTGAGGCAGGTTTAATTTATGAGGAAAAGCGAAACCGACTTTCTCACGACCATACAGAAAAAATAGTTTTTTGCACCACAATCTGCCTCTGTTGGATTTTTAATAATAATTAAAAAGCCTGACTAATATAATTTCGTGGCTAAGATAGGCATGGGGACATATTACAAATAATAAAAATCAATGCCACTTTTCGTTGTAATGTTATAACTCAACAACGCCTTTACCGATTTGGCTAATTTTGGTCTTGAATTATTCGTGGAAGTCCAGGGAAGGTTTGTACGTAGAGAAAAATTCGAATAATTGCTGGGAACCGACATCCACGCGGGCGGAGCCGCGGGCAAAAGCTAGTTACAAATAATTATTGATACTGTGTATAGTTTTATTAAGTAAAATAATAAAAATTGATTATTTATATCTCATTAGTTTTTTGTTCCTTAAAAGTTTATTTTAGACGACTATTCGCTAAATGCCGAATAATACCAGCTAATATTCGGTATTCGACGAATATCAAAAAATCGAGTAATGCCGAATACCGAATAAAAGGTATTCGCGGCAACTCTAATAAACACATACTTGCCTCTTCCTACTAATTTTGTAATCCACAAACTTGTGTAAATAACTAACCTATCGATATACATTGCTCGTTAAACTTCAATGTAAAACAAACGCTTTATCATTTTTTCTAGGGAAGAAAACTCCACTCCACCTCCTGTCTCAGTCTGGACCCCACCACAGTGGCGGGACCCTATGCCGGAGTTCTCTCTGTACACTTGCAACACTCCTGAAGTGAGGCCTCGTAGGATCCAGAAGAGATACGACAAGATGTCCAGTAAGCCTGTGAAGACGAATATAGCTGAGAGGTTAGTACATTAGTTAAATTATACCAACATCCTTGAAAACTGAGACACAAGTCAACCTACTGGTAGTCTGTGCACCTGCTAAAAAATTAAAAAAGGCTCAGGTGGTTAGACACCTTTAAAGTAAAGCCAACGAGACGAGAGAAAAAAGGTAAACAAAGCGACCATTACTGAGTTACGTTGCGATAACTAGCGATTATTTTCTCTGTCCTTGTCGCACAAGTCACATGTACGCGACAATACCCGAGCGACAGCTGTCGTTGCGTGTTTCGTAGTACAGGAAAGCTGTCAGCACAGCGGTTCTAAACTGTCAAATCCGCCATCATAGGAGCAATTTCATTCCTGTCTGGAAAGCGCTTGAAGTGTAACGTAATAATTTTAGAATAAAAATGTTTGGAACCGCTGAAACTTTGTTTACCTTTTTTCTCTTGCTTCGTTGGCTTTACTTTAGTGACGGGACGCGACGGCCGAATCAATCTTAGGTAATATTAAATCAATCACGGGCCCAAAGGATGACATTCGTAACGGATAATAGAAGCCTTAAAAGTCCAACAACTGGTCTAACTGCAGTACTTCGATATCGTCAGTGGATTCGGTTCACGGAAAATATCGAAGTTCACTCGCGCAGTTAGACTGAATAGGCGGACCCCGGACTCCGATGTGAAAGCGTCTGATATGATCGGGAATACCGCAAAGGGCCCACGGGCCTAATAAATAAATAAATAAATATTCCACAACATTCTACACAATGCTATCTAGACCCATGGTAAGCTTTTATAGCTTGTGTTATGGAATCTAGAATGCGGATAAACATACTTATATACTTTTTTTTTAATACATACATATTATACATAGAAACACCCAGACCAATGTAAATAGCCGTATTCATGTATACAAATATTTGCACTGAGCGGGAATCGAACCCGCGCCTCCTGTGTGGCAGTTGCGTGCACTACCGCCACGCCACAGAGGCTGTCAGAGGAGCCACATTTTTGGTTGGTCACTCCTGTTATTCGTTCTTTGGTTGGAACTATAACCACAGAATAGATAAGGACAGAAGTTGCACTCCTTTGATGTTGAAGAAAGCCGCCGTTATAATAACCTACAAAATTTCGTAGGTATCGCCATTTGTTCGGAACAACCAACGCCGCCAACTTGAGTGTTAGGGTTGTCATTTAGTCAATAAAAATAAAACATGAATTACTATTTATTTTTAAACCCCGACACTAAAAAGACGGTGTATTATAATAATAATAATAGGTATATATTTGTATATTATCACTTAAAACAAGCTCTGTGTGTACATTATTTGACTTTTGACGCTGACTGTACTCACAAGTAGGTAATATTATAATTAAATAAACTAGGTAGCCACAAAAATAACAGCCCGACCACGACCACGACATAATTACATAGGTACTCGTTTCAAAATAAGTAGGTGCAGAACAATTTTTAGTTCTCTCTATTCTTATTGTAGGTATCTATGTCACAGGTTCACTACAATTAAGTAGGTTTTTTATAATGCGAAGTACCTAATGGTTTTGTTACTAAGTGAACAAGATATATTCTGCGTTTATAAATAGTAAAATCTTACGTTTCACACTTTGTTGTTAATGTAAAAAAAGACAACTTCGAATTCTTTAATGTATTTTGACATTCGTCCCCGCAACAGTAATGATTACTGCGATTCATTATTTTATTTCCATATATTAGGTGGCTAACCTAGTGTACCTGCACACATAAACAATGGTAACTACTGATCTCACAAGATCGGCCACAATATTGTTTAGGTATACCTACGCAAGTCGCGTCACGCGTGTGCTCGCTAGCGCGGGCCGGCCCCGACTGCGCTAGCAGCCTGCGGGTGAGGCGCACGGTAGGTACTTATCGCCATAGTTTGGGCGAGTGACGGACGCCTGCTATAACGCACATCGAAATACATCGGGAAAAAGAAGCGCTTAACTGGGACTTGAACCCACGACCTTTCAATTACAGGGGGAATGCTCTTCCAACTGAGCTATTGAGCCACACCTGAATCAACTTCGAATTTCCCTTCTCATTATCCGTCTTTAAGGGCGATAGTGGAGCCATCTACCAACTTTCTTATGAACTGTTGGAACCAATGAATGATTTTTCAACCATTTTTAAACATTGATTATTGAGGACTCCGCCCAAATATTTGAACGAAATTTTTATAGCATTTATTATGTTAAATCTGCGGTAACCTAGTGGTATGGGTAATGGACTGCTGAGACGAGGTCTCGGATTCGATCCCAGGTTTACCATGGCACACACCAATGACTTTTCGATGCTTTTCGAGGTTATGTGTGTATTTATCGCAGGTTTATAAGTGCCCGGTTGATGGCAATAGGCTCGCCACCTATTACATTGGGACCTAAACATAAACTGGCGAAATGTGGGTGCTAGCACCTCTGCCTAACCCTTCGGGGAATACAGGCGTGAGTTTATGTTATGTTAAATGTTTTATTATGTTAACTTTTAAATTCGTAATACATCGGGAATATGTCAAACTCTGGTATTCATTGTGTTATTTTCGTTTTAGCATGATGCGAAGGATGGGCTGGCCTAGTGTGCCTCGGGGCCTGAACGGAACTCGGATCATAGAGCCGATAGCACCCGACACCACTTATGTAAGTATACTCCTTTTGTCTTATCATTCAAGAGGTTCAACCTCAAAATAAAAAAAAGTTTAGTGTTTGAAACGTGTTCGTGACATGACTTTAAACATAATTACGTATATTCAACTGCCGCCGCCCCGCCTCCTTTTGTGAGTAAGTAATGCGAGAAGGAGATGGATGAATGGAGAGGAGGTGGAGCGGAGATGACATAGATGTCATAGGTTGCCGGGGTGCGAGAGAAATGTTGGCAATCTCACCTCCGGCAACCAAGGACCTAAGATGGCGTGCGTTTTAGTCGGTTCGAGTCCGACATAACCACCTCCACCGGCTCCGTGGTGGTGTTATCCGTGGGGATTTACCGCACGATAAAAAAAAATAGATGTCTGAGGTCGCTCAACGAACTCCGTCTATTATTGGCGCAGGCCTGGGGGTGACAATAGCATGCATGGGCTGTGGTGCGTTACACCCCTCATCCCATTTCCTGGGGAAAAAAGATATGCCGTGGTTTCCCCAGCCGGCTAATTGGGGGTTGGCATCTCGAAATCGGAGATAACCTGGTTCAGCCTGGGTGCGAAGGATATGCCTTACGCAATCTCATACCCCGCTAAGACACAAGCCGGCGTGCGGTTTTAGTCGAGTCCGACCTAACCGTTCCCGCTTGGGGATATTCGGGGGTTTTCCGCACCAAAAGGTGTATACGTACCAGTGTAATAATTCGCGAGCCACCAACAGACATGCATGACGAATTTTCTTTCAGATATTATCATAGACTAGCTTTTACTCGCGGCTTCGCCCGCGTGGATGTCGGTTATCGCGACAAAACATTTCTCAAAAGACGTAGGTGTACGTACATTTCTCAAAAGAAGTTTCATGCTTCTAACTTTGAAAATGACAAACTCTTCATACAAAAGTAAGACACAGGTTTAGTGCATTTAGCTCTGAAAATGACTAACTGACTTTCATACAAACTTCCATCCCTTATTTTACCCCTTTAGTAGAATTTCCAAAAATCCTTTCTTAGGGGATGCCTACGTCATGACATCTACTTGCATGCCAAATTTTAGCCCGATCAGTCCAGTGGTTTGGGCTGTGCGTTGATAGATCACTATGTCAGTCAGTCACCTTTGAGTTATAATATATTTAATTAAAGAAGATAGATCATGCAAATGACTGACATTGTACCTACCTCGGGGACTAAATAGACAAAGAATAACATCTAAAATGTATTGCCGTAGAATTCCTCATAGTTACTTTTTTATACTTTTTATGAATCATAATGCAAATTATGTTACTTGTATTTTCAAATAAAGGTTTTTTTTTTTCAAGACTTAAGTAGGTATAGAACTGAAAAATGTCTATTAAATTATTGTCGGAAGGGTACGCGAGAATTATGCAAAAGTTATAAATTGTTTTATTTCAATATTGTCGAATAATTTTAACAATAAAAATAATATTTATCTGTATTGTTCACTTTAATGGTTTTATTTTACAGCATAAACCAGCTATGCTTTAAGCGTGATAACATAGGTACCCAACCCCCTCTCTTACTCTCTCTTTCATACACACATTTTTTTTTCATACATTCATTTTTATTTATTTATTACCACGCTATAAGCGGAGTCTTTTGCGCCGTTTCTTCTCCACCAGCGCCTTGGAAGCGGTGGTCAATTTAGATTAGTTAAGTAAAGCAAACGAAGCGAGAGAAAAAGGCTAAACAATGTTTCAGCGGTCCCAAACTATTTTATTTGAAAATGATTACGTATCACTTCAAGCGCGTTCCCACAGCGCGTTCCAGACAGGAATGAAGTTGCTCATAAGATGGCGGAGCTGACAATTTAGAACCGCTGTGCTGACAGCTTTCCTGTACTACGAAACACGCAACGACCGTTGTCGCTCGGCCATTGTCGCGTACGTGTGACATGTGCGACAAGGACACAGAATATTAAAAAAGAAATATAATCGCTAGTTATAGCAACGTAACTCAGTAATGGTCGCTTTGTTTACCTTTATTCTCTCGTCTCGTTGGCTTTACTTTACTAGTTAGTACAATTAAAATTGACGTCAATAAGAATTGTTCAATATTTAGAATAAATGATTTTGACTTTGATTAGGCACGTCGTCGGCAGGGAGTAGATAGGCAGGGACAACAGGGATTTTAAAAATTATTTTTCAATTAACGACATCAGTGGAATGACCAAATCCATATCGTTTCAGGCGACAAAAAAGGCAGTCTTCGGCCCTGTCAGAGACTACACCGCCCAAAAAAAAGAGAACTTCGCAATGAACGTTTTATACAACATTTATGAGTTTGTCAAGAACAATTCTGAAGTAGAATTGTACTTCGACCGAGGACTCTCTAGGGAGGAAAGGAAACGTATCCACAATATGGTGCAACTGATGAATAAGGTGGAGAACATGTCGGTTGTGAATTATGAGAGCACTGCCCAGCTGGATTTGGTGGTACAGATTTGTGAGGTGAACTGCTATGTGTTGCAGACGCAGTGTGAAGGTGAACATCCTTACCGGTGAGTGTTGATGTTTTTTTTATTATACTGCACTACTACGGCTCCTGCAGCGTTTTGTTCCCGTTTCCACGACCTATGGGAACCTATTCCCGGGAAGAGAGAAGGTACCCTATGAGTTATTCTTGACTAGTGGTGGGTAAACTTAAGATGTGCAATGTGGAACCTCTCAGCCTCAGGAGTGACTTTGCCTCACTGTGTGTTTGCTACCGCCTATATAATGGTTTGTGCTCAGATGAATTATTTGACATGATGCCCACAGCTACATTCTATCATCGCACCGCTCGCCATAGGCAGGGAATTCATCCCCACACATTGCATCCGAATATAGTGCGCACCGTGCGGTATGAAAGGAACTTCATCCCACGTACGCTCAAGCTGTGGAATGAACTCCCTGCCATGGTTTTCCCAAGCGACTACAATAGGGGGTTCTTCAAGAGGGGCATTATAAGGTTTCTTCAGGGTAGGCAGCGCGAGTGTAACGCCCCTGGTGTTACATACGTCCATAGACCGCGGTAACCACTTTCCATCAGGTGGGCCGCGTGCTTGTCTGCCACCTAAGTAGTATAAAAAAAGTTTACGAAGACACCCGCTTTCTACGAAGAAGGCGACTAAGGGATTTGTAGTCCCGTTTGAGCATTTCACTTTTTCCAAGCTTATAATTTTCCGTATTCCAGCCAACTCTACATATACAAGGAGGCTCCGGAACACGTGTACCTCATCATACCCGACGACCTCCGGGAGCCTCCGACTGACGACCCATCCGTAGACCCTGACTCCACCGATGGCGTCGCAGCCAAGGCTGAACCTGAGGAGGAGACCAACCCGTTCTTGAAGAGTATCACACGCAACTTGCAGAAGATGAAGATTGATGATGAGAAGGATAAAAAGACTCAGCCAGAAGAATTGCCTAAAAAGAAGAGGTACTTGTTGTATATTTATTTTATATCAGTTAGGTGGTTATAAACAAAATGGATAATGTCGCTAGATGGCGGTTTCCTAAAATATAACTTTGGTCATGAAATCATTATTTATTACATTACCAACCAGTTTTATATGCTTACATGCTTATCATATTTTTAAGTTCTGAAATAGTTTACGGGATTATAATTAGGAAAAGAAGCGTTCTTTATTATATACTTTATTGTACCCCAATTACAATATATAGGTATATTATGGAAATTAGGAACATAAGAGCAGTACAAAGGGGTGCATCCTCGTGCTCCTACTAAATAGTCCTACTGGTAGGAGCACCAGGACACCCATGTCCTGGTGCTCCTACTGAACATAAAAACCAAGAGGAATAAAATAATTTTCAAAATTTAATTCTTTTTGCTCCTATTGCATTACATATTGTACAGTCAACCGAAAAATACTTAAGAGGAAATTAAAAGAGGTCCCGCCAAGCTAAGAAATTTAAAGTAGTAGTTTAATTTAGTGGTAGTATTTTTTTCCAAGGATCGATATTTTTCGATTTATACCCCAAAAGGTCGTGAATCTTTTTGACATAGGAAAAATTCCTAGTAGTAATTTTCAATCAGAATTCGCTGGGGGATCTCACTGGCAGATGATCAGGGCCTCGATTCTGCTAAAGCCAAACAACACAATGGTGCCACCGCTACTGAGCGATGAGGTCCAGAAGTCCAAAATTCAATGACTTTTTGCAGAGTAATTCAAGAAGTATAATGAAACCGTTTTCATTTCATTTTGGAGTTTAGCAGTAGGTACAGGGAGACTGGAGGCAGATTTACATAAAAAAAACGACTATCTCAAAAGTTATAAGCGGAGCGGGGAGGGGGTAGTGTCTTTCGAATCACTCGGATCACTGATCGTGCGGATTTCCCAGTCACGATGTCGTAGTAGACGGGTGACCATCGCGCGTACGCTATCGATGCAATTTCCAAAAGCAACGATTCCTACGTACTCGTTCGTCGACAATTTTTTTCACACTTCAAAATTCGACGGAAGTAAGAAGTACGCCAGCAATCCGTGAACTATTGTGGACCTAAAAGACAACATTCGGCAAGAATCGAATTGAACCGAGCTTACTGCAGCGTGTGGTGCGGAATACGATGCTCCGTTTTAAACAATGTGTGCAACTAGGTGGAAGACATTTGGATGACATCATCTTTAAAAAAAAATCCGCATATGTACTTTACACAATGATATTACATACAAAAAAGAGGCAGATATGTTATTAGACTGCGCCTGGTGAAGACGCGAAAACGTCCCAATTGGGACGTATCGCATTTAGTATATGTCTGGCAAACGCCGAGTTGTCACGTATGTAAGCGCATAATAAAATGGCAATAAAAATGCCACCGTGTATTTTTAAAAATGTACAAATTTAGACACTAAAATCAATAAAACACGAAGGACCTTCTATCACATGTAAGTACATACAATATTACCGATTTTTTAGTGTATTTCATTAAAATTAGTTTATTAATATTTTTAAAATAATGGCGGCAAAGAAAAAGGACAGAAATACTTTTTGATATGAGCACGACAAGGACACAACAACACTGCTTGCATAGATTATCAGTACAGATGCGACATAGGGTAATTTTCAGTTTACTGCCTACTAAAGTAATAATTTTGACCTGCTGTTCAGTTTTATTTGTTATTCAAAATTCAGTAACATAATTTTTGTTTTATTTATTTGTTGTCCTTTAAATAATTATTGTAATAACCTACATTTTTTTTCAAGGTTTCCGACTAATGAAGTTCGACTTCAAGAGTGGATTGCAATTGTTAAAGAACAACGAAATGAGTTTGACTGGACACGTTCAAAAGGCAACAGAATTTGTAGCAATAATTTTGAAGCCACTGAGAGATATACTTCGGAGAAAGGAACATTGCTCAGGAAGAATATAAATAACTGACAAATATACCACTGTTCGGCTTCATTCTGCTCATAAAAATAATCCCAAAATAAAAAACTTTCTAAGAGGCAGAAAAGAAATAAATTAAATTTATTTGAAGGATTTTAATTTTTGATTATAACGTCAGTACGGCACTATGGTTTTATTTTCGAGAAGTTCCCTAATTATCTTTTTGAATTATTATCATTTTCCGAAATAATTAATATTTTTTCATCGAATTTCATTTCTTGCCTACCAACGAAATACCCCTTCTGTTCAACAAAATCATAATCTATGCTTCGAAGCGCAATCGTCCGAATCATTCCGAATTATAGCTATCTTTTTTACTCGTGTGCTTATCCCATCTTTCGTACTACTTTAACGCTAATTGTCAACTATTGTGCACTGACAGACTGCTGGATCAGATTTGAGAAGTCAGTTACTATGAACGTAACATATCTTGTATAAAATATCATTGACTTTACATTTAAAAACTTGTATTAAAACTATACGTCAAACAGAACCTTTTTTAATTAATTTTGAAAACATAAATCTGCCACCACCATAAAGTCTAAAATTTATTGTCATTTTTTGCAGTGACCGCGGCACCACAGTGGTTTAGCTTTAGTAGAATCGAGGGCCTGGAAGGTTCTTGTGGTAAACCATACTTTGGTTTAGACGAGGATTAGAATATAGACGAATAAAAATAGAAGGGAAATTCGAATCACATCGGGCATGTCTCGGTAGCCAAGTTGGTCAAGGCATTCCCCTGTAAGGGAAAGATCGCGGGTTCGAGTCCCGCCCCGTTTTTTCTATGTATTCGATGGAGGAGATTAGTTTTCTTTTTCGTTATAAAAATAACACACATTTTAGAGCTTCAATTTTTGTTATCCTCTGAGTCTTTTTTGCATATTACTTTACACAGTCTATGACTTGAATTTCATACAAAAACCTATTTTCAAATAATGATCCAGGTCGAGTTTCATATAGCTGCACTGTCATATTTCACTACACTTTTGTAAACTCCTTGTTTATATTATTGCTTTCCTTTGAAGAGCAATAGGTACAGTTCCGCGTTTCCTTTTAATTAAAACGGGAATAATTTCTTCTGTATTCATTTTAAATTTTAATATAATTTATTATTTAGATAGTTTTTTTCTTGCTTGCACAAAAGTGACAAAATATGCAACAAAGTGACACTTGTAGATATCTGCATTCGTCTGTATTTGAATCAGAGTAGGTGTATGAGTACTTCTATTTTTGTAATGTCTTGGTGCTCCTACTGGACGTTTCACGGTTGCCTTTGTAGTAGGAGCACCAGGACATAGGTGTCCCGGTGCTCCTACCAGTAGGACAATTTAGTAGGAGCACGAGGATGCACCCGTACAAAGGGCGGCCTTATCGCTTTACGCAATTTCTGCCAGGCAACCTTTGGATGGAAATGTATGTTGGTTGGAGTACATAATTGATAGTTGTTGGCGTTTCATTATTAGCCGCCATTCGTTCAGTGCAAAAAAGGATAGACTTATCTATTCGTGAAAATGGAAATCATTTTGAGCAATTTATTTCATAAACCAATTTCTTAAATGTTTAAATGATTTTTTTTATTTAAAAAGTTCAAAATTTTACCTGACCTATGAGTTTCGAGTTGATTTATCATATTTCCGTACGAAATGTATGGGAAACGTTTTTGGCGATTTCTGTCTTTTCTAGTACTGAAAGCTAAAATGGTCCCATAGAGTTTTTTGATCCCCACATGAAATAGAATCGATTAGCATAAAAAAAAAATTTTGAACTTTTTGCATTTTTTTTGCTAACTGTAAGTTTTTTACAAAATCTGTGAATGCAGTTCATAATGTGCTAAAAAGTTAGGGAAGGTCTTTTAAGAACGTTTTGCTGTAACTGCAACGGTTAAGGTACTTGCCCTTACTGCCCCGTTTCAAAAATACACCCTAATAATTAAATAAAAAAATATTATATCTGTTTAAGTATGTTAATGTATAAATACATATTTATACATTAACATACTTAAACAGATATAATAGTACACTATGTTAGACGTGACACACTGGACAAGTAGTGCTCCCTGACCATTCCTTTAAACTTCACCAATGTCTGAGCTCGTCTTATTTCCACTGGCAGTTCATTCCACAGGCGAACAGCTGTGACGGTAAAAAAATTATCGAAGAAACCTGTGGAATGCCTTGGCATTTTTAGAACTAATCTCACCGATGATATTTATGATTATTTGATTTCTGAAAATGAGATAGTAGCTTTTGAGTTATACTAAAGATATTTTCTTCGCGTTCTTTAGTGTCGTCTGTTCTCGTCTGTTCTTTAGTCTCGTTTAAACGGTCTATATTCTATACAGAATAAATGTATTTTTACTTTTTCTATTCCTTCCAGCGTATTCGAGAAGATAATCCAATACTTCTCAGAATTCGCGTCTAACAAGCAGTACACTGAGTTGAAGTTCCTAGGCTCGTTCGCACCGGACGAGGTGATGTGCATCCACGCGTTTATGGAGAATGCGTTACAATACCTGTACTGTGACACGAGCGATATACGACACGTGTTTGTTACGGTGTCCTTTGAGATATCGGAGGATGTCACGGGTAACACTATGTAAGTATGTTTTTTTCAGAAATACTAGTCGTTTCTTGCTGAAATATAGCGTGCTAGCTTTTGCCCGCAGCTCCGCCCGCGTGGATGTCGGTTATCGCGGCCAAACATAGCTTATGTCCTTTCTCATGGTCTAATCTGTATACCAAATTTCATCAAAATCGGTTGAGTGGTTTAGGCGTGAAAGCATAACAGACAGAGTTACTTTCGCATTTATAATATTAGTATGGAAGTTTTTTTATCCATACTAATATTATAAATGCGAAAGTAACTCTGTCTATCTGTATGTTACGCCTTCACGCCTAAACCACTGAACCGATTTTGATGAAATTTGGTATATGGGTAGATTAGAACATGAGAAAGGACATAGGCTATGTTTGGTTGCGATAACCGACACCCACGTGGGCGGAGCCGTGGGCAAAAGCTAGTATTATAAATGCGAAATTAACTCTGTCTGTCTGTCTGTATGTATGTTACGCTTTCACGCCTAATCCACTGAACCGATTTTGATGAAATTTGGTATAGGGGTAGATTAGACCATGAGAAAGGACATAGGCTATGTTTGGTCGCTATAACCGACATCCACGCGGGCGGAGCCGCGGGCAAAAGCTAGTATAATATAACCGAAGTTTTTAGGGTCCCGTAGCCAAATGGCAAAAAACGGAACCCATATTTTTTCTATTCCTAGTGATATGAATTGTTTATTATTTCACTATACTTATTACTTTTAAATTCAATTTTTTTTTTGTACAGGTTTCTTCCGTAATATATTAATTAAAAGTTATTTATTTTCTGTTTTCAGAATAAAAAAGATGAATTGAAAAAACTTCTCCCAACGATTTTAACACTATGTTAGAAGATTATATGATATTATATACACAAATACAGGTTTTGTATAACAAGAAGACATTTTGACTGCAAAGTAACTGCAAAAGTGCTGTCCAAATGCTGTTCGTATACACAGTTTACGGTTTAGACGATTCTGTAGATATACAATAATGTTAACGGGAATTAACGCGTACATATACAGCGTCGAGCTCAAGTCGCAGACAGCCTCGATCGCAATTGTCATTGGTGGATTTCCAGTGACGTCATACAGTCCGACCAATGGCAGACTATCAAGGCTGTAGCAGCGTTGTGCTCGATGCTGCAATGGTCGGTTACCGGTGACTTTGATATTTATAGTTTCAAGGTCACTTTTAATTCGTGTGTCCCTTCTAAAGTAAAGCCAACGAAGCGAGAGAAAAAAGGTAAACAAAGTTTCAGCGGTTCCAAACATTTTTATTCCAAAATGATTACGTATCACTTCAAGCGCATTCCAGACAGGAATGGAATTGCGCATAAGATAGCGGAGCTAACAGTTTAGAACCGCTGTGTTGACAGCATTCCTGTACTATGAAACACACAATGACAGCTGTCGCTCGGCCATTGTCGCGTACGTGTGACATGTGCGACAAGGACAGAGAAAATAATCGCTAGTTATCGCAACGTAACTCAGTAATGGTCGCTTTGTTTACCTTTTTTCTCTCGTCTCGTTGGCTTTACTTTATTAAAAAGTCCATTCGGTTAGGTACTGAATTAAAGGTAAACAATCTTGTAGCGATTTTATAAAAACACATTAAGTTCGAAATACATCGAGAAAAAGAAGCACTCAAGTGGGACTTGAACCCACGACCTTTCCCTTACAGGGGGACTCAATAGGTCAGTTGGAAGAGTATTCCCTGTAAGTTAAAGGTCGTGGGTTCATGTCTCACTTAAGCGCTTCTTTTTCCCTATGTATTTCGATTGAAAAGTTAGCATAATAAATGCTATAAAAAAATCATTCAAAAACATATTTAAAAAAATAAACTGGGCTAACTAAGTGATTATTTTTTTGATTTTTAGTCTTCTAAATGAGTTTCTTAACAAAATAATATTTATAAACTAAGTTTTTAAATAAAATATATTATAAAGACACATCAAGATTGCTTACGTTAAATTAAGTACAGTCAGCGTCAAAAATATGATGACGATGAAGTCTCAAAATGATTTGAATGAATTTTTAATAGCATTTATTATGCAAACTTTTAAGTTCGAAAAACATCGGAAATAATTAAATGCTTTGACCTTTCCCTTACAGGGGGAATGCTCTTCAAACTGAATTGAATTGAATGAAGCATTCCCCCTCTCAAAATGATCTTGAAACTCTTGTATTAAGAGCAAATCAAACTGTTTTATTGTTTGAAATGGTATTATTGTCCAAACTTAAAGTGTGTTCCAAATATCAGAACAATCTGTCAACTGGAAGGGGGTAAAAACAGTAAATTAAGATAATTTTGAGGACTTTGTAATTCAACATGTTTCTGATGTTGTCTGTACCTAACCGAATGCAGTACCTATAGATTTAACGCAATTGTGCTGCTTATAGTATAGTGAAGGTGGCAAATTCCGCCTAACGTGCAAGTGCGCCTACCAAAAATATTCCGAAAACTATATCTAACTACTATATATATGTGACCACGGCCAGTATAACCTGGTACCACCTACACAATATTAATTATGTCGTAACTGTGTTCAATGTCTAAATCTATATTAGTTCAATACTTTGCTGAGTTATTTGGCAGTCTAAATGTAGGTATATAAAGTTAACCCAACGAAGCGAGAGAAAAAAGGTAAACAATGTTTCAGCGGTTCCAAACTTTTTTATTTGAAAATGATTACGTATCAATTCAAGCGCGTTCCCGACGGGAATGATATTGCTCATAAGATGGCGCATCTGTCAGTTTAGAACCGCTTTGCTGACAGCTTTCCTGTAATACGAAACACATAACGACAGCTGTCGCTCGGCCATTAGCCCGTACGTGTGATATGTGCGACAAGGACAGAGAAAATAATCGCTAGTTATCGCAACGTAACTCAGTAATGGTTGCTCTGTTTACCTTTTTTTCTCGTCTCGTTGCCTTTGCTTTAGTTAGTATTAAGCTTTGGTCGCGTTTCATGTTGATTATGTAATAGGTCGTGAACTTTTTCCAACATGGAATTATTTGAAACTAGTAAAATATTTTTATATATATGCCGTAGTAGATATTAGCAAATATCAGCAAATATCAGCAGTATTTGGATACTTATTTAATTTGCTGTTTCGAGTTACCGTTATTTCGGTGCTGTTGCGCCGTTTAGTTCCTCCGTTATCATGTTGTGATGTAACAGCGCCGAAATATCGGCATCTCGAAACAATATATCCCGATACTTCTAATTATAATGATTACAATTGCATTTTTTCTTTCTCAAATCAATTTTCTAAAATCTTAATAGCTAAATAAATATATATAAATTATGTAAGTGATTAAATTACAATGACAAAAATTAAAAATTACTTAAGTAGTCAAATTACATCTAATCTATTAACCCGCCCCTCGCCGTACCCGGGGCAATAGTGCCTATTATGCTGGCGGTATTGCCTCGCTGGATAGCGATGGCCAACTTTTGCCTCAGGTACGAGGCGGAACGAGTCACTGGTTTTATCCCTAATCCTAAATAAATTATGAAAAATGCAATATCTAGATATTTTGTGGTTATCGGTGCCCTTGTACGATTTATTATTAAAATAATTCCTTGTTGCTAAAAAATGTTTAAGAGATAGCGTAGAAAATTGTAAAAAAAATATCGCATGTCAATAATCAAAATCGACCTGGAACGCGGTCTAAATATAATATATGTGTCTATGATAATATTAATTCGATGCAGTGAAATGATATATTATTGTGTGTATATATGTGCTTACGAGAGATAGGCATACCAGTTTCCAACAGAGGTATAATCGCAGAGAAAATAATCTTATTCTATATGGAGTACGGAGGGTGCTCAGGTTTCTTGTCTCAAATCTGTCCTCAGACTAACGGCCGTTCCCAATAACATACTTACAGTTAAAGATAGATCGCAACTGTCAAATTTGACGTATCGGCTGTTTAAATTCAAAACATGTTAACTGATTTTTTTGCGGAAAGCGCATCGCGGTATAATTTTATTTTTAGAAATTGGTGTGAAATAGGAGTTACTATGTTTTGAATTTAAACAGCCGAGCACTTTATCCGTAGATGCGATCTATCTTTAACTGAAATTACGTTATTGGGAACGGCAGTAAAAGAATAACATAGACGGCACGTATATAACTAGCAAGTGAAGTCGTGAAAAGGAATACTAAAGTAGTGCTATCTCGCTCACACTAGTGCGTACTCACAAAGAGTGTGAACGAGATGGCACTACTTTAGTATTTTTTTAGTCTGAGTATCTGTCCCATGCCCTCACGGCTACCCTACCTCCAGAAAGATAAATAACTTTGTAATCCCATTTAAATATATCGGACTAAAGTAAAGCAAACGAAGCGAGAGAAAAAAGGTAAACAACGTTTCAGCGGTTCCAAACATTTTTATTTGAAAATTATTACATATCACACTTCAAGCCAATTCCAGACAGGAATAAAATTGCTCATAAGGTGGCGGATCTTACAGTTTAGAACCGCTGACAGCTTTCCTGTACAAGAAACACGTAACGACAGCTGTCGCTCGGCCATTGTCGCGTACGTGTGACATGTGCGACAAGGATAGAGAAAATAAAATTATCGCAACATAACTCAGTAATGGTCGCTTTGTTTACCTTTTTTCTCTAGTCTCGTTGGCTTTACTTTACAAAATTACATTTGTAATTGGTATTATGACAGTTGTTCAATTATTGACCTGTTTTAAAAGTACATGGTAGGCTGGAAAGAAACGACGGGTTTCTTTCCAGCCCCCCCCTGGACAAGTGGCGATTCGTTGACAAGCATATTACAGAATACTACTATACTACACTATGTCATCAAGTTGCGAATATGTGTTTTTTAATTTTTTTACGAGAGCAGAACTCTTTTTTCTTATTTTTAAAATGGGCGTGTTTTATTAATTCGATATTTTTTTATTGTTGATGTAGAAACAAGCAATAGAACAAAAAATATTGTATTAATAAAGAGAACCATTTTAAAAATAAGAAAAGAGTTTTTTTTTTTCGAGTAAAATTGTAAACTATAGATTCCCAATTGGTGACGGGGTGACGATATAATATACTATATTAGTACTATATACTATGTGATTTTATAGTCATTTCGCATAAAAAGAATTGAGGCCCAGTTTCGATAGAAAAATCATCCGGAAGTATTAATTTGGCGAAAAATGAAAAATAATTTTACAACCCCGATACATTATTCCTTTCAACTGAACATTATTCCCATACATTTGAAAAAAAATACCAAATTAATACTTCCAGATGATTTTGCTATCGAAACTTTGACCAAATTATTTTTATTCGAAACGATTCTAAAACCACGGTGTGTGTTAGTATTTTAATATGGTGAATGCTTAGAGTATTTAAAATATATCTATGTATAAGATTGCCACGTATTTTGACGTATGGCGTATGTGTTTTCCACATATTCTGCAGAATAGAATGACGAATGTATTGTGGATTTGACGTTTATGACATACGTCATACTGTCATATACGTCAAATGCCAGACATTCGTCATTCTATCCTACTAAACGCTGCACCGTTCAACGAAATGCCACTTGTCTAGTAGAGCTGTCCAGAGAAAGAAAGAAAGAAATCTCATTTATTGAGAAGCAGTACACAAAATATATAAAAAAACTATTTAAGACAGAGAAAGAAAAAGACTAAAAGGAGTAATAAACAGAGTGGCAGGCAATGCTGCCAATTCTGTTGTTACATCTCTAAACTTAAAATTCTCTAAAATGTTCTAATTGCATCTGTTTCTTTCATTATCAGATAGAAAAGGATAGATGATTTATTTTAGTAAACACCTGTCAAATTAAGTCGGCGCCTTGACAGTAGCCTTCAATTTTAGTTGACATCTACGAACATGCGACTTATCTTACTACGCACCAGCAAGGCGCTGTCTTAATTTGACAGGTCTTAACTTAAATAAAATCATCTGTCCTTTTTTATCTGATCATGAAAGAAAGAGATGCAATTAGATTTTTTTAGAGAAATTTAAGTTTAGAGATGTAACAACAGAATTGGGAGCAATGGCAGGGTAGCCGATAGAAGTCCACAGGAAAGTAATGAATTGTTCTCATTAAAACAATGGATTATTAAGAATCCTATTAATGCCTTTTAAGGCTAGAAATAAATGAACTGATAAAATTATAAGCTATAATAAACGCTCCAGTTAGTATAATCATAGGTAATTTATACGTACCTTATAAATATAAATAATAGTGCAATGTTCTGGCGTCAGAGTGCAGCACTAGCTTAAAAAAAAGATTGGTCAAAGATCGCTTGTCAGTTGTCAGTTAAATAACCGCCATTTAGGGAGTTTTGGCGGGAAAGCGTAGAGGACGCATCGCGGTATTATTTTATTTCCCGAAATTGATGTGAATTCGAGTTTTTATGTATAAAAATGGTGGATTTTTAGACATAACGTCTTGGACAACTCGCACGCGTGTAGGAAAGTGGCATATTACAGTGAATTGTGACTCTACGTGTTCAATCCAAATCTCCCCAGGGAGCTTTTAGTAAAGTCCCCACAACTTTACTGAGGCAGCAATCATCTCATTCATCGTCATTATCATCATCATCAACATCATTAACCCATTATCATCATCGTCATCAATCATTTTATTAACTAAAGTTATAATATATCATATATACTTGACATTGGCTAAATGCGCAGCAAAAAGCCAGAAACAAAACAAAAAAAACCGCCATTTAACTGACAAGTGTCAATACAAAGTTTTTTCACTCAGTTTACTGTAATAACAATAATATACGTATTTATTGTATACCAAGGATATAGCAATACATTGAGAGATACATAATAGGTGGTAAGTACAGATGGCAGGCTTGTCGCTCTGTACGTACTAGTGGCGCCCTCTGAGCCTACCTTTGCATAATATCCCCTATTGGTGTATTAAGTAGTTGATATAAATATACGTGTTTAACTTTAAATTATATTGATGTGGTGTTCAAACATAGTATATTAATTAAGTAAATGGTTCAACTATAATTATAACTTAGGCATTAAGAAAAATGAAATAAATGGTCACGCGTTGCCCATTGTAAAAAAAGACGTGTCTTTAAAGAATTGTGTACATCACAATTGCCAAAACTAGCATAGGTCATGCAAATTACTTTAAAATCACTTTTTCTATCTCATGAAGGGAAATATAGTAGTTAATTACGATATTTGAGGTTATTGAACCATTATAACGACATTCGCATATACCCCAATGCAGTTCTTACCCAAAGGCAGATAAAGAGAGGTCGTGTTCTTTCGTATATAGCTTCATTCGCGCCTAAAACACTATCGCAAAGTTCGGGTAAAATTCGGAGAGCGTTCTCTATTATATCTACCTATAACTTGATATCTTTTAAGAGTAGTTAAAACCGATGTTACAGTGTAAATATTTTATAAACCCAAAAGGTTTTATCTGCTCTATTAAGGTACCAAACTGGTTCAGTTAAGATCGGTTTGTATCGGTTTTGTATACCGTTCTCTCTACCGCATAGCACATGTCTCATTCTTATGACAACGGAGAGCGAAGCTTAACGTGCTCTCTAAGGTACGAAAACACCTAGACCAATGCTAAGAGACATATTCATGTAGGTATACAAATATTTGCACTATGCGGGAATTGAACCCACGCCACCTGCGTAGTCGAATACACTACCTTCACGTATTCTCAGTATTTCTATAACTTGATATCTGGTTAGAGTAATTATAACTGTATACTGTAAATATTTTCTAAATCCAAATGGTTTTAACTACTCTATGAAGTTATCACTGTCAGTCCGATGTGTGATAGAGAGAATGCTTTACGAAACCGAGACAGAGCCTTGAGGCTACTACAGCAAAACCCCTGTCATACCACAGCCACTGCTAAAAATGGCATTAAATTTTATACTTTAAAGCAATGCAGTTAAACTGCAAAATTAAATGCCCTCGCATCCCGGCTGACCCAGGGCCATCCCTTACGGTTTGGCCCTCCTTGGGGACTAAATTTTCGTTGGTGTGTCACGCGGGCCTCTAGTTTCTGATGTTGGTACCCTGGGACATTATGATGCTCACTAATCTCTCGTTAAGATTAAATAAATGTACGATAAATAAAAATAAATCATAAAAATACAATATCCAGAGCGGGGTTTGAACGACTATCGCGTCAATCCCAGTTGGAGCCAAAGCTTGTCCTTTGGAGCCTGGGATCCGCTTTGGACTCTTGGTTGGTGCTTTAACAGTAGCAACTGCCATCTGATCTCCCAACCTCTAGAGGAAAATCAGTTCAAATCCAGCCCTGAATGTTGAGTTTAACTGTTTAACTTTAAAAGTTTCACTGGATCGAATTAAAAAAAATAAAATATAACTATTGTATAGAAATTAGATTTGTATGAATTCCTGAGTTGACTCAATAGTTGTTAAGGGTTATTATGAATAATTATGATAATGTGTAACGGAATTTTAAAAAATAAGGCCGTGTTCACACTATACAAATCAGCCATCGTATGTGATTTGCTCACAGTAACTTTACATTTTAATTTTGTTCTCTGGGGCCCATTCAAGTATTACGCTAGTATTTTTTTTTACAATTACTAACATTACACTCCATTTAGTTATGTAGTGAACTAAAGGTGAACTTGATGTGACTTTCTACACAAACACATATAAAACTAATAAACTACTGCTTAAGGCTGCCTGTCCACCGAAGCGGAGCGAGGCTGCGGAGCGGAGAACCGGATAAATATTGACCAATAGGATTGCATAAAATCGAAGAGCGGAGATTTTGTGCAATCCTATTGGTTAATATTTGTTCGTTTCTCCGCTCCGCAGCCTCGCTCCGCTTCGGTGGACCGGTAGCCTAAACCAGTGGATAGGATTTGGTTTTTACATATAATATATAATCACGCCTTTATCCCCGGAGGCATAGGTGAATTAAAACCCACATTTCGCCAATAATTGTAGTCGGTCCCATGTAATAGGGGGTGAGCCTATTGCCATAATATCCTGGGCATAATATTGGGGCAAATTTGGTTGTAAGTCGCGTTTTAAAACGCAGGTTTTAAATAAAAAAGAGTTTTAAATAGTAGTACATATTAGAAGACACATAAAAATTGTTTACTTTTATATATGTTAACCAAACGGAGTGTACGTAATACTTGAATGAACCTGAAAAAAATACTTTATTTAACCGACTTCAAAAAAGGAGGTTACTTAGACAGTGGTTTAATTATTTTTTGAAATAAAAGGGATTTCGTATCTATAGTAATTGATTTGGTGCATAGAGACAATATGTGCGTAAAATACATTTGTAAGATAGTTTGAAATATTACGATACCATCTTAGTTTATCTCTATGAAGTAAGATTGGATGTTATGTATATAGGACAATCAGGTTTTGCAAATATAATAAGAATCAACGGAATATTTAACATATTTATTAATAAATGCTATAACAATTTCATTCAAATATTTGGGCGGAGTAATCAAAAATCAATGTTTAAAAATGGTTAAAAAATCGTTAATTGGTTCCAACAGTTCGTAAAAAGGTTGGTAGATGGCTCCACCGTCTTCGCCCTTAAAGACGGATATAAAGAGAAGGGAAATTTGAAGTGATTCAGGTGTGGCTCAATAGCTCAGTTGGAAGAGCATTCGCCCTGTAAGGGAAAGGACGTGGGTTCAAGTCCCACTTGAACGCTTCATTTTTCTCGATGTATTTCGGATATTCTCCATCCGACAGTAAATATACAACCTATGACAAAGTGCCTGCTTGGCGACAATAGGCTTGCCTGTTACGTGGGACCGAAAATCATAATTGGCGAAATGTGGGTTCTCAATCAAGCGGGCACTTTGTCATGTCTGTATGTTGCCTGGCCCTTGATTCTACTAAAGCTTTATGGTGCCGAAGTCACTGCAAAAACTGATATTAAATTTTAGACTATTTCTATACGACTAAAGTCCAAAATAAAATGAAAACAGTTTCATTACACTTCATCAATTACTCTGCAAAAAGTCATTTAATTTTGAACTTCAACCGCATCGCTTTAAAGTCTATTAATGTCATTTTTTGCAGTGGCAGTAGCATTACAATGGGCTTTAGCAGAATCGAGGCCCTGTACAAAAGTAACTACAAACATCGTAAATATCCCGTTGATTCTTTAAACAGTAATTTGAATAATTATGTCAATCATAAATCAGAAAGCGAATTCTCATAATAAAAAGATGTTCAAAATTCAGTGCGGATCTAACTTCACTCTCTCAAATGTCAAAAACGGTAGGTATTCAGTTATAATAGCCTGTCGAAGTCTTCCAGAAGGAAGATGTGAATTTCGACAAGCTTGCAAACATTTGTTGTGAAGAAAAGGAAGAATCCTACAGTATCTGACTTTTAAACTCTCACGTTCCATGATATACAATAATAACATAACATACATAACATAAACTCACGCCTGTATTCCCCGAAAGGGTAGGCAGAGGTGCTAGCACCCACATTTCGCCAGTTTATGTTTAGGTCCCAATGTAATAGGTGGCGAGCCTATTGCCATTAACCGGGCACTTATAAACCTGCGATAAATACACACTTAACTTCGAAAAGCATCGAAACGTCATTGGTGTGTGCCGTGGTAAACCTGGGATCGAACTCGAGACCTCGTCTCAGCAGTCCATTACCCATACCACTAGGCTACCGCAGTACAATAATAATAACGGGAATTAACGCGATTAACGACCAGTTTACACCAAAGCCAAATCTGTTTGTCCAAGTCGCGTTTGGTCAAATATGCATTTGGTCCAATGAGCAGTTTTCTAGTAGGTATTTAAAGCTTTCCTAAAGACGCGCTAGATGTCGCAGTCGGCACTTTTGGTAAGAAGAGTGTGCCCTAATCCATTGATTTCGTAATGTAATTTCTTGTGGTTAATTTCTCACATGTTTTCTGTATGTATGAACAGCACACCGCATATTGAATATTAGTTACGTATTACTGAAAACAAAGATTATTGTATTTACTACAATGTATTATTACTTATCTAAAATTATGTAGGTATCAACTTTTTGAAGTTACAATAATACATACAAACAAACGCTTCAGAAGCAACAAATAATCAAATTGAGACATTCGTTCAGTTCTTTCTCGCCACAGACTAAACTGGCCTCCCAATGCAAATTAAAAAAACTACCAAAAGCTATGCTAGCGCCATCTCCTGATGATTTTAAAAACCAACTGATTATGTACCTACTGGAAAACTGCTCATTGTCAAAAAACTACTTGGATAGGTTAGGTTAGAAGGCTAATGCGGGAGCGGAGCGGAGCTAAAAGGTCAAATCAAAGGTACGTACGAACCTATACCATGATCGCGTTAATTCCCCTTATTATTATTGTATAGAAAGTATCTGGTCCTTATGCGGGGCGTGAGAAAGCATCTAATGAAGCCGTCAACCTGAGGGCCACGATAGTTATATGCTACGTGCTGTAATGGTGATCCTCTTTCCTCAGACTTTGCCTACAACTTACTATCAGGCGAGAGAAATCCAAATTGATGTGTAATATATTGAAAAAAAAAAATAGGTTTCATAAACACTTGATCGTCAATAAATTGCTTGGGTGCGATAAACAGTTGATGTTGCACGTTATTTGGGCTTAGATAAACTAAAGTAAAGCCAACGAAGCGAGAGAAAAAACGTATACAAAGTTTCAGCGGTTCCAAACATTTTTATTTGATAAGTATTACGTATCACTTCAAACTCATTCCAGACAGGAATAAAATTGCTCATAAGATGGCGGAGCAGACAGTTTAGAACCGCTGTACTGACCGCTTTCCTGTACTATGAAACACGCAACGACCGCTGTCGCTCGGCCATTGTCGCGTACGTGTGACAATACATGTGCGACAAGGACAGAGAAAATAATCGCTAGTTATCGAATCAGTAATGGTCGCTTTGTTTACCTTTTTTCTCTCGTCTCGTTGGCTTTACTTTACAACACAATTGTTTTTTTCATTGGCTTCGTGCTCATTTTTGATATTCGGAAGATTGAGGCTAGAGCGAGTCTGCATTTTGAACATCATCAATTGTGAGAATTGGCTTTCAGGATCTGTGTTCGATGATATATTATCGTACGGCTTCGTACTGTTTTTAAATTATGTTATTATAACTTATAATTGATTAATTAGTTCTAATTTAACCTGACATGACTGATTTTACTATTAAACAATAAATATTTTATTCACTGTACATTTGTTAAAACTGGTGAACTCTCAATGTGCGTATTCATTGGTTTTAGGGAATTGAATCATCTTCATTCACATAAAGACGTTAGTCCTGATTGCATCCGAGGCCACGGTGCCCTCGGAGCTCAGGGTCCGCCTTCCGGCTCTTCCTCCTCCACTTCGCACGATCTTGGGCATCCAAGGTAGTGAGACCGTTTGCACGCATGTCACCCTCCACAACGCCAAGCCAGCGCTTCTTGGGCCTACCCACGTAGCTGGGCGGTTGCCGGTTTTAGAGAATTAAATATAGGGACAATAGGGGATTTCACGCCTTCAGAGGGCGCTACTAGTACGTACTAGTGGCGCCACAACTGAATGAACAAAGTTTGTCTTGTCACTTGTCAGTTATACCTCGAATCAAACTTAATTGCGGTTTGGAAGTTTGTACGAGTGACGTTTCAGACCAATGGCGTTTGAGAAAAGAGAGCCAGTCAAACGCCGATTGGCCTGCATCCGCACTCGCATGAACTTCCAAGCCGCCATTAACTTTGGTTCGAGATATACTTGACATTGGCAAAAAATGGCGGTGATTTGCGCTTTCAACGACCTGTCAAAAACTGTTTATGTTAGTGCTGGGCTCTGCTGTGGAATGAACTCCCTGCCGTAGTTTTCCCAAGCGACTACAATATGGGGTTCTTCAAGAAGGGCTTTAGAATGTTCTTACAGGGACGGTGGCGTGAGTGTGACGCCTCTGGCCCTTGAGTCTACTAAAGCTAAACGACTCACTGCTAAAAATGACATTAATTTTTTGACTTTATTGCTATACACTTAAAGTCCAAAATGAAATGAAAACAGTTTCATTACACTTTTAATATTACTCTGCAAAAAGTCATTGCATTTTGCACTTTAACCGCATCGTTTTAAAGTCAATTATTTAATGCCAGTGGCGGTAGTTTCGCTTTAGCAGAATCGAAGCCTTAGTGTTGCACACGTCCATGGGTCACGGTAACCGCTTTCCATCAAGTGGGCCGTGGGCTTGTCTGCCACCTGTTGATAATTAATATCGCCTATCTTTCCATTACATGGAACAAATTATAGAAATCAATTACCTATTTAGTCCATTATTTATTACTAGTAAACAATCGGCCATGTCAGGAGATATTTTATGCGCGTACCACATCAATATTGATATTGAAACATTCGATTCCCACACTGGCCTCTTATTCTGAGTGACAAACAGTTTTGTAACTACGCACGTTTGTAAAAGTTGGTGTAGTTTTTCGCATTTCCTTCTTCTATGTTAACCAATTGTAATCCGCCCTCTTCTCATGATAAGACTGCGTTTGGAATTTCATGCCACTCAGAATAATGCACCTGGTGTCTCGTGTTTCATTGTGTTGTATGCGTGTACGCGTTTTTAGACATTTTTATGTAATTAAGTCTTAAGTCTGTAGCTGTACGCACTTAAGTGCATATAGTGCGACACTTATACGCACTATGTGCATGTATGAGGGTAGTCAGAGATACATCTGATTTTATATTTCTTTGAAATGTTATTATGATTCCTAAATATTTGCCTGCATCAGGCTATAAGAATCACGATTAGTCCCTCCTGACCTGACCTGGAACTCCCTGCCAGCTCACGTGTTTCCTTCTTCCTTCAGTCCCGGGTCCTTTAAGCGGGGCGTGAAAAGGCATCTGATGAGGCCGTCAAGCCTCAGCTTGACGGCCTCATCAGATGCCTCATGTGGCACTCATGCCACCACTGTTAACATGGTACATGTTTCCGATGGTGACCCTCTTTCCGAGACTTTGCCTTTGCTTAACATCAGGCGAGGTGAAGTCAAATTGACGTGTCCTATGTATTAAAGTAAATAGGCTATTTGACTAATTTTCGAAAACCATTTTAAATGATTCCTTATTACCGTATAAACATACCACATTAATATTTCTGTAAAAAAACAATGTATTATGCTAAAAATTCAATGATAAAGTTTGAATTTTTAAAAGTGCGCGAAAAACGCTATACTTAAAAATGGCGATGCGTGTGACGTCACTAACTACAAAATAAACAAATCGGCAGCAGTTATCAAATTTTCATAAACATTTTAGTGCGAAAAGTGACATATAAATCTTGTGTAGTGTCACAGTGCAACCCCAGAAAAATTATTGGTGTCTGTTCCCGTAAGTAGGGACTATGAAAAAATATAAAAACATGACTTTTTAAGTTTATTTCAATATAACCTAAAATTTGATTTTATAAAATTTAAATGATCACAGATTATCGTTTCTAAATGAATACGTATATACTATATAGGTACTAAGTGATACTTACTTTGCTGTTTTCACGTTTTTAAGTTCAGCAGCATAAAAATCAGCGATGTTTTTGAAGAAAAGTGCGATCATGAAGGTGTCTATTGTAAGTTATATATCTGCTCGCACAACATTTGTATCCATTTGTGATTGCAAATGTCCATAAAACTCGCGATAATCAACACCGAAAAAAACAATGGCTCATACAAATGGAGATTTCGTAAATATTTTGTAGTTAATGTCGTCACCAGAGCTCTGACCAATCACGAGCGTTTTTGTCATAGACAATAAATCAACAAAATATAACACTTTTATAATTAAAATTCTCATAAAATACACATGTTTGAGAGTAAATTATAGTCTCGTAGGTCTTTTTACGTTATTTTCTGCTAGGATGACCATAATTTGTAGTATATTTTTAATGTTGTCAAATAGCCTATTATCTACGACATTCTACACATCGCTATCAAGACCCAAAGTAATCATAGATTAACTACCTGGCCCTAGATTCTACTAAAGCTAAACCATTGTGGTGCCGCAGTGACTGCAAAAAATGACATTACATTTTAGACTTTATTTCTATACAGCTAAAGTCCAAAATGAAATGAAAACAGTTTCATTACACTTTATCAATTACTCTGCAAAAAGTCATTTAATTGTGAACTTGAACTGCATCGCTTTAAAGTCTATTATTTAACGCCATTTTTTGCATTGGTGGTGGCATCTCAATGGTTTGTTTGGCTTTAGCAGAATCGAGATCGACCTCGATTTTTTAGACTGTTTCGTCATGAAGTTAAACAATTTTTTTTTTCAGTTTATTGAAAATTAATTTTTATTCTCGGCTTTGTCCGTAGGTATGTAGGCAGGGACACCGGACAATTGTTACCCTATTTATATAAAAAAAAGTTTTCTATGCAAATATATTAAATACTAGCTTTTGCCCGCGGTTTCGCCCGCATGGATGGCGATTCCCGGCAATTATTCGAATTTTTCTCGCCGTAAAAACCATACTTGAACTTCAACGAACATTTAAAAAAAAGAATTGGCCAAATTGGTCCAGGCGTTGTTGAGTTATGCTCTTACCAACACATTTTGCGATTCATTTTTATATTATAGAAGTTAACATTTCAAAGATATAACTCAGTTGTAGGTATATTTGACTACCCTCCTATATAATCTAGAATGAATTTTGCAAACTGAGACAGGATCACAGTTTTCTAAAGTTCTGCATAAAACAAAAATCGTATTATATTGTATATGGTTGTTATATTTTTTATGTTACATTTTTTGTATGAACTCATTCATAAAATGTAACATACCTGAAGATTATTGTGTGAAGCGAACTTTCGAAAACTAAACTCACCCAGTTAATTGCAATTTCGTTCTGAAATAAGGTACTGAGCTATTTAGAAGCAAAATATTTGTGGATAACTATTTGCTTACTGATTTTGAAGTACGAATTCGCCACCATCACTGATACGCAGTCTAAAATCAGTCAGCATACAGTCACCCACAAAAGAATTGCCAGATGTAAATTTTAGATTTTATAGTTTTAAATTTATACCAGTAAAGCAGTAAGAATACAGTAAAATTGTTTAAGAATTTAGTTAAATGAAGTACACGAAATTTTAAATATGATGAATATAAAAAAATGAATACATAATCAAAGTTTAAACTTATAACAATACTCTTCGTTCTTAAATTAAAAAACGCTCAATACTCAATGCATTTTTAACACGCTTATAATAGCTTCACTATGTATGTAAGAAAATCTTGGAATCTTAATTTGACCCACTTCCCGGTCTTCGATTAGGATGAAATTTTGCAAACGCTCTGAGTTCTGATGATAATACATGACTAGCTAAGAAACGTCATTACAAATCCAATATGGTGGCCTCCCCAAGATGGCGGACTGGCTGTTTGAAATCCACCCCCATGATATGGGTATCAAATGAAAGGGTACGCTGTCAGGAATTCGAAAAAAATGTCACGTGACTTAAATCCAATATGGCGGATGTCCAAGATGGCGGTTTTGTAATTTTTAGTGCGTGCTAAAAGCGTGTTTTTTAGTTGTTTAAACTATTTTGTACTTGAACTTGAGTAAAATCTAACCTACATATTTTATCTAACAGCTGACATCATTTTACTGTGTACTTACTGTCAGAATACTGATACTCTATTAAAACTTCTAGTGGAGTACCGTTAGAGCTTAGTAGGTGTAAATTACTTTGAATGAACTAGAATATTCTGGAATTCTGTTACTCTTAAGGCAATTATTAAAGACGTTGGGTATATTTCCGCTGACTCCTCCTTTTGGCTTAGCTTATACGACTTAAATTACAGCGGCTGCCATCTGACCTGCCCAACCAATCGAGAAGGACCTGCGTTGGGCATAAATTTATGTCAATAATACCTTCAGCTGGGCATCCACGAGATGTAAAGCGTTCTCTGTATCGCAGATAAATCCATTAGCCTATCGGCGTCTTGCTTATGTCGGGAGGCTTTGGCCTACTCTTTCCACGCTGGCTAGACGAGTTAGTACAGGATTTTATTTCGAGATATCCTTCTCTATCTTGATATACATCGGGTTAGCAGTTCATTGCCAGCTAGATCCCAAGACCATGTGCAGTGGTGAAGTAGAAGCCGAAAAGCGGAACCTGGGCTCCGAGGTGGTAGCCTCCGAACACCGCAGAAATATTATTACGATAGAACGTCTATGTGAGCGGGAAACGTGTGCCAACTTTTAAGACAATAGGGTATTTGACTAAGTCGTCGATTCTTCCCAATGCTAGTTAATATGATAGCTTGTTGTGAAAAAATACGCCTTGTAAAATAAAATATTGCATATCTAAACTGAAACTATGACTTTTCATTAGTTGAAATTCCCAAAAAAAGTCAAAATATAAACAATCAAATACAATTCAAATATATTTAAATTTCAAATAACTTTTATTATGAACTATATGAGTGTAAACGCAACGTAGACCGAGATAAATGCGATATTATCTTGCACTCCATACATTTTCACTACGCGCTACCGAAGCGTGACGTCACAATTTAGAACGATTTTGTATGGAGCGTTTTCGGGCTGCGCGACAAATTGAAATTTTCAAAATCAAATATCTTGAAATTATTTGTCGTACGAAAATTTTACTTTTACAGTTCTTTATATTATAAGGTCATTTTTCGAAAGTAAAAAAAAAATAGTCAAATAGCCCATTGCTGTCCTATGAGACAGGAACTTTCGAACCCTTACTCAGTACTTTTAAGACTAGCTTGTAATAAACATCGGTAAAAATAACGTCAATTTGCCATTTTGTGCTATTTCCAACTCTAGAATAAATATGGAGGAGTAAATTTTTATATATTTTTTTTATTTTTTTTTATTTGAAATTTTAATTTAATTTGAAAAATAAAAGCATTTCATATCTCTCGTGATTATTATTTACAGTGAAAAAGTTGACACGCGTTACATGCAGGTGAAAACAAACAGTGTTCATTCATCTGGTCGTTCTATCCTAATATAATATTTCTGTGGATACGACCGAAACTAACGCAAGGATAATGTTGATTTTAGCTTGCCATCTTTTATCGAGTAGTTAAACTGAAGTTATAGCTTTAACATTTTTAAACACAAAACGTTTTAACTACTCTATAAAGGTACAAAACTGTCATTCTGATGTGCGATAGAGAAAACGCTTTACAAAACAATTTCTGTCTTTATCCACCTCTAGAAAGGTGACTCAACAAAACAATTAAAACGCAATCGTTGCAAAGATAGCTATCTCTTTTACTCGCATGCTTATCCTATCTATTCCCAACCTAAATCTAACCAACGACTTGTCAAAAATTAAGTCATATTTGACAGTAAGTATGCCAAATATTGCAACAGTATTCTAAAAACACTAATTCATTCAATGTATTTTATTTAATAAGGTTATATCGATTAGTAATCGATTGTTATATTGTATATAATATGAGTAAAATAATTATTTTATATTTTTAATATTCGCATAAAATTGCGACACTGCAGCTAGTTTTCGATTTATGCCTCTAAACGCGAGTCGTTGGAGACACTTTTTGCAAATACGGGTATTTTGTTAGTCTAAATTCAAATATGTTTCAAAAGAGTGCCAATGTTAGTTTCATCCAAAGCTTGCACATTGGAATATACACTTTATAGTTAAGTTTATTTTGATTTTCACGGAAAATTCTGCCGTCTGACACCGAAACTCAAGCATGTGCCAGAGCGTGCTTACTTGGTTGGTCCATACATCAAAATTTTTGATGCCTCAAATATTTGAACTAGTTACAACATTGTCAAATGCTTAGGTACAAATTTTTGAGCTCACTTCTACAGATATCGTTACTAGCTAATTATGACGCGACTTCGTTTAAAAAAAACCCACAAATTTGATTACTTATATGGATTTATGATTAAAAATTCTAGGAAAAATATAAAGAGTTCGTAAATACGTGAATATAGACTTAATTTTGGTAAATATAATCACTATTTTCTGTTATTCAATAAAACCATAAATACAACAAAAGAAAAACTGTTATTTAATATGAGCCAAGTGTATAATGTTGTATAATAATTACTTAAATATACACATGGCCAAAGGAATAAGTATTTACATGTGAAGGTGTATAGGTGCATAATAACTTGGCTATGTGTATGTATATGTATACTGTGACATCACAATTATTTATTAGAAAGAAAATACATCAATCTATTGACTCGCAAAATGAGGGTATTATAAGAAATTAAATATTTAAGTTGCTCTGCAGTGCGTTTCTGTTCATTTCGTGTAATGCCGACATAATATTTGTCTATGTAAACTGTTGCAATCTGTCGCAATTTACGCAATTTAAAAAGTTAATAGTCTGTTAAATTATTTTAAAACTTAAACCAAAGTGGAGTTATTTTCTCATTCTTCCATTAAAAATAGAGTGAGAGAGGAAACATTTTATAATTGCGTAATTTTGAGACAGTAAGTAAACAAATGTGTTCTGTGCTATTAATTAAATAAGTATAATATAATCGGATTTATGGTGTATAGTGGTTTTACAACACAGCTTATCTTATTAAAAATAGAAAATAAAGCATTGTTTTGTAAAATCACTCGTTTATTTGTGTAAATTTGTAAAGTTACATAATTATAACGCATTAATGTATTGTATGTAAACGTCCAACATGTGAATATATATATTATACATAAGATGTTCCATCTAATTTCTAGATTCAAATGTAATGTTATTTTATTTATTTTCACATAATATATACCATTCTCCATCACCCGGTTTTCTTTCAAGGGGAGGGCAAAAGAAATTCCGTTTAGTTAAACTTGAATTTTATTTTGATCATCGCCCAAATTGATTTATTTCATGAGCATTGGGGTAAAACCAGTGGGCCTACCATGACGTGCTAAAAGGTTTAATTCGTACTTAGCACAACAAAGTCGAAGCGCATCAAAGCGAAAATATTAAAGTTAATAAGTACCACTAAGACCTAGAACTTCCCTGCCAGCTCACGTGTTTCCTTCTTCCTACAGTCCCGGGTCCTTTAAGCGGGGCGTGAAAAGGCATCTGATGACAGACTCCTTGCTGCCTAGAAGTGCGGCCATGTGCGCAATGGCAGCAATGTGTTTTTAGAGCCTTGCCGTGAAGTGGATGATATTTTATATGGAAAACAAGTGAACGCAATTTAGTCCCAGAAATCAATTATAAAAATTTACCTAATTAAAAATACTTGCGGCTAAATTTGGATAGGCAGCATAGGAAATACATGTTCTATTAATCATAAATACTTATGCGTAAAAAACTGGTTTTATGTGGTTACTCGATGAGTGCAACAATTCGCAGCCGGATCTTAGACCAGAACACTGATTATTAGTGGCCAAGTGGTCTTGTTTTAAGCTAATGAAAGAGATGGACCTATATAGGACGCATAACCCCATCCCCCTTTCTCTCCCAAAATAACCGCTTATATCACACAATGGTAGGTCCACTTGTCTTGAATTTTGATGGACACCTTATTTCATTATTATTAATCCATATGATTCTGTCCTCTTTATTTTACCGTTGTTCAATATCACCAAGTTTTTTTATTTGCTGAATACTTGCTTATAGGCAAAATCATCTTTAATGTCCCTAGTATACAGTAATGGGCTAAGATATTTTTTTAATTAGATTAGGATTAGGAGTATACAGTACCCAGTGTTTAGGTTAGTTCGTGGTCGTCGAAAAGTGTGACTTCGGCTAAGGCTACCTTCTAATTAGACACATGTGGCGCTTATCGCACCACTCCTAAATTTTCATACCTATTTTAGAAGCGCTACTTGGGCATTTGTTAGGAGTGCCGCGAAATTCTGTATCCTGTTCGCATCAGACTGACAATGATAGTTTAATACCTTATTACAGTGACACGGGGCGGGCAGCGGGTGCGGGTAGCGTGACAAGCGGAAAACGCACATTTTCATGGAAAATTACGCAGATTCCGGTGCCCGCCCCGCCCCCACTTTAATTTCACACTTAGCAAACGCCTACGCTTGACAAACTTAAGTGTGAAGATGCTCTTGTATCAAACCCTGTGCGATTCTCTATGGCACATGAAACCGCTTTACAAAACCGAAGTAGATCGGATGATCTTTGCCGAACTCTCACTCTTTTTTACGACAGGTAAATCTAAACGCCGAGTACTGTCCAATGTGCATACGTTGAATGTATTTCTCGGCGGAAATATCTATGACTTGCACTGCACTGCATGGTTCACAAATGCCACTCGACTCTAAAATTGATCTTGATTATGACCATAATAATAGTGTACCTATTATTATCTATGGATATTGTGTAGATCAAGAATTCGAGATCAATCTTTGAATCATTAGATTATTGTCATTCCATGCATATTTAGAACGGTAACAAACAACAAACGATGTACCGATATTTAAGAATAGAATACATCCATGGTAGGAATATTTGAAAACTGCCAGTGTTGTCAGTGGAAATAAATGCAGAGAAAAATGGTACAATTTGAGTTTATTTTTGATCCAGTTTGCATATTAACTTTAACACTGAAATTGTACAGAGACAAGCAAGAGATAACCATTTAGATCAAGATATATTTATTTGTTTTGTTTACGACGCAAAATGCAATTTCTTTTCTAACATTTCCGTGTACCTACCTATGTTCATTTTGATTTCATAATTCTTATTGAAAATTATGAAATTAGTAGTAAATGCATAGATGTTTTAGCCGAGTAGTAACTTTAAGCCTGGGTGTAGATCGAAGTGGTTCACAAGCCATATTTCTCGTTGGCAATGCGTCAATCACTGTCTGTTTGACGAACGAATTCTGCAAAACACTGAAAAAATTAGCAAATTAAATAAATATCAGAGTCAACGCCTCCTCTATTTTAATGTAGCAAATTGTATTGTTTCTCGTAAATTATTGAAGCAAAATAATGTACCTAATTATGTAATTTAATTAATAAATTAATTAATTATTAATTTAATTTATTATTTCATTATGTTTTTTATTTAATTTTACTGTAGTAAATCGTTATAAAATATTACAACTATTGCAATTTTACTGTAGTAAATCGTGGCAAAATATCACAATAAGGTATCACAAATTCATAGCAGCAAATCATTGCGTGTAATTTGAGTCGCTATTGTAAAGAAATCGTTTAATGAATGGCATGATAATAAAGGGTTTATGGCCCTATGGCTGAATTCTGTCGACAAAATGGCTACCGACTGACGAATTGCCGCTTGGTAATTAGGCTTTAGCGTATAAATGCGCCCATACGGTATTCCACTATTTATGTAAATATGTAATTGTAATTTATTTATTTAAGAAATATATTATATTGCCAATATTTTTCGTGTATTATTATACCTCAACCCAAATGCCCTCTGTCCAGTAGGATCCACTATCTCGAAGCTTAGAACATTTTTAGTAAACTCAATGGTACATCAGTGTTATTTTGAAACTTGTCACTAGCGTTTAGTCTCAGAAGGTCCAATTTGCAAAATGGATGGCACTTGCATAAATTTAAAATATATTTGAGGTTTATATCTCCTTATTTATTTTATGATTGAATAGCACGCCGAAGTTCACTGTGATCCACCGATTCTCTCGATGGATCCTATGATATTTGCATGTCCCAGTATGCTCCACTAGGGTATCGAACCTAATTCAGGGAGTTTAATAAGGCTGTATAACTGGCAGAACCAGCAATATGAAACGCTAGAGTGAATAGAACTACCACCTGTCTGCCCTTGTAGGGTACAAGATTGTCGTTACAATACACGATAATTTGGTCGGATCGATAAAGTATGCGACCAATCAGGTCCTCGAAAAAGGCATTAAGGCATTACTTTATTTCTATACAGGGTGTATTTTTGAAACGGGGCAGTAAGGGCAAGTACCTTAACCGTTGCAGTTACAGCAAAACGTTCTTAGAAGACCTTCCCTAACTTTTTGACATATTTTGAACTGCATTCACAGATTTTGTAAAAAACTTACAGTTGGCAAAAAAAATGCAAAAAGTCCAATTTTTTTTTTATGCCAATCGATTCTATTTCATGTGGGGATCAAAAAACTCTATGAGACCATTTTAGCTTTCAGTACTAGGAAAGACAGAAATCGCCAAAAACGTTTCCCATACATTTCGGCAACAGAAACAAATTTCTACGATGGTCTAACTTTTTGTTATGGCCAGGAAGTGGGTAGAATTGACTGTAAAGTATATAAAAAGAATTTTTACCCTCAAATTTCGAATTTGATTCGAAAATCTGTGTGTACTTAGTTTCAGCTGAGAAACTTCGTATGAGTTATTAATTAAGGATTTTCGCTTAAATGTCTTCTAATCGTGAAAACATTGACTTATTAGAAGCGTATTTTGTCAATAATCGAAATGCGGGAGCTGCATTAGTGTGGTACCGCAATAAGTATCCGTTGCGGCATGTGCCAACAAGAAAGGTTATTACAAATCTTTTGAAAAACCTGGAATTGCAGGGTTCTTTCAAAAGAAAGCGGCAGCCTCGTGTGGACATGGACACGGAGATTGCGTTTCTGACTTATGTCGAAGCGTATCCAGAGGTATCGTCCAGGCAAGTCGCCCTTGAAGTAGGTGTATCCCACTCCCTTGTGATAAAGATATGGAAGAAATACGGCTACAAGTGCTATCGATATGGGCGCATAGTTCAAGTGTTACATCCGGGTGATGATGTTCGAAGGCTTACTTTTTGCAGATGGCTAAGAGGAAAAATAAGCAGAGATCATGAATTTTTAAATTACATACTGTGGTCAGACGAAACGAATTTTTCCAATAACGGTATGTACAACAGAAAAAATCACCACTATTGGTCCAAAGAAAATCCACTAAGAGTTACGGCAAGTCATAATCAGGTTCGCTTCTCATTCAACTGTTGGTGTGGTATAATGTCCAATCGAGTCATAATGGTGGAATTTTATGAAGGGAAACTGAATTCTGCCATGTATAATGAAGTCATTTTACACCATCTTTAAAACGAGATGGACGAATGGCCCCTGTCGGAATTGCGAAAAGTTCATTTTCAACAAGATGGTGCTCCGCCACATAACAGTCACATTTCACGTTCCAATTTGAGCCGCCTATTCGGTACACAGTGGATAGGTACACATGGTCCAACACAGTGGCCACCTCGTAGCCTCGATCTAACACCAATTGATTTTTTTTTATGGGGCTTCGTGAAAAACGAGGTGTATAAGAAGACGTACGCCAGTGTTCAAGAGCTCAAGGATGCATTAATGACCATTTTACGTAATATTCATCCCAGAACATTATTAGCCGCCATTCGTTCAGTGCAAAAAAGGATAGACTTATGTATTCGTGACAATGGAAATCATTTTGAGCAATTTATTTCATAAACCAATTTCTTAAATGTTTAAATGATTTTTTTTATTTAAAAAAGTTCAAAATTTTACCTGACCTATGAGTTTCCGAGTTGATTTATCATATTTCCGTACGAAATGTATGAGAAAGGTTTTTGGCGATTTCTGTCTTTTCTAGTACTGAAAGCTAAAATGGTCTCATAGAGTTTTTTGATCCCCACATGAAATAGTATCGATTGGCATAAAAAAAAATTTTGAAGTATTTGCATTTTTTTTGCTAACTGTAAGTTTTTTACAAAAACTGTGAATGCAGTTCAAAATGTCCCAAAAAGTTAGGGAAGGTCTTTTAAGAACGTTTTGCTGTAACTGCAACGGTTAAGGTACTTACCCTTACTGCCCCGTTTCAAAAATACACCCTGTATATGCTTTGGGTCCAGAATAAAATTAAAAGTTTAATTTCACTTTTTCATTTACTCTGCAAAAGGCCTAATGGCCTTTTCATTTCATTTTGAACTTTAACGGATTTGCTATATTAAATGTGCGTAATAACTTCGTAATGTTGTTGTGTGCTATACCGGGTGTAAGGGGAACGCTCCCGAAGCCGAAAACCCCTAGTAGTACTCCAGGTACATAACATAGAACATTGGCATAAAAATAAAACTGATTGAACAAACAAAAATATTATTTTTTATTTTGCATTATTTTCTCTCTATCGTGTAAGTAAAGCTAAATGAAACGGTAATTTCATAAAAAACGATAATTTTTTTTGTCCAAATCGATTTTATTTGTATGCCAATGTGTTATGTACCTGGAGTACTACTAGGGGGTTTCGGCTTCGGGAGCGTTCCCCTTACACCTGGTATGTGTTTCCCTATCCCCCACCGAAAAAGGCGTCTCCTGTGTTAAATACCACTCAAAGGAATAAAACAACTGAATAAATATGAACATATTTGATCTTTATTTACACACATCAGATGACGAATACAATTTTCAGTCTATATCGTCTACTAGCCACACGAAATGACAATACTAGCTGGACGCCGGCAGATGGCACTAGTCATATTTGTACCGACACTCATTAATAGATGGCGCTAGTTCAAACTTATACCAATAAATGACGACAAATACTCTAAGAAATTAGTTTAAATGCAGTTTTATAATTAAATAAAACGTCCAGCCTTATATTGTCACACAAAACTTAAAGATAACATAAATCATAATATTTTGATATTTTTTTGTTTATACTGGCGAACTCTTTTTTGCCAAGCTGTAGGTATAAAATTGCTTTTCATATTTTACGGTAAAATGCATTATACGGTAAAATTAGTACTATTTCATTTATTACCTGACATAAGTGACATTTTTGACAACATTTTGACAATGTAACCAATGTGCCAACATGCAAAAACTTCAGTTTCTAGACTGAAACTACTATCATTCAGAATTAGTGAAAGAATTTTTCTAATAGGTGCTTTGGTTCTGGAGATCTTCTGCAAGAAAGATCGCGAGTAATGCAATAGGTCGCTTATCTCATTCTCGCTCTGGTAAATGAAGGTTCTGAGTGATAGAAAAGGATAGAAACATAGACAAATGTGTTTCCGTGCCAAACTTATGCATACTGTACAGACGACAAAGGAGATAAATATACATATTTACATACAACTTTGTATGAATGGATGTATACCTATTTCCTGTGTCGTGTGTACCTTACATATGTCTGGTTCACATGCCAGAAATCAAAAATTACTGTTATTTATCTGTATTCGTGTCAAAAGAGTAGATTTCATGAAGATAATATTTATCAAAATATTATAATTTACATTCATAATCCTTTACAGTACAACATTAACCTACCTTACTTTATTTAAATAAAATTTAAACTAAACTAAATGATATTGCATACATTGTAATATTAAATTACTATAAAATATATTGTTATTAGCGTTTAAATTAGGTATACACAGATTTGAAAATAAATACCTACATAAATCGCAGATTATTCGAAATGATAACATAACAAGTATTTGAGAAAATCGAGATCACATAGAAAATAGATCTTTAGTATTTTGCGAGATTTTGGGAAGCCGATCGAGCCGTTTTTAAGGAATGCGACCACTTTTTTTATATAAGTTTTACAATTTCATTTATTATTTTTCTAAACGTAAAAACAAACATATTAAAAAAATTATGGGACGATCTGGGAATAGGACAATCTGGGAATGGGACGATCTGAGAATAGGAAAAACTGGGAATGGGACGATCTGGGATTAGGACCATCTGAGAATGGGACCATCTGAAACAGCGTGACGAGTTTGGGAATTGGACGTTCTGATACCAAACGAATCAAACCATTGATGGTCAGACCGGTATATATCTCGCCTGATATTAAGATTATCGTGAAACCTGCCTGCCTTAGTAGTACCTGCCTTAGTAGTACATAAAAAATGCATATTTCCTATATGACCGTGCTTGTGTCGCCGTGGTATTATTGACTAGTGAAGGGACAGATTACAATTATATTTTTCAGTCGCAATACATAGGAATGTTTAATTTTTAATTGTGATATAGTAATTACAAAAAAATGCAGGAATTATAATTCCACTGCTCACTAGCTCTCATTACAATGCCGAAGGACATGAATCCTTTAGAATGCCAAAGCATCCCATGGCATGTCAGAGCATCCCAATGGCATGTCAAAGCATCCCGATGCATGCCGACATATAAAGTGAGATATTATTACATAACCACTGTAAATGATATAATATATGACTGATTGACATAATTTCTTTAGAATTAGTGAGTTCTGGCTTTACTAAGATACTGTGTTAGTGGCAGCGCATCCTAAAGTGCAGAATATGCCTAGGCTTGTCTTTTCATGCACCTCTATTTTTATTCTGTTACATTTAGTCTTTGCTTTCGTAAAAATAAAATTAACATAAATTGACCAAGTCCGAAACGTCTTAACTATATTCATCACAACTTAATTATAGCTTTATTCTTATTAAAAATAATTCTACTAAAACGTACCAAATATTGCCAGCTTATTAAAAAACTACTAAATTACAACTGTAAGGGTAGCAATCTATTTCCTTTTTTGTATTGTCTATATTTAAAAAAAAAATACTTTTATGTACCAACTTATGTCGTTAAAAGAGTTATTTTCTGAAGTTTACGCGAATGTCACTCATTGAAATAAAACCACTTTTTACGGATTCTATCGCGATATATTTGTTATTATTACTTTTAAACCCGACGTTTCGGCTGCTTTGCAGCAGTCATTTTCGCGGTAAAATGGCTGTAGTAATAATAACAAATATATCGCGATAGAATCCGTAAAAAGTGGTTTTATTTCAATGAGTTAAAAGAGTTGTTTTTTTTTAATAAATGACACGTCAATTTGACTTCACCTCGCGTGATGTTAAGCTAAAGGCAAAGACTCGGAAAGAGGGTCATCATCGTTAACATGTATCATGTTAACAGTGGTGGCACTCAGCTTGGCGTCCTTATCAGATGTCTTTTCACGCCCCGCTTAAAGGACCCGGGACTGTAGGGAGAAGGCAACACCTAGATATTAATGGAAATAAGATTCTTACCTACAGTTCTAAGCCATTAACTATACTTATAATAACTTTTTTCTAAAAGAAATACCTCAGTCACTCGATAAAATATTAATAATAGTATAATTGATAACTAATTCGTGGGGTATAAGAAAAAAATGTCTTTTAAAAACTAAGATAAGCAGTCTATGGTAATATCACTTAAATAAAGATATGGCAACACTAATATTTATTTGAATTGGCAAGGTGATTGTATAGTCAATTAGTGCTTAGTACATTTAGATAAGTCGAAATTTGATAAAAAAATCTTATAAGTAAATTATTTGCTATGACATTTATATGTAAAAAGTAAATAAATATCTTAATTATATAAAATAATTCATTTACCTCGTCATACAGAAAAAATAATTAATATTCTTCGACTATATACAAACTCTAGACACAGTAGCGGCGTAAAAATAGCTACTACTTTGGTACAAGTTTGAAGCTGGCTCGAGAGGCCACATGGCAGCCTCTCGTATCGACTGACGCAGATTATCACCGGGCACGGGTACTTCGGGAGATATCTGTGTCGGATCGAAAAGGAGCCAACGTCCGAGTGCCATCACTGCGACGCGAGCGAGGACACGGGGCTGCACACGCTCACCGAGTGCCCGGCATGGGCCGAACCGAGGCGGGAGCTTGTGGCGGCCCTGGGAGTGAGAGTTCTCACCCTCGCCACCCTGCTCACAGCAATGGTCCGCTGCGCGGACGCGTGGGCGGCCGGCGTCTCCTTCAGCGAGCAGGTAATGGTCGTGAAGGAGACGGCGGAGCGGGAGAGGCGGCGCGAGCGAGAAAGACTCGCGGATCGCGCCGCCCGCGCGCGCAGGCAACTCGGGCGTCGGAGGGCACTGACTGACCTCCGTCCCCCATGAGCGCGGGCCTGGGGGTGACGGGTGGAGCCGCCTGTCACCCCAGCAGAAGCAGGCCACGGCGGCGGCGCGCTGAATAGCGCGCCTCCCCATTCCGGGGGCGAGTTGGGGACACCGTTGTCCCCCCTCCTGAGGAGGGCCAGACCGTAAGGGATGGCCCTGGGTCAGCCGGGGTGCGAGGGATATGTCTTTGACAACCTCACCTCCGGCCTAGCACCAAGACCCACAGTCGGCGTGCGGTTTTAGTCGGTTCGAGTCCGACATAACCTCCCCTTCCGGCTCCGGCAGGGGGGGTATCCGTGGGGATTTCCGCACGAAAAAAAAAAAAAAAAAAAAAAAAAGGTACAAGTTTGAAGTAAAGTAAAGCCAACGAGACGAGAGAAAAAAGGTAATCAAAGCGACCATTACTGAGTTACGTTGCGATAACTAGCGATCATTTTCTCTGTCCTTGTCGCACATGTCACACGTACGCGACAATTATTATTTAATTAATTAATAATTAATTTCGTAGTACAGGAAAGCTGTCAGCACATCGGTTCTAAACTGTCAGATCCGTTTTTTCCTGTCTGGAATGAGTTTGAAGTGATACGTAATAATTTTTAAATAAAAATGTTTGGAACCGCTGAAACTTCGTGTACCTATTTTCTCTTGCTGCGTTGACTTCACTTTAGAACGCGCGACGTCTTTAGACGCGCGATCTCGCACACGCAAATGCTGTATTCCCTCGAGAAAGAATGTTCATATAAAGAGCGCTATTGACAGTTAAAAGACAATATTGACATCATATTATTCACATACAACGCGAGATCGAGCAGTCTATTGCGATACATTCTTTTGTTAGCAAATACTGTGCCTATAAAGTATCAGTCAAGGATTCTGACAATTTAAACATTCATTTATATTTATTTTAAGATATGGATATTTGAGGTATTGTCATCCAAATTATTGTTGATACAACGATTTCTTTTCAATAAAATCGTAACTTATCCCACTACCCAATGTAGTCAACATAATTTTCTTACACGAATATAGGATACAGGAATACAAAGTCCAGGATTTTGAATGCTTACACCAAATATTTTAACTAACGTAACGAATATGCAAGTTCAAGAGGCAATGGGCTGGTCACGTCTGTCGAAGGAACGATGGCCGTTGGAGCAGACGAGTCCTAGAGTGGAGACCGAGAGAAAGCAAACGGAAGGTAGGACACCCCCTAGCCAGATGGACTGACGACCTGAAGAAGGTGGCTGGGACACACAAGATGCGGAATGCGGAGGATTGGGAGAGGTCTATGTCCAGCAGTGGACTGCGGTGGGCTGATTGATTGATTGAAAATTAAAAAAATATTTGATACTTTACTCGAACTGGTCTTTGCATGTTTATGAATACGGTCCTGTTTCATGCAAATTGTATGTATTTTTGCACAAAATTATATGCACAAAATTAGCTTTAAATTATTTGCACGAAACTAACTCAATATTATTTGCACGACTTTAGTTCAAAATTATACGCACAAACGCGTACATGATGATCAGACAGAAATAAGAAGTACTAAGTTCTGGTTACATCCAAAACTTGTACTTTATACAGGAGACAGAATCCACACCTCCTCATTAGTTATCTTGGTATTTACGGCAGCGGCTGCCGTCTTACAGCTCGATAGAAAGGCCTGCTTGCTTCTCCGGAAATTCAGAAGCAAATTTAAAAATATGCACGTCCAAGAAAATGTCTAAATACTTTGTGTATGCATCCATTTTGTTTCAGTTAGGTAAATATACAACCTTACAACTTCTTCGATATGTTTAGCCTTAATTAATTACACTACATACGCAATTATTCCTTTTTAATTAAAAAATAAACTAACAATTCAAAATGACTAATTTAAAGCTACCAATAATATTACTATAGGTTGCTTTTTTTCTACCATTATGTGAGATTTTTATTTTATGACAACATCGTATTGCTAACGGTATTCGATTGTTTTCGATATTCAAATATAAAAATATACATAGTAATTAAAATTCCTAGCTGCCATTATTCAACAAGCCTTTATCTCCATGTTGAATGCCATAGACTAAACTTTATCCCCCGAGAAACATATCTTCTAAGATATTTACTTCAAAATATAATTCAGTTTCAATAATATAAAAGACTAACCACACACGAACAATAAAATTGACATTCAAATACAGACTGTCAAAAATATTGTAGGTATATCGCGCGCGCACACAATATTATTGGCAGTAAGTAATTATTTATTGTCAATAATTTTGCGTGCGATGTCCCTAAATATATCAAACTGCCAATCCGAAGGGCGATATGGAGTACTTATCAAATCAAATACCGGGAAGTAAAGTAAAGCCAACGAGACGAGAGAAAAAAGGTAAACAAAGCGACCATTACTGAGTTACGTTGCGATAACTAGCGATATTTTCTCTGTCCTTGTCGCACATATCACACGTACGCGACAATGGCCGAGCGACTGCTGTCGTTGCGTATTTCGTAGTACGAGGGTCAAACTGAAAGTTCTTAGAACTGGCCACTTATAAACAATATAATAAAAAAATAATTCTAAAATTTGAAAATAGAACTCTTTGCCAATATTACTGAGTATATATTTCATTCATTTATCATTTGTTTTACGATTCGGCGGCAAATTGAAAATTGTCTGTGTCACGTTAACATGAATTTAACACGAGAAAATTTTCGTGCAATGATTTTTTATGACTTTCGATGTCATTTAAGTCAACAAGAAAGTTATGATAGACTACGATTGGCCTTTCACGATGAAGCCCCATCTCGTGCGACTGTTTACAACTGGTTTAATGAGTTTAAACGTGGTCGCACTAATCTCACTGATGATTTACGTGAGGGACGGCCTTCTACGGCGACGACTGAAAATAACATCTGTGTTGTGCGGCGTATGATAGAGACTGACAAAAGAGTGACCTATCAGCAGATTCGGACAAGCTTAGGCATCGTTATGAGTCAAGTGCACAAAATCCTCCACGAACATTTAGCGGTCAGGAAGCTTTGCGCCCGGTGGATACCTCATAATTTGACTGAGGCTCAAAAACTCCATCATGTGGATTGGTGCCGTAAAATGATTGAAAGATTTAACGGAGGTGACTCTAATGCTGTGTTCGACATACTAACAGGTGACGAAAGCTGGATTTACTGTTATGATCCTGAAACCAAAAGACAATCTGCTCAGTGGGTGTTTCCTTTCGAGGAGTTGCCAACTAAAGTGAAGAGAGATCGAAGTGCGGGAAAAAAAATGGTGGCCTCGTTCTTTGGAAGGATAGGTCATTTCGCAACAATTGTGTTAGAGGATCAAAAAACAGTTTCTGCAGAATGGTACACTACCAAATGTTTGCCACTTGTCTTGGAAAAAGTTCGAGAGAAACGACCTCGCAGTAGGATCCTCCTTCACCACGACAACGCCTCGTCGCACACCGCCAAGCGAACGATCGATTATTTGGCGACATCAAACGTTGAATTACTGGGTCACCCGCCGTATAGCCCGGACCTCGCGCCTTGTGATTTTTATTTATTTCCAAAAATTAAAGAAAAACTTATAGGAAAGCGGTTTATGAATGCTGAAGAAGCGGTGGCTGCGTATCGCGATGCCATTGAAGATACCCCTAAGGACGAGTGGGCAAAGTGCTTTTCCCAGTGGTTCCATCGCATGCAGCGGTGTATTGACGTGAATGGACAATATTTTGAAAAGATATAATAAAACTAATAACTGGCTAATGTAATCAGTTTTTGATTTTCTAAGAACTTTCAGTTTGACCCTCGTACAGGAAAGCTGTCAACACAGCGGTTCTAAACTGTCAGATACCATTTTATGAGCAATTTTATTCCTGTATGGAGTTGCGCTTGAAGTGATACATAATAATTTTCAAATATAAATGTTTGGAACCGCTGAAACTTTGTTTACCTTTTTTCTCTCGCTTCGTTGGCTTTACTTTATATCCAAGTGCAGATGCAAGCCACAATGAAAAAAAAACACAGTAAAATAGTGACAGATAAAAAAATAAATAAAATTCTAAGATTGTCACATTGTAGAATTATAAACTAAAGATTGTCATATATCATTGCTAACCGTGTGCTTATTGCTTGATAAAAATATATAATAATAGTAACTATTATTATTATTTACGTTTCTATATAAATTAGATAATGGGATTTAGTTAAATTATATTTTAATGTCGAGGTTGAAGGTTACATAATGCTTGCTACGATATTTTATAATAATAATGGTTATTATTATTATTATTTACGTTCATATAAATAAGAATTTATAGTTACTGTAATTTCGTTAGTATAATAGTTTAATGCCGAGATCGAAGGCAGGTTAATTAACAGTCAAAATTAATATTCCACCGAATTAAAAATCTACGAAGTATTTAGTATATCATCGAATCTATAAATACAATTGAAGTGTCTAAAGTAAAGCCAACAAGACGAGAAAAAAAGGTAAACAAAGCGACCATTACTGACTTACGTTGCGATAACTAGCGATTATTTTCTCTGTCCTTGTCGCACATGTCACACGTACGCGACAATGGCCGAGCGACAGCTGTCGTTGCGTGTTTCGTAGTACAGGAAAGCTGTCAGCACAGCGGTTCTAAATTGTCAAATCCACCATCTTATGAGCAATTTCATTCATATCTGGAACGCGCTTGAAGTGATACATAATAATTTTCAAATAAAAATGTTTGGAACCGCTGAAACTTTGTTTATCTTTTTTCTCTCGCTTCGTTGGCTTTACTTTATTTATAATAATAAAATAATAGTGTTTTCTTACATTATAAAATAAAACCATACAAATCCTTTCAAATATCGGATCAATTGTTTTTAATTTTGACTGTCAATTATATAAACCTTTTTAAATAATTAATTTATAAATCAGTCGAATTACAATTTGTTATTTCGCGTAGGTACCATAGATTAAATAAAATATTTCTGGAAATATTCGCGAATGTTTTTTTTATATATCTTCGTGTTTTATTAGACTCAAGCCTATTGCAAGGATATGTTTGCACAAAATTCGTTACAAAACATTATCGATGTCGTCAAATGTGCTACTAAAGTGCATAAATCTCGCGAAATAATCACGAAGCTGACAACTTATCATTCTTCTAGAACTTATATTGCTTTACGTATCATGGCGTAATTTTCTACCTCCCCCCTACCTAAATTATTCAAAATATAATCTACAAATCAACTTCTTTCTGTGGTTTGAATGAAATTTTTATAGCATTTATTATGCTAACTTTTTAAGTTCCGTCGTCGCCCTTAAAGACGGATATAAAGGAGGGAAATTTGAAGTGATTCAGGTGTGGCTCAATATCTCAGTTGGAAGAGCATTCCCCCTGTAAGGGAAAGGTCGTGGGTTCAAGTCATACTTGAGCGCTTCTTTTCCCCCCTCGATCTTTCTGTGGTTCTTGATATTTTGTTAACCTACACTCACCACCAGAAACCAAATCCTAGCTACGCCCAATATTTTACATATAATATATATTATCGTGGAATATAAAGTGCCATCATAAGGACTGTTCCACTATATTTTGCATAATTATTATCACTTAATAGAATTATTAGGAGTATACTATATAATACATACATTTAGAGTGTATATTAACATCGATTGTGATGTAACTTTTACATAGTAAAACTTACTCACTTGGCATTGTGGAATGCATTCCACAATGAATGATTTCATAGATCGATTTACCGTTAAGATTATTTGTGTCCGTAGGTCTACTATCGAATTTATATTCGAAGTTTCGGAGCGAAGTTAGACGCTAACCTAATAAAAGAAATTCAAAGTAATTTATTGGTAATTAAATGCTCGTTGCCCCCCCTCCCGAAGAGGGCGAGACCGTAAGAAATGGTCCTGGGTCAGCCGGGGTGCGAGGGATATGTCGAAGACAACCTCACCTCCGGCCTAGCACCACGACCCTCAGTCGGCGTGCGGTTTTAGTTGGTTCGAGGCCGACATAACCTCCCCTCCCGGCTCTAGCGTGGGAGGTATCCGTAGTGATTTCCGCACGAAAAAATAAGGTAATATTTGATTACCTATTATTTTTCTGTGTAATTGGAGTGAATTATAAAGAAAAGGCATAAGACATAATCACTTAATCATATTTAAGCATCGGTAGTTAGATTAAGGAGTCAATCGTACGATCCAGAAGTCCCGGGTTCGACTCCTGGTCATTACACTACCGATGTGAACCCACTCCTTAACACAAGCAATTCAAATCGAATACATAGGGAAAAATAAATCTTCTCGGGCGGGACTCTAACCCGCGATCTTTCCTTTACAGGGGCAATGCCTTGACCAATTCGGCTACCGAGACACGCCCGATGTGATTCAAATTTCCGTTCTATTTATCCGTTCTTACGGCGACGGTGGAGTCATCTACCGATATTGTTACGAACTATCGGAACCAATGAATGATGTTACAATCATTATTAAACATTGATTTTTGATAACTCCGCCTAAATACTTGAATGAATTTTACAGCATTAAGTATGCTAACTATACATTCAAACAAGTAATTCAACTTAGCTAGCTTAACTTCTTTACGATCGGTCCAGGTTATTGGTTCCGATATCATAGTTCGTAAGAGCGTCGGTAGATGACACCATCGTCGCCTCAAAGACGAATGTAAATAGAGGAAAAATTTGGATCTCTCGGGTCTCGGGTTCGATCCCAGGTTTACCATGGCACACACCAATGACTTTTCCAAGTTATGTGTGTATCGCAGGTTTATAAGTGCCCGGTTAATGGCAATAGGCTCGCCACCTATTACATTGGGACCTAAACATAAACTGGCGAAATGTGGGTGCTAGCATCTCTGCCTACCCCTTCGGGAATACAGGCGTGAGTTTATGTTATGTTATGTTATGAAAGATTTGGATTAGTTCGGTCGTGGGTCTGGTAGCTTAGTGGTCAAAGCATTCTCCTTGTGCCAATCCCGCCTGGACCAATCATAAAAGTTTTCCTTTCTAAATCGATTAAGTATACCTAAAACTCGACAAAATCGTATGCCTTATACCCTTTCCATATAATTCACACCTTTAATTTCATGCGTATCCGAAATTTCGGATAAAAATTCTCATAGTAGCCCCCTATTCTGTTATACATGCTGTTTTTTACAATATATTCTCAACATCAGTCATTCGTTTCACATAATATATTTAATGTTACATAACTCCCAGTTATGTGTTAGTAAAATATATATAATAGCTTACTGTGCATCTACGTATCGAAGATTGCTTTTATTATATTATTTCTTGATGTCTGTGATATATCTGTAAAAAAGACAAATATTAGTATAAATTAGTACAATTATTAACAACAGGTATTAATACAAATTAAAGTAAAGCCAACGAGACGAGAGAAAAAAGGTAAACAAAGCGAGTATTACTGAGTTACGTTGCGATAACTAGCGATTATTTTCTCTTTCCTTGTCGCACATATCACACGTACACGACAATGGCCGAGCGACAGCTGTCGTTGCGTGTTTCGTAGTACAGGAAAGCTGTCAGCACAGTGGTTCTAAACTGTCAGATCCGCCAACTTATGAGCAATTTCATTCCTGTCTGGAATGCGCTTGAAGTGATACGCAATATGCATGGTGCAGGCCCCTCGTAAAATGCTATAATTACAGCAGGGTACTGTATTAATTACGTGACTTATTTGTTACATTATGTAACTTTGGTTTAATTCTTAATTATAAAGTGTTTTATATACTTGTTGTGATGTATTGTTTATCCAGACGCGAAATGTACATTCGTCCACATTTAGCTTCAAGAAAATAACTATTGTAAATTGACGTCTAAAAATGCCGCAGTGGAGTTTGTTGCGCCGTTTCTTCTCCACCAGCGCCTTGGAAGCGGTGGTAAACTTAGATTAAGTAGTATTAAAATTGCCGTCAATAAGAAACAATTTTATTGTTCAACATTGAAAATAAATGACTATGACTGACTAATAATTTTCAAATAAAAATGTTTGAAACAAATGAAACTTTGTTTACCTTGTTACCTGACTGCCGAAGGAAGGAGGGTAATGTTTTTCTCTCGCTTTGTTGGCTTTACTTTAGAGTGGGAACCTCGGAGTCCCCATCCTGCTAGGGGGAGGCCGCTACCCCACCCTACATATCTCCGGCGCTAGAGTCGCCTCCAAACCATAGTCACGGGTCCCTTAATAGTGAATCTTACCTGTCTAGCGGATATTGGTGGCTAGAGGCGCGGCGGATATCGCGAGTACCGCACACAGCAGTGCGGATACTACCGGTCCGCCTTCCCCAGCACCTCTTACTATGGCTCCCCCCATGTATGTGACTGAGAGGATCAAACCATGGGCTGTGCACCTGGAAAGAGAAGAACGGGGTTTTAGCCTTTCTAGAGGAATACTCTAACCAATTGAGCTACTTGAACATGTCCTAGAAATTAAAAATACATCGGGAAAAAGAAGCGATCAAATAGGACTTGAACCCACGACCTTTCCCTTACAGGGGGAATGCTCTTCCAACTGAGCTATTGAACCACACCTGTATGGCTTCAAATATCCCTTCTCTTTATATCCGTCTTTAAGGGCGACGGTGGAGCCATCTACCAACTTTCTTACGAACTGTTGGAACCAATGAATGATTTTTCAACCATTTTTAAACATTGATTTTTAATGACTCCGCCCAAATATTTGAATGCAATTTTTAAAGCATTTATTATGCCAACCTTTAAATTCCAAATACATCGGGAAAAAGAAGCGCTCAAAAGTTAGCATAATAAATGCTATAAAAATTTCATACAAATGTCTTAGAAAGTCTAAATTTTCCTACAAATACATACGCTCACGCCTACTGCCCTCCGGGGTAGGCAGAGACAACAAGCCGCCATTTGACTTTATCCTTACAAACTTTTTCAATTTCCTCCACTGACATTCAATCCTTTCATGCGAGTCCGCCGATTTTGAGTAAACTTGCCCTTTTTTCAAAATATATTCCTATACGTCTTTTTTATACCACTTAGGTGGCAGACAAGCACACGGCCTGCCTGATGGAAAGTGTTACCGTGGCCTATGGACGTATGCAACACCAGGGGAGTCACACTCGCTATATCAACCCTGAAGAAACCTAATACCCTTCTTGAAGAACCCCATATATTGTAGTCGCTCAGAGTCATGTCTTATGGCAAAGGTCATCATCATTATACAGGCTACTATGTAGCCTAGTTAGTTTTTGATAATGTATGGGAATAATGTTCAGGTGAAAGGAAAAATGTATGGGGATTGTAAAATTTTTTTTTCTTTCAGCAAATTAATACTTCCAGATGATTTTGCTTTCGAAACTGTACCCAAATTCTTTTTTTCTGAAATTTCTAGGACCTTTTTTTTATCGTGCGATAAATCCCCATACATACCACCCCCACGGAGCCGGTGGAGGTGTTTATGTCGAACCGACTAAAACGCACGCCGTCTTAGGTCCTTGGTTGCCAGAAGTGAGATTGCCGAAAGCATATCTCTCGCAATAGTCTAAGTCTGGAACTAACCTCAAGTTAGCGGGATAGCACTCCACGACGTTGACTCCGACGGTGTACATCACCAGGGTTATGAACAGGCGATACACCGCCTCCACCACATACAGGGTTGTTTCACTCTGAGCCACGTAGACCAACGGCGATAGCAGGAAACATACCGCGCATACCGCCGCTGCGAACAAATTAAACATTTATTATACGAAAACTGGCTTCTCACCGCGGTGTCACCCGCGCGGATTGTTGATCACATTCCCGTTGCCCATGTGAACCTATTCCCGAGATAAAAGTAACATACAATAGCCAACGAAGTGAGAGAAAAAAGGTAAACAATGTTTCAGCAGTTCCAAAGTTTTTTATTTTAAAAATGATTACGTATCACTTCAAGCGCGTTCCAGACAAGAATGAAATAGGCTATTTAACTATTATTTTTTTTACTTTCGAAAAATGACCACTTTCTTATAATATAATGAACTGTAAAAGTAACATTTTCGTACGACAAATAGTTTTCAAGATATTTGATTTTGAAATATTCAATTTGTCGCGCCGCCCGAAAACGCTCCATATAAAAGCCCACGAAATTGTGACGTCACGCTTCGGTAGCGCGTAGTGCAAATGTATGGAGTGCAAGAGAATATCGCATTTATCTCGGTCTACGTTGCGTTTACATAATAAAAGTTATTTAAAATTTAATGAGGAATCTAAAAAGTTATATACGAGTATTTGAATTGAATTAAATTGTTTATATTTTGACTTTTTTTGGGAATTTCGAGTAATGAAAAATCATAGTTTCAGTTTAGATATGTAATATTTTATTTTACAAGGCATATTTTTTTAGAACAAGCTATCGTATTAAGCACTATTGGGAAGAATCGACGACTTAGTCAAATAGCCCATTGCTCATAAGATGGCGGATCTGACAGTTTAGAACCGCTGTTCTGACAGCTTTTGTGTACAACGAAATACGCAACGACAGCTGTCGCTCGGCCATTGTCGCGTACGTGTAACATGTGCGACAAGGACAGAGAATAATCGCTAGTTATCGCACCGTAACTTAGTAATGGTCACTTTGTTTACCTTTTTTCTCTCGTCTCGTTGGCTTTAGTTCAGTATATACCATTCCAGACTGTGGTCTATACCTGTACCAAATTTCAGTCAGTTCCTTTCAGCCTTTAGAACGTGGTTGAATAACAAACATTCAAATAATCTTCACAAAATTACATATTTATAAAATAAGTAGTTTGGGTCATCCCAATGATTTGGTCATTAAATATATAATATAAAAATGAATCGCTAATGTGTTGGTAAGCGCATAACTCAACAACGCCTGGACTAATTTGGCCAATCCTTTTTTTAAATGTTCGTTGAAGTTCCAGGATGGTTTTTACGGCGAGAAAAATTCGAATAATTGCCGGGAACCGACATCCACGCGGGTGGAGCCGCGGGCAAAAGCTAGTTTTAAATAAAAAAATTAAATTTACCATGTTTGTTAGACAAATTTGATCCTTATGATTGCCATTATCGATTAAAGTCATAAAAATACAGGTGTGATTTTTGCCGGTTTCAGTCAAGCGTGTTATCAAAAATCTTTGAATGCAATTTTGTTTCTTTTTAAAAATAAAGGAATGTTTTTGTTTTCGTGAAATTTTCTATCCCCCCCTTTTGAGTACTTAAGGGAAGTACTCAAAAGGGGGGCATGGAAATCTTCCACCCTGTATAGTCTAAGATCACAAATTACTGGTTTATTCCAGAAGTCCCCACCGACAAATTCCCACCAGTGGGGTGTAGTAGTGGGGATTACTGGAAAAAATAACAATCCCTACTGGTAAGGATTTTTCGGTCGAGATTTCTGGAATAATCCAAGTTAGGCCCATTGTCCACGGAGGCGCAGCTTCATAGATGCTTCATAAAACTAAAACCCGACTACCGAAAAATCACACTCTAAACTGTAACAAACAAGAAAATATCAAGGATAGACGTGGTCGTATGCCACTTACTTTAACAAAACAATATATTCTAGGGTAAAGTGGCATACGACCACGTCTATCCTTGATATTTTCTTGTTTGTTACAGTTTAGAGTGTGATTTTTCGGTAGTCGGGTTTTAGTTTTAAACTTTTTAATAGTTATCCAGTTAGGAGTAATAAATCCATACTTCCATACTAATATTATAAATGCGAAAGTAGTCTGTCTGTCTGTCTGTCTGTATGTTACGCTTTCACGCCTAAACTACTCAACCGATTTTGATGAAATTTGGTGTAGGAATAGATTAGACCTTGAGAAAGGACATGAAGGAGAAGGAGCCGCGAGCAAAAGCTAGTATGTAATATGTGAGGATATTTCGTTATTTTTTGAATGAGTATTGTTTTCGTTTCGTTTCGTTATTTGTATCGATAATATAATAAGTGAATCAATACCTCAACTTATTCTATTTCTATAAGTTCTATAAGCATATAGTTATAGTGAAAAATGTTACAATAACATTAATTGCTATGTTGGATGAGTTGAGAATGTAATGAATCCACTTAAGTCCTTAGCGGCGAGGGGACACAAAGAATAAAGGGCTTACAGTTAAGCGGAGCGTGTCTAATGATAGGAATACTAGGAGAGGATGTGGGTTCATTCTTAAAATAAGTAGTTTAGTTGCCAGTAGGTACGTGTACGACCTCAAAGATTGGACCTATAAATGAGGTCAAAATATTGATGTAATTAGTGATTATAAAATCGAAAAAAAGTTCTAATATTTCTTCTCTTTTGTCAACAGGTCCCAGAAGTAGAAGGATGAAGAAGACAATGACAACAGCAGAAGAGAAGAGACCGAGAACTGCCTTCAGTGCGGCACAACTCAACAGACTAAAGGTATTTTTCATTACTATATTATTTTTAGTACTTCCTTTCGTCCATTTTTAGTACCTCTATGATACTTATTGTCCCCCGTGGCTTATGAATGGTAGGACAGGACCTACCAGCCTACCAACACATTTTTGGGTCTCTTTTGAGGAATGCGCGGGATACAAAATGTGGCGGTGGTGGCGCACCAATCCAACAATTATCAATTTTATCAAACCAATCCACGCGTGTCTTCATTTCTCTCGATAATTGGAGTGGGTATACAAACTTATTTGATCATGAAAATTTAGTGAATTATTCTACACGATACGTTTACTAAAACTAGTTATTTTTTCCGCAGCACGAGTTCGCTGAAAACCGTTATTTGACGGAACGTCGACGACAAGCGTTGGCAGCAGAACTGGGCCTGGCTGAAGCACAGATCAAGATTTGGTTCCAGAATAAGCGCGCCAAGATCAAGAAGGCTACTGGACAACGCAACCCTCTTGCGTTACAGCTGATGGCACAAGGACTGTACAACCATAGCACTGTAACTGAGAGCGATGAAGAGGAAGAAATAAACGTTACGTAAATAACGTTGCGTTGTTGAAATAACGTTGACGTTTTTCGTTATTGATTGCCACTGTCTTGGAATAGGATGTTTCTGAATTATTATTATACTTACCTATGTTTTATACAATAATGTTAACATACATAAAATGTACATACATAAAACAAACCTATATTTGTTTTGGGTATGCTTACATTTTTGATTCCAGTTAGAAAAATGTGTCCTCCTAACTTAAAATTGCGACGTCTCCTTTTTATTTCTAATAATGTATAGATCAGAAATATCCTATTCAAAATCCAGTAATTATAAATATATAGCTGCTCATCTGCTCGCTAATTTCAATCGACATTAATTAAAATATGTCTCACTATAAGAGTGTTCCAGAATTATCTGTCCATCTGCCATTTTGAGACTACTATCAATGACTTCTATGCACTGACTGGGTGGAATAAAAAGGCGGTATCATAAAAGGCAATAAACCAACCATCAACTATTCGCAACTTTTTGTAGTTGCCATGCAGAAAACATTACTAAAAGGCCTATGTGTATACAAATACAACATAGAAGTTATTGAATACAACAGATATATTAATAAGCTTAGCTGTACACTTCGCTGTTAAACAAAATGTTCCTGATAGTGTAAATAGAATAGTTTCTCAAATGACGTTATTTATTTTCTTTAGTATTACGATATATAGTTAATTCTATAGATATTGGGTTTGAAAATTTATTATAAATATAATATCATAAGTTAATTTACAATATTTTAGGCTAGTCTTTAAGTACTTCTAAAAATTCTTGAACATGCTTGTATTTTTAGCAAATAACTCGTGATCTCGACGATAGTTTTCATTAAACAGATTAATATTTTGAAATATATAGATATCTGTTTAGGAATGTGTATTAGTAAATCAGATTCTAAAGAAGTAGATTCGGGCATTTTGAACACAAAAGACAATTTCTTTACAAAATTGATTAGTACAACTTTTATATGTTCAAGAATGTCCTTATTTACGATTATGATGCGATGAAATAACCAATTAGTTTAAGATACATGTTGTACAATATTATATGAAACAGTCTTATAGTAAGGATCTCGACAATGCAATAAAAACGCCTTATACATTGGTTAGTCTTAATCATCTAATACTAATTTAGGTATGTATTTATTGACATTGTGTGCCTCTGTAAGTGATTTTCAGTCGTTTTTTAACATAAATATAGTAGTAAAAATCAACCTTTTAATAATAATTAAAAAAATTACGCTATACCACAAGAAAGTAATAGCTACTAACTACTTTATATTATGGCCTCGATACTTGAAAAGAAACGACAATTGTTCATTGTTCAAGAGAAAGGTACTTAGCGTAACGTTACAAAAAACGGTAAACACTTTATCAGATATTATAACTCTTTTTAACATTGCGTCTGTAGCCGTATGACAAAATAACGATATTTTGTTAAGTATATGTGACAATTATTTTAATACCTAATTTTGACGTTGCAGTATCATCACGCATGTAATTGTTTGTCAGAGGCAGTGGTTTATATGTAGTACAACTTGGTTATACGGGGAATTAACCAATGAGATAAAAGAAAACTAATTATTTGAAAGTGTGCTATGATTGTTATGATATTATGATAACGTTATTTTAATATACACGTTAAATATTGGCATAATAAAAAATTGTCTGTATTATATTGTATAGAAATCAAATAAATTAATTAATTTCTATTTATGTGTGCTTTTGTAAATAAAAAAAGGTTATTTTTCAATTATTAGAAAAAACTATGTTTTAGTCATTTTATTTCTTCCATTTTATGTTTTGTTTTGTAAATATTTAATAGAATATTATTATTCGGGTAGATAACGTGACTGTGCTAGATATTAGATGTATCATAAAAAATAAATTATATTACGTCTATTAATTATTTTGTGGTTTTCTTTCTATTTTCTATAACCCAATCCCCTAAACTTAAAAAAATTAGTATGTACAGTCAGCGTCAGATGATGATTGCACAGATTAAAAAATTACAATTTAATCAAATATAGAAATATTTTATAAGAGCATTCTCTTAGTCTGGGTACAGTGAGAGTCAAAAATATCTTGACTACAAAGTCTAAAAATACTTGCGATGTGAATGTGGAGTTACTCCACAGACAATGGCCCATCTGTTAACGTGTGATAAATACCCATAGGTATACATATACACCGCAGGACCTTATGTGTGCCTCCGAGAACGTCATACAGGTGGCAGCACACTGGGAGAAGATAATTTGAGGGCCGAGGCGCCATCGCCACGATAGAAAAAGAAGTAAACGAAATATTAGTTACCTAGCGCAGAAACAAAATATTAAAATTATGATCTACTTTTGACTCCGACTGTACTAGCTGAAAACCCTGAGTACCCAGAAGGTAAAAAAAATAAAAAAAGTAGAAAACTCAGTGATTTTTCCACGCGACTACAATATGGGGTACTTCAACTCAGCTCAATAATGCAAATCAAAGATAAGATCAGAAGCGTCGGTAGTTTAGGAGTTGGCCTTACGATCAAGAGGTCCCAGGTTCGAATCCTGGCCATTACACTACCAACGTGAACCCACTCCTTGCACAAGCAATTTAGCTTAGTTGGGGGGGTTAGAGGGGAATATTAGTAACTTCGGTTCTAATTTTCTTTAAAAAATAGTATGTATGTATGTACATATACCATGATCACATGATTATCCATGTGGTCATGTAGAAAGAATACAAGTATCACCACCCCATCTCATCCGAAGGGTGTCGTAAGAGGCGACTGACGGAAACATACGCAGACGATATCACTGCGAGAGAAGGAACACTCGAAATAAAACCCTGTACCAACCCGTCTGGCCAGCGTGGAAACGGTAGGCCAAAGCAATGTCCAGCAATGGACTGCGATAGGGTAATTGATTGATTGATACCATGACCGTGTTAATTCATTTCATTCATTTCATTTCGGACTGCCTTTACATAAAATATTGCTATGCTATAGCGGGGGGTTTTTTTTTTATCGTGCGATAAATCCCCACGGATACCACCCCCACGGGGTGGAGGTGGTTATGTCGGACTCGAACCGACTAAAACGCACGCCGTCTTGGGTCCTTGGTTGCCGGAGGTGAGATTGCCAAAAGCATATCTCTCGCACCCCGGCAGACCCAGGACCATCTCTTTCGAGATGGCCCCCTTCGGGTTGTGGGGCCCACAGTGTCCCCATCTAGCCCCGGGTATGGGGAGGCGCACTTGGCGTCGCCGCCGCGGCCTGCTTCTGCTAGGGTGACAGGCGGCTCCACCGGTCAATAGCGGGGGGTTGGTACAGCAATGATATTATGAATATACTAACTTAGATATAAGTGAAACTAACAAATATGAACCGCTGTTGTTTTAATAATTAAATTATTCATTCATTCATTTGACAGCCTCTGTGGCGTGGTGGTAGTGAACGCGACTGCCATGCAGGAGGCGCGGGTTCGATCCCCGCTCAGTGCAAATATTTGTATGCATGAATTATGGCTATTTGCATTGGCCTAGGTGTTTCTATGTATAATATGTATGTATTTAAAATAGTATAAAAGTAGTAAAAAGATTCCATAACACAAGCTAGTTAAGCTTACCATGGGTCTAGATAGAGTTGTGTACAATGTTTTGGAATATTTATTTATTATGTAGGTATATCATGAAACGCGACAGTTTAAAAGGTAGTCCGACCATTTGTCAGGCACCATGCGACCCATTAGTAGGTAAGCCGTCAGAAATCAGGTTATAGGGTCTCCTCACCACTGACTGGGATGTAAGTACAGCTGCTATGAAACTCTATAAGCTTTCAGCGTCGTTGGGATTGTCATTTTCATCTCCAGTGACGTCACCTAGTCCGACCAATGACGTCACAGATCGTAGTATGTGTTACTAGCTGACCCAGTGAACTTCGTACCGCCAATTTTTTTGCCGCCCGCGTGGCGTCCGATTCAGTTCCCGCTGCACCCTCTACTATATTAAGCATGTATTATACATATAAACCTTCTTCTTGAATTACTCTATCTATTAAAAGAAACCGCATCTGTAGCGTAGTTTTGAAGATATAAGCATACATAGGGACATAGAATTTCAACTTGATACCTCCCTCATAGTTTATGTTCGGGACTTCACGCGATATATAACGGAATTAAAACTAAAACCCGACTACCGAAAAATCACGCTCTAAAAGTAACAAACAAGAAAATAGCCGTAGTCGTATGCCACTTTTGCCTAGAATATGTTGTTTTGTCAGAGTAAGTGGCATTCGGCCACGGCTATTTTCTTGTTTGTTACTTTTAGAGCGTGATTTTTCGGTAGTCGGGTTTTAATTTTAAACTTTATTTTTTATTTACATTATTTTGGGGCAAGGTAAAGCTAATAATTTATACATATTTGAAATGAGCTTATTAAGCCCTTTCATTTGATACCAAACACGGCATATTTATCTCAAATTTATTTTTTAACATAGTACCTTATGAGCGCTAGAGGGCGCCACACAAGATTGAGTGACACGTCATATAGCCTATAACCATCGGACGATCAAGCCGCTTGTAACGATACTTCATATGTCCAGTTCTAATCAGTAGTTGAGGTGCTATGAGGGAACAAATGAACATACATACATACATACATACATACATACATACATACATAGCTAGTCAAAATCGTAACCCTCCTTTTGGCTTCGCCGTAGTCGGGTAAAAATACAATGTGTTGCTTGTACAGCCCAGCGTACTGAACACTATCCACGAGGCGTATGGCTTACGTACGTTTTCATACTTTTCATTCACTTCACGATTCACTCGTTGTACGCCTGGACGTATAACATGCGGTACGCCACTGACGCTCGGTCGACAGAGTTACATTGTGTTGTATGGAAGCAGCAAGCAAGCGTACACCAAACGTATAATGACAAATACGCGCCTATGAAGATACGCCTCCGGGGACAGTAGGCCTTACTCACCGGTAGGCCGCAGGTTGCTAGGTAACAACGCGAGTACGCAGGCTAACAGGGCGGCGTGCGATACGTAGCTCTGCTCCGCCAGCTGCCCCCCCAGCCTCGACGTGAGGTCGGCGTGCCGCGCGCAGCCGCCGCGCATACCACGGATCAGGGTGTTGTTGAATAAACAGTACTCGTCGAACTCACGACCTACTTCCATATCTGTGTCGATTATTCTGGAACAATGAGAGAAAAGTTAGCTATTCGAATACATAGAACAAAATAACTCTTCTCGGACGGGACTCGAACCTGCAGTCTTTCCCTTACAGGGGGAATGCCTTGACCAATTATGTTACAATCATTTTTAAACATAAATTTTTGATAACTCCACCCAAATACTTGAATGAATTTTACAACATTAAGTATGCTAACTATACTACTCCACCGTCACCGTAAGAACGGATAACTAGAAGGGAAATTTAAATCACATCGGGCGTGTCTCGGTAGCCGAATTGGTCAAGGCATTCCCCCTGTAAGGGAAAGACTGCGGGTTCGAGTCCCGCCCGAGAAAATTTATTTTTCCCTATGTATTCGATTTGTATAGTTAGGATACTTAATGCTATAAAGTTCATTCAAGTTAGCTATTCTTCAGCAGTTATAGTACCCGATGGGAACAATATAGTCGCCACAACCCGAAGGGGGGCATCTCGAAAGAGATGGTCCTGGGTCTGCCGGGGTACGAGAGATGATATGCTTTCAGCAATCTCACCTCCGGCAATCAAAGAGCCAAGACGGCGTGCGTTTTAGTCGGTTCAAGTCCGACATAACCATATCCACCGGCTCCAGGGGGGTAGTATCCGTGGGAATTGCTCGCACGATAAAAAAAGCAGTTATAGTACCCGCTAGAGTAGAATCTGGGCCACCCTATCTCTTCCCATGCGGTGTAGTACAAGGCGACTAAGGGATAGGGCTGTTTAACATCAGACAGATATACGGGATAAAAGATTTCTTTATTTTTGAGAGGAAACATTCATATCTCCAGTAGTTCGAGTAAGCACTCGAACTACTGGAGATAGAGAAGTCCCCTCCAGGAGACATGAAAATCTTCCATCCTGCATAAAACCCAGACTCAGCCTCAGATATAGGCTCGAGTCAACAATATTGCCCGGAATATGGCAATAAGCTCACTCTCTATTCCGTGGGTCCGAATACAATGATCGGTGAAACGTGGGTGGCAATTTACTTCTGCCTAACCCTTCAAGGATAAAGGCGTGATTATATATTATGCATAATTATATATAACTAGCTGACTCGCCCGTAGCATATTTCGAAATCTCATACCACCTACATACACATTGTATAGTCTTTAAATAATGTATGAAAATCTGATGAATTTGTTGACATTTCTGATCACTAATCCGCTCTCTTAAGTAGTAGCGTTATGGTATATAGCCTTAAACCTTCGAACATAAATGGCCTATTTAACACAAAAAGAATTTTTCAAGTCGAACCCGTAGTTCCTGATAACTCAACCAAAGAAAATAAGCAAGCTTTCCAGCTTAATAATATTATTATGAAATTTTTATAACATTTATTATGCTAACTTTTTTAAATATACACCGGGGAAAAAAAGCGCTCTAGTGTGACTTGAACCCTCGACCTTTCCCTTACAGCAGGCTTACTCTTCCAACTGAGCTATTGAGCCACACCTGAATAATTTAAAATGTTCCTTCTCTTTATATCCGTCTTTAAGGGCGACGAACTGATGGAACCAATCTTTCCATCATTTTTAAGAAGACCTTCTCCATAGTACCGTTCTCGCATAACAGGAACATGGATACGCTATTTCCTAATAAAACCGTGTCAAAAATATTTAAATCAGCAAAGTTTTCGTTGAAAAAATACGGGAAAAACGATTTTGCCCAAAAAAATTGTGATAAAATAGGTCTGAGCTGCGGCTATCCTTATCGCACTCTACGGGGACAGGAGTGAGACGGGGGCGAAGGCAATACTATAGGCAATAGGATTATTCGCTAGCTAGGAAGTCCTCTTAAACATAATTACTAAAATTAGTCAGTATACTCACGTGCTATTAACAAATACGGCGCTGTTGAAGAACGTGAAGGAGCTTTTAATGTTGGACAGCGCCACATTGTAGAAGGAGCAGTTCCTAAACGTCACGTGGGACATCAGTATACTGCTGAATGTGCACTTATTGAATGTCACGTTGTAATATTCGATGTTCTCTAGCGTGTTGTTATATATCTCCTCTGTTAATGTTTCGTTGGAGATAAATTTTTTGGACGATTCGAATTCTAGAGAGTCCATGTTTACGACTGTTGCTGGGATGTAGGATGCTAGGTAGTACTGTAAAGAAAAACAATATTATTGCTATGTAAGGTACGTGTAAGGGGCTAGGTATGGCTGGGTAGACCCTTAGCAGAGCATACACTGATCAAATTGAAATATGTTATATAGCGGATCTTTACTTTGTACACTTAAAGTCAAAGTCAAAAATTGGAAATTACAAAACGTCAATATAAAATAAATATTAAATACTAGTTTATCAAATGAACCACCGGTTCGAAACGCGGCCCAGACCTGAGAAGACTCCGGCAAGAAACTCAGCGGGCATTTTTTCAGTCTTTTTACAAACATTTACTTAGTCTAATACTTATGGTCTAGATGCTTTGCTTGAGTAGCATAGCTCAGCGAACAGCTCATTTCCATGCTTGTTTATCATCTTTAAATCGTAAATTGATGCAGTTAATCTAAACTTAACTGCATTTTTAAATTGTTTTACAGGTAAATGTCTGATTTCAATAGGAAGCTTGTTAAAAAAGCGTATACAGTTGCCCTGGAAGGAATTACTTATTTTATGGATGCTGCTATCTAAAAAAACATACTGTAAATAAATATATTAGCAAGTACCTGTATCGCCATCATGAACAGTAGTGTCCCCCCCAGCGAGAGGGTTGTCCGTCTGTACGCACTAGAGAACAGCTGGAAGAACGACTGCCAGAACTGTGGACAAACACACCAATCAATCAGAGAGACTTCACGAATATATACACACAGTTTTGATCAACCATAACATTACAATCCTCTTTTTTTTCGTGCGGAAATCCCCTCGGAGACGACCTCCCCTGCCGGAGCCGGAAGGGGAGGTTATGTCGGATTCGGACTGACTAAAACCGCACGTTGACTGAGGGTCGTGGTGCTAGGCTGGAGGTGAGGTTGTCTTCGACATATCCCTCGCACCCCGGCTGACCCAGCCATCCCTTACGGTCTGGCCCTCCTCGGGATAACGTTACAACCGAGGTCTTAAGAGGTGTGAAAGACATTTTTATAGCATTTATTATGCTAACTTTTAAATTCGAAATACACCAGGATAAAGCGCTCAACTGGGACTTGAACCCGGTAAATAAGTTGGTTGGTTGGCTCCACCGTCGTCGCCTTTAAAGACAGATATAAAAAGAAGGGAAATTTTAAGTGATTCAGGTGTGGCTCAATAGCTCAGTTGGAAGAGCATTCCCCCTGTAAGTGAAAGGTCGTGGGTTCAAGTCCCATTTGAACGTTTCTTTTTCCCGATGTATTAAAATGAAAGGCAGATCCTCACCATCTTCACGCTATGCCGGACATGGTGCAGGGCAGGCGGGCGTCTCTTCCCAGGCAGGGCCAGCTCCCCTAGACGGTAATCGGGGTCAGCCGTAGGCGCCGCTCGCGCTTGACCACACAGCCGTAGTTGGTTGCTGCTGTGGATATTCTGGAAACAATATAAGGTTTTAATCAATCTTATCTTTTTTTAACACTTAGATGGCAGACACGCATACGGCCCACCTGTTTAGTCACCATTTGGTCTAATTGTCAAAAAACGATTTGGATAGGTTAGGTTAGAAGGGACAAAAATAACCACGAAGACTGGTTATTTTTTTTATAACCACCCAGAACCGGAAATGTTTTTGACAGTTGGACCAATTGCGTATTTGACCAAACGCGACTAAACGGGCCCACCTGATGGAAAGTGGTTACCGAGGCCTATTGACTGTGCAACACCTGGGGAGACACACTTGTACTGCCAACTTTGTAAGCACAGAGTTTCTGTGCCGTCAGTGCAAAAGACAAAGCAGGACAAGGTTTTGGTCTTCCCACTAACAGCACAAAAACTCTCCAGTTGGAAAGCTGGGAAGGGTTGTCGGTGAGAATTGTGTTATAATGTTATATGGCCTCTTCAATACTGATAGGTTTCATGTGGTACCCACCCGTCTGGATTTCTAACCTTCTTATTTAAGTTTGAGGTACGAAAAACATGTCATAGAAGTCGTTCGTAACTGTTTCTATCGCTTAAAATTGCTGTACAGAATGCGACCTTTTTTGTCGGAGGAACTGCGAGTGCAGCTGGTGGAGTCGCTAGTTCTGTCCAAACTGAACTATGCCGATACTGTATACGGCCCTCGTTTATTATCACGGACAGAGAGGCTAGTCCAAAGGGTGCAAAATGCTTGTACGCGTTTTTGTTTCTCAGTACCCCCCAGGAGCCACGTGACCCCGTTTCTCAACAGCCACTCCTTGCTTAAAATGAAGACAAGGCGGAAACTTCATCTCGCATGCCTAATGTTTGGGATTATTAAGCACCAGGAACCAATCTACCTCTATAAAAAGATAAACTGGGTGTCCACCAAACGCAATTGTGGAAACAGACAGTGCTCTCAGCTGCTGTCTATCCCCCGTCACAAAACGGCTGCTTTTAGGGGTAGCTTCCGTTACGCTGCAAGCAAAGTCTGGAATAACATCCCCCCGCCGATGAGGTCACTAAAGAATGTGAACACTTTTAGGAAAAAGTTACGGCTGTACCTACTCGATGCACAAAGGGAGTTTGCCATGACAAATGCGAATGTATCCCATATATAAATATTGGTTTGAGTTGTATAATTGTGTTTCGCAACTTTATCTATCTTATTATGTAATATATTTATTCAATAATATTGTGGCTGCGGTGGGTTGGCAGGACCTCTCAATCACATTTGATGCCTGTGCAAGGTTGTTGTGTGGGTGATGGCGTGGTACAGGCCATTTTAGAGTTTAAGGTTTTTTAATTTAAGCATGGGTTTTAATTATTTTAATTTATTTTTATGTGTGGCTGGTTTGCACCCGTGCTTCACCAATTTGGGTCAGGTTGAAAATCAGCGCTAGACAGCTGTCTAGCACATGCTGAACCTGAACCTTTTCGGCTGGCGCGTGAGGTGCACAAATAACGCAATGCGTGCTCTATTAAGTGCCTATCTATTATTTTATACAGTGTACCTTAAACCTCAGCGAATAAATCTTTTTTCTTTCTTTCTTTCTTTCTTTCTTATTTTATTTTAATTTTCTATGATTACCTCAGGAAAAATGAATTACTCAGATGGGGCTTGAAGACCTTTCCCTTACAGGGGGAATGCTCTTCAAACTGAGCTACTGAGCCACGCCTGAAGAAATTCAAATATCCCCTCTCTATGTATCCATCTTTAATGCGACGGTGGAGTATCTACCAACTTTCTTATGAACTGCTTCAGTTCGCGGGTTCGAGTCTCGCCCGAGAAGATTCCTTTTTCCTATGTATTCCCTTTGTATAATTAGCATACTTAATGCTGTAAAATTCATTCAAGGATGATTTCATTTCGAATTCTATCCTTCAAAGAAACTCCAAGCATAGCCCGCTCCATAAGCTGGGAGGCTGCTGCGAGACTTGTAGGTTATGGACCAGCCCTACCTCTGGCAACCAAAGACCCAAGACGGCGTGCGTTTAAGTCGGTTCCAGTCCGACATAACCACCTCCACCGGCTCCAGGGGGTGGTATCCGGGGGGATTTTTCCCACGATGAAAAAAAAAAGGTTATGGACTAGCCCTACCGTCAGTGTCCTAAGTGGTAGAAAAAAACGAATAATATTAGTAGAATAAATACCTGATAAAGCATCATGGCGTCCACTTCTCGACCGACGTCTAGCAAATACCGCGGCGACTCTTGCGTCCATATCAAGCTGACTAGCGACGCGAGGATAGGCAGAGTGCACAGTAACAGGTACCTGTAAAGTACAAATAGATTTAAATAACCAAGCTTTACAGTGACTCATTCCTATGCCGCACCACTAAGACCTGGAACTCCCTGCCAGCTCACGTGTTTCCTTCTGCCTACAGTCCCGGGTCCTTTAAGCGGGGCGTGAAAAGGCATCTGATGAGGCCGTCAAGCTGAGTGCCACCACTGTTAACATGGTACATATTTACGAAGGTGACCCTGATTCCGAAACTTAGCCTTTAGCTTAACATCAGGCGAGGTGAAGTCAAATTGACGATTTATTTATTAAAAAAAATGACAATCGGGAAAATGGGATTATCTGCTACATGGAATCCAGTGATATAAAACATACAACCTGCTTACAGAATAAGGACACTGTGAGTGTGGTATGTGACGGTACATGGCGAAAAGAAATACTAAAAAATATTGAGAATATGTGGGTAGATGAAGAACCTTCTATATCACGAAAGGAAATGGAGAAAAGTGAATTTTCTCGGGCGGGAATCGTAAAACATACATAACATTAACTCACGCCTGTATTCCCCGAAGGGGTAGGCAGAGGTGCTAGCACCCACATTTCGCCAGTTCATGTTTAGGTCCCAATGTAATAGGTGGCGAGCCTATTGCCATTAATCGGGCACTTATAAACCTGCGATAAATACACACATAACTTCGAAAAGTCATTGGTGTGTGCCATGGTAAACCTGGGATCGAACCCGAGACCTCGTCTCAGCAGCATTGTGAACATATTGAGAGGACGGAGCATTGCGACGGCAGGCGACCAATCGCAATGCTCCGTTCTCTCGATACGTTTGTGAAAACGATTTTCAAACCTGAAATTGATTGAATATCATCGGTTTACGTTAAACCATGAAAACTCCTAATATTGTTACAATAATTTTCTATCGCTTAAAAATCCGCACCATAAGGTTTGGATTTACAAAAATTCAATTACATGCAAACACATATATGATAGATTTCTAGTAACATGCAATGCCCCCGTAGGAATATTTGTTACCATTGCGGTAACGAAACCATAACGTGATTCAGCTTTTTGAATGAACGCCATCTATCGAGCTTTCACATCAACTTTCTGGATGTCTTGTAGGATCTATATGTGAGATCAATAAATAAATTATCGACATAAATCTGTATGTAAAATCCCGAAGTTTTCTCAAAACAAACAATATTTAAAGTAAAAGTTTTCTATTCCCGCCTTTTTCATTAAAAATAATCAAGTTAAGAACTTTTTCATTTTTTTTTTCAAGAACGAAATTCAGCTTCGCCGTTCGATATTTAAAATTGATGACTCACACGAAGACAAGGTTGAATAGCAAAGCGTCTATTGCCAGTATGATGGTTGTACGCAATGATATTACAAACAAAAAGAGGCAGATATGTTATTAGACTGCGCCTGGTGAAGACGCGAAAACGTCCCAATTGGGACGTATCGCATTTAGTATATGTCTGGCAAACGCCGAGTTGTCACGTATGTAAGCGCATAATAAAATTGCAATAAAAATGCCACCGTGTATTTTTTTAAATGTACAAATTACGACACTAAAATCAATAAAACACGAAGGACCTTCTATCACATGTAAGTACATACAATATTACCGATTTTTTAGTGTATTTCATTAAAATTAGTTTAATAATATTTTTAAAATAATGACGGCAAAGAAAAAGGACAGAAATACTTTTTGATATGAGCACGACAAGGACACAACAACACTGCTTGCATAGATTTTCAGTACAGATGCGACATAGGGTAATTTTCAGTTTTACTGCCTACTAAAGTAATAATTTTGACCTGCTGTTCAGTTTTATTTGTTATTTAAAATTGAGTAACAAAATTTTTGTTTTATTTATTTGTTGTCCTTTAAATAATTGTAATAACCTAAATTTTTTTTCAAGGTTTCCGACTAATGAAGTTCGACTTCAAGAGTGGATTGCAATTGTTAAAGAACAATGAAATGAGTTTGACTGGACACCTTCAAAAAGCAGCAGAATTTGTAGCAATAATTTTGAAGCCACTGAGAGATATACTTCGAAAAAAAGGAACATTGCTCAGGAAGAATATAAATAACTGACAAATATACCACACGTCCGGCTTCATTCTGCTCATAAAAATAATCCCAAAATAAAAAACTTTCTAAGAGGCAGAAAAGAAATAAATTAAATTTATTTGAAGCAGTTTAATTTTTGATTATAACGCCGTACTGACGTTATAATCAAAAATTAAACTGCACTATGGTTTTATTTTCGAGAAGTTTCCTAATTATCTTTTTGAATTATTATCATTTTCCGAAATAAATAATGACGTATTATTTTTTAATCGAATTTCATTTCTTGCCTACCAACGAAATACCCCTTCTGTTCAACAAAATCATAATCTATGCTTCGAAGCGATCCTACAAATGCAATCGTCCGAATCATTCCGAATTATAGCTATCTTTTTTACTCACGTGTTTATCCCATCTTTCGTACTACTTTAACGCTAATTGTCAAATATTGTGCACTGACAGACTAAAATATTGGTTGTACGCGAACTTTTTGAAAGAAAGAAGTGTTTTTTTTTAAATTACTTACCGCCCTAGGGCTTTTCTAGCTACATTATTACCCTAGAGCGCTAATTAGTCACCTACAAGCCCCATTTGGAGGTAATAAGAACCTACTTACCGAACATAAGACATGTAAAATAGAATGATTTTTTACAGCACAAGTATGCTAACTATACAAATCGAATACTTAGGGAAAAAGAATCTTCACCGTCGTCGGCTTAAAGACGTATAAGATGGGAAATTTGAATCACATCGGGCGTGTCTCGGTAGCCGAATTTGTCAAGGCATTCCCCCTGTAAGGGAAAGACTGCGGGTTCGAGTCCCTCCCGAGAAGATTCTTTTTCCCTATGTATTCGACATCACATAACATAACATAAACTCACGCCTATATTCCCCGAAAGGGTAGGCAGAGGTGCTTCGCCAGTTTATGTTTAGGTCCCAATGTAATAGGTGGCGAGCCTATTGCCATAAACCGGACACTTATAAACCTGCGATAAATACACACATAACTTCGAAAAGTCATTGGTGTGTGCCATGGTAAACCTGGGATCGAACCCGAGACCTCGTCTCAGCAGTCCATCACCCATACCACTAGGCTACCGCGTATTGTGAACATATTGAGAGGACGGAGCATTGCGACGGCAAGCGACCAATCGCAATGCTCCGTTCTCTCGATACGTTTGTGAAAACGATTTTCAAACCTGAATTTGAATATCATCGGTTTAATTTAAACCATGAAATCTCCTAATATGTTAGTTTAATAATTTTATATTTATATCTTAAAAATCCGCACCATAAGGTTTGGATTTACAAAAAATCTATTACATACAATTACACTTATATGATCGGTTTCTCGTAACGTGCAATGACCCCGTAGGAACATTTGTTACCATTGCGGTAACGAAACCATAACGTGATTCAGCTTTTTGAATGAACGCCATCTATCGAGCTTTCACATCAACTTTCTGGATGTCTTGTAGGATCTATATGTGAGATCAATAAATAAATTATTGACATAAATGAACATAAACCTGTATGTAAAATCCTGAAGTTCTCTTGATAAGTTTACGATAGTTTTTCGTGCTAGGGGTACAGACAAATACGTCTTCATGTGGATGATGATGAAATTACACTATTTGAATGAATTTTTTATAGCATTCATTATGCTAACTTTAAAGTTCGAAAAACATCGGAAAAAATTAAATGCTCAAGTGAGACTTGAACTCACGACCTTTCCCTTACAGGGGGAATGCTTTTCCAACTGAGCTATTGAGCCACACCTGAATCATTTCAAATTTTCCTTCTCTTCATATCCATCTTTAAGGGCGACGGCGGAGCCATCTACCAACATTCTTACGAACTGTTGGAAACAATGAATGATTTTTCAACCATTTTTAAGGGAAAGGTCGGGAGTTCAAGTCTCACTTGAGCATTTCATTTTTTCCTATACCTTAATTTAACTTACCTATGCCAAGCACTGAAATGTTCCTTATTTTCATACAGGGTGGAGGCGCCAGTCTGCGGCAGTACTAGCGCGGCCAGTGCGGCCGCCAACAGGGGCCCCGCGGCGCCCCCCGCCGGGCACGCCAGCAGGGCCCCCCGCCGGGCCCCGCGCCCGAACAGCTCGCCCACGTACGTGTATGAAGTAGGCAGGATGCCGCCCGACCCTATGGCGGAGCAGAACCTGGGGGACGAACCAGGGATTAGCGAAAATTGATAATGATAGATAGGAGACAAAAAAAGTTTAAAACTAAAACCCGACTCGAATACATAGGGAAAAAGAATCTTCTCGGGCGGGACTCGAAGCCGCAATCTTTCCCTTACAGAGAAGAATATTCTTTTTCTCTATGTATTCGATTTGTATAGTTAGCATACTTAATACTGAAAAATTCATTCAATAAAACCCGACTATCGAAAAATCTCGCTCTAAAAAGTAACAAACAAGAAAATATCAAGGATAGCCGTGGTCGTATGCCACTTTTTACTGTCGTTACCGGAAATGTATGAAATCTAGGAATTGTATACAAATCCTAGGAAATGAAAGAAAGAAAGAAAGAAAATACATTTATTTCTCGCAGCTGCAGCACATACACAGAAATGTTACAAAATAGCTATAATTAAAATATATAATAATTTCTATTCCTACAGTAAATAATCATATTTTTTACAGTGGCAACACTTCCCACCATTATCTCCTTCCGCCCATAGATTATAACTATGATTTTATAATTTAAAAAGAAAATATGACATCGTTATAACATAACAGTGACTATTTATGTCTATGACAGTGACATAATCCATGGAACTGGCTTTATGCTTAGAGTATATCGCTTTATGTTATGATGCAAATGTAAACTGACGCGATGACGTCTACAACCACAACACATTACACAATCATACAAGACTTAGAAAAATAAGAGTATTTATAATATGTTTTTGTTCAGTGCGGTGGCCTAACTAATGAACGTAGTTAATTATTAGTCTAGTGTTGCAACAATTACGATATCAAGGAAAATATGCGCTGCAGCTACCAAAATTGGCCGCTTCTCAGTTTTTTGCTGTGGTGTAAGTAAAGTTCGGTTAAGAACAGTCTACACCAAGCACTGATTTTCGTTCACGGCCATTCTTGTGTAGTGACGCAATAATAATTCTGCAATCCATGCGCCATCCTGCGGATGTTTGGGACAACAGGTACACAATAAGATTATTTTTTTTTTTATCTACTCACGACAACAGAAATATAAAAGATTTTCAATATATACGAACAAAACATACAAATAGATCGATTGCAGTTATTTTACAAGTTATAGTAGGTACAAGCATTGCATTACATTTTGCCAGATAAGGCATCCACCTCCAAAGTTACATGTAGGTATATCAGGTAGGTATGTACGCATCCTTAACATTCATTTATTGCGCCCGAGCAGGACGCCATTTGTGACGCTTCGGCCGACACGACACATGTCGAACGCGAACCCCCACGCATGCATCCATCTGGCAAGAACTCAAAAACCTGCTAGGGGCCAATGACTTCGTCCCCGCTACACAACAAATAAGCATCACTCAACAATCCACACTGCCACCACATCTCCCGCCCCCAGACAGGAGCAGTCCCAGTCATAACCACAAAAATATGCTAAGGCAAAGTAAAACTGGAACAACTGGTGACCACGAGCAGCGCACCCCTCCGTTGGTGATCCGGCTCCCCAAAAATAATAAAGAAAGAAAGAGAGCAGCCCATATTACACCAGCAACATGTACATACCCCAAGGTGAGGAAGAAAATTAATTTATTATACTGTAGGTAACCAAGCCGGTTTTCAATTAAGTTTATATATATTCATTTATTGTTAAAATAGTCAGAGAATAAAGGCTTTATTATTATTATTATATAACCAATCCGGAGGTTAGTCAATCATTTATCCTCTCTTTTAGGTACACTACAAGTGAGGGCCCCTGATGTCTTGAGGGAGTCAGGATCCCACGGAAATGTGCACTCTATTCACTACCCACAGTGTGAACATGCGCCAAGGAGCCTTGCACCCCTCGCCAAAAGCCTCGATGCCACTTCCAAGTGAGTACAAACAAAAAAAATAATTAAATTACACATGTTTCAGATATTCTACACAGTACTAACATAAACAAATCCATTCAGTCTGTGACATGGGGCCCAAAGGGCGGATGCACATCCCATATTACAAATTCTATGATTATAATAACACTATGATACGTAAACAGAGAAAAGGGAGAAACAAAAGCTATACAGTGTGAGCCAGCAACCAGAGTGTAGTGTGTTTATGAGTTTTAAATATGCTTCTGTTGCTCCATGTAGTGTATTTTTAGTTTCTTTATGAAGAGTGGTTTCGATTTCAGCATCCTGAGTGGAGGCGGGATATTGTTCCAGCAGCAGGTTGCTGCATAAACAAAGCTACCCCTGAAGGCAGTGGTTCTGTGTTTGGGCACTGACAGTGGCGCTGTTGTATAACGAATACATCCTGCATAACCCCTTCGCCAGCTTAGCTTCTCATACAGGTATTTTGGCTTTTGATAGTTACTTACCCCAAACAGTAGACTAGCCAAGTGGATCCTTCTCCTAGATTCCATTTTCAGTATGTTATTACTGTTCATGTGAGGTGTAACATGGCCTCTACGTGGAATGTTTACACAAAATCGTGTACAGGCATTTTGTATTCGCTGTATTAAACGTCTTGTCCTAGCCAGCAGGCATGGCCCGTAAACCGTGTCACAGTAGTTTAACCTAGAGAGAACTAAACTATCTACCAGACTTTTCCTCAACCCGATGCTGAGGTAGTTCCTAATGTTATAGAGCACTTTGAGTCGATAAAAACAGTTGCGCATGGCATTTGATATGTGTTTCTCAAAGTGTAGCTCTGGGTCCATTGTCAGTCCAAGGTTACAGGCCACCTCTACCCGTTCAATCTTGTTGCCCTGAATGGAAACCTCCGGATTTGCTGACAATATCGCGCCTATCTGTTTTTTGCTTCCAAGTATCATAAATTTGGACTTTTTATGATTCAAGACTAAAGTATTCTGTTCAGACCACAGTGTCACGCGTCCAAGATCTGCTTCCAAAAGCTGTATTGCTGTTATAGTGTCATTGGGTCTGAATGATATATACACTTGAATGTCATCTGCATATAAATGATATCTACAGTTTTTAAAACAATGTATAACATCAGCACTATACAATATAAATAAAAGAGGACCCAGTATGGACCCTTGTGGCACGCCTCTAGAGACATGCCTCTGTGTAGATTTAAGTGTAGTGCCACCCTCCTGTCGTATCTCGACATATTGCATCCTATTTGATAGGTAACTATGGAACCATTGAATCGTCTCCCACTCAAAACCATAGTATGCGAGTTTAGATAGTAACAGTGTAGGATTTATAGCATCGAAAGCACGAGAGTAGTCCAACAGTGTTAGTATGGTACCCTCCCCCCTATCCCTTGCCTCTAGGATATTACCTACAACATCTGACAGAGCTGTTGCAGTCCCTCGCCCCTTTCTAAAACCAGATTGTAGGTCTGGTAGTATACTATTTCCCTCCAAATAATCCACCAGTTGAAGGTACACTACTCTTTCCAGTATTTTAGATAAGCAGGGCAGTATGCTCACTGGCCTGAGGTCTTTGGGTGATGCGGGATTATTGATTTTTGGAATAGGGCGGACACTGGCACATTTCCACATCTCCGGGAAGGTACATGATGTTATAGACTTGTTTATTAAGTCGGTCAGTGCTTGAAGAGATGATGGCATAGTTAAAGCAATCATCTGTAGACTGATCCCATCTATCCCCTCTGCATTAGAGTGAAGGCTTTTTATAATATTTGCTATTTTCTCCTGATTTACTGTCCTCAACTGAAATCTGGATTGGGAGTGCCTATGAAATTCAAAAAAGGTTAATTGTGAAATGTCAACTTGACACCCACCCGGGACATCCAGAAATGCCTGGTTAATCAGATCAGGATCCTGCAAGTTATTGGGAAGAAAGTCAGTTTTACAATTTGGTATAACATCTGATTTTAAGTTTTTCCATAGTAGTTTTGGGTTGTTAATGTTATTATTTATATTCATTTCAAAATATGCAACTTTTTCCCTGTCTAGTGCCTGCTTTGCCTGTTTTTTCAGATCCAAATAGTAAGTCCTACAACTACTTAATTGGTTTTTCCGATACCTAGCCCTTGCCTCATCCCGGAGTCTGAACATGGTTCTTATGTTATCGGTTATCCAAGGTGTTGGTGGATCCTTAAAACGCTTACTTTTTACAGGAGCATGTAGGTCGAATAATGTTATTGTAAAAGTAGCAAAAGTGTACACCATATCATTCACAGAAGGGAGGTCTGATATCACAGACCATGGCATGAGCTCCAGGTCCACAGTAAAAAAATCCTCCAAGATGTCCCTCATTGGTCGAAATGTGATTACTCTAGGCTTCACCTTCTTCTTTTTAATAACGGTGTCGCATGTAATGAATGCATGATGACCAAGTTCCTCATTCCTATCCACCAAAACACTACGTACAGCAATGTCAGTGCAGACCACATCAATCAGTGTGGCACCCTCTTTAAAATGAGTTGGTTGCGTAACTACTTGTTGTAGGTTTTGAAGTTCAAGGAATTCCAGCAGTACCTTTGATTTTGAGTCCTGTAAGTCAAGCAAATTTATATTAAAATCCCCCAGTAGCATTACATTGTCATATGGCCCAAGAGCACATATACTTTCATTGATACTTTCTAGAAAGACCAAAACATCAGTCCACTGCGGCCGATATGCTGTTCCTATGAGGATTTTTTTTCCATTATTATTTAACATTAACCACATTTCTTCCACTTCTGGTCTTACAGGGTGTGGTCTGACATGCGCCTTAACCCCTATTCTTATATAAAAACCAACTCCCCCACCCCGCTGCCTGTCCGTTGAATTCCTGGGAATATGCTTTAACTTGTAGCCCGGGATATGTGGTGCCCTACCATCCTCACCAGGTTTCAGCCATGTTTCATTTATGGCCATGACATCTACTCCATGTAAACTCATTGCCACTCTAAATTCATCCTGACCGGTACCCAGAGAGCCTGGATTAAATAAACCAAACTTTAACTGTTTGTTGATAATCATTTGTATATGCATTTGTGTAGATATATAGCTACAGTAAACAGTACAGTAATAGTAAATAATACATAATTTGTATATAGATGTACAAATGTAAATAGATGCCCACATGTAAAGAGTTGAATGATGTAAATAGATGTAAATATGTAAAATAGTTGTGTACAGAGTAATGTATGTTCTTTTGTTGCCAAAATGTAAAATAGTCCCCATGTAGACATGTGCCCACTAGTATACAATCTACTAAGGAGCACCATTACTACCCCGTTGCTCAAGCAATCCAGTCCGACTGCACACCATTTCCCTAAATTAACACACCTAGCCTTAAGAAATACACAAAGCACACAGCACAAAATATAACCTAGAGCGCTAGACCTATTCTTCATATTTCCCAATATACTGCAGTATGTCTCCCTCCGCAGCAATCCGGTGCGTGGGATCCTTCGGCCCACGGCGAGCGAGGACACGGCCCTGCTTCGTCCATACGAAACGCCAGCCATGGCGCTCTGCTGCTGTTCGCGCCCTCCGAAACAAGAGCTGGTTGGTCCTAGTCAAGCGCTCGTTGATGAAAAAGCGAGCGGTTGGACCCGGCACTCCCAGGTCTGCAGTTGTGGCTCCGCGACGCACTCGTGCGCCGTTCAGCAGGGCGTTACGTTGCTCGCGGCGCACAAACCTCACCATCAGTGCCCTGGGTCGCGGTGGTTCTGCCCCCTCGCCGCTAACAGCCCTGATCACACGCCCGCCAATACGCTCAGCGCACACGATGTCCCTCTCATCAATGCCTACACCCATCTTAGAGGCCACCAACAGCACCAAATGAGTTGGATTCTCCGCATTGGACTCTGGTATGTTGGTAATCATAACATCATTGGCCATCAGTTCCTGCTCTCTGTCGTTAAGATCCTTCTTAAGCTGCTCAACAACAGGGTTTGTCGTGAAGGCCGCTGGAGGACGCTCCTTCCCCTCCGTCTCCAGACCCTCCAACCTCGACTCCAGGGCGTCCATGCGTGTGTTGCATGCTGTTATAGACGTCTTCAGGCCCAACAATTCATTACGAATCTCACCCACCTCGGCTCTCAAACCTCGCACCTCAAGTACCAATAGCTTGAGGGTGGCCCGCATATCTTGGCATTCCAGGGAGTCGTCTATCTTCTCGTTATGCCCAACTATCGTCACGCTCTCCTGCGGCTCACTAGCATTTACCTGGCCATGGCTTTTTCCTCTCACTGGTGTCTCGGCTTTGTTGTCCCTCACTATATTCTTCTTACATTCCGGGCACTGCCATCTAGGGGGCGCAGAGACGCCTTCAGAAAGTCCCACACATGCACCATGAAACGAGGCCCGGCACTTAGTACACCTCATCGCGTCTGTCACAGCTATAAATTTCCCACATCCTCCACACGAAGCGGGCATGGCTGTACTGTTGTTTGTTATATTATTTTATTTAGAATTTTATTATATTATTAGACTTTAAGGTATGTAATTTATTAGATATAAGATGTGTTACTATTAGATTTATGAAACATTTATTTATAAAATTCTTTATTTATTTATTTTTTTTTGCTGGGTTGGGGGTACTCAAAAAAATATACACTGTGCCTAAATGACCCAAGGCCGTTTTCAAACACACAAATCACCTCCTTTACACCCAATATACTTTGTGTGCAATTGTATTGTCCTTGTAAACTATATTAAATATTAAAAAAGTTGGAAATCGTCTTATTGTTTATTTTTTCACCACAAAGCACTTCAAACCCAACCGTACCGGCGCAAACGTCAAACGTACTAAATGTGTATTAATACATAGAATGCCTGCAGTTCCACCAGCAATGTGTGAAATAAATGGGTTATTGTCTATATTTGCAGATGATTTTGTGGAAAATTTATATTTTTGAATGAATAATCCGCTCCCGCATTAATCTTCTAATCTAATCTATCCAAGTTAAATTGCGTGGTGTGGACACTGCGCCCCGACCTGGATATAGGTTAGAAGACTGAAGCAAAAGCGAAGCTCCAGCATTAGCCTAAGTGGTTGCATTTTTTATAACCACCATCAATATTCTTTGATACCATTTCATAAATTACCTGCTGCTCGCCCGACATTGTATAGAATGCCTAGGCATTGTATAGAATACCGGATTATACACATTTCCGGTAATATATGTATAAATTAAAGCATGTTACCTGGCCATCATAAATGTGCCATATGTGGGCATGAAGGCGGCTATCGCTGCGAAGACCGCGTTAACGGCCAGGCAAGAGACCAGGGTCCGTCTCCTGCCCAGTCTTTCGGCCAGTACACCCCAGCCAACTGCGCCGAGGGATCCTCCTACTAAGCTGATCATTACTGTGAAGAGATATCATATTTTCAATTAAACTTCAGTGATTCGCCCTTCGAGATTACATTTTAATTTACTTGTAGTAGCACGCGTGAGTGCTGCCATCGTACACAATTTTATAGCAACATTTAAAAAGAAAAAATGTTAGCTAACTTGAGGGTATCTCATACACGTTTTGTGTGGCGGCCATCGTGCACTTGTTTTTTCTTGTGTGTTAAAATATATTAGATTTATAGTGATAGTTTATGTGATTTGTGTCGGAACAAGATGGGAAAGCGTAAACATTACAATGGTGATGAAGAGGAATACTTAAAACGAAAATTCAAGAAGCTAAACGCCAAAAGTCAAAGATTCGTCGCAGGCGCCGTCACCGCAGGTACAATTCGACTTCCAGTAATATTCAAAATCAACCGATTGGAATTATGGTGAGTACGATGACGATGTGTGGTGATGATGATATGTGGACGAACATCCTTTGCAGGTGCGATAGCATAATGAACTGGAGTCCATATCGAGTATGTTTCCGATAAACTCAGCTAGTTTCTCGCTAACTTATCATTACTAAAAAATCGCATTCCATATAAAGTCAAAATGATGTTGTATAACTCCCTAGCTGAATCTTATTTCCAATACGGATTAAGCAGCTACGGTCGTACATACCTATAACACATATCTGCAAAGTATTTTTATTCTTCAGCGAAGAATTCTTCGCAAAATTGTATCAAAAAACATCAAACAGCAGATCAATGATAATGACAATAGTCTGTTTTAATAATGCAAGAGTGCATACCCAAGTCAAGCGTTTGGTAGTTAAGAAAAATCTTTTCTAATCAAAATTTTCGGCACAATCTATGCCGTCCTGTATACACGCGGGCAGTGGCTACCTGGTTCCTCGACTTAATAACGCACTGCCCGCCCTCGGAATTGCGCAATGTAGATACCTAACATTAAGCCTCGTAGTGTCAACAAACAGACTCAAATCACGCTATTTAAACTCACTTGTTTATTGTTATTTAACACCTTAAGCACAGAATAGATAATAGTACTAGCGTACTCCTTAAGCACAGATAATAAACCGCATAGGTTTCTGTAATGCTTATGTATCTTTCTTGTATACAAATTGTATAAACGATAAATAAATATAAAAAAGGTGAATTTGCAAAATGAAGTGATGAAAAGTCGGTAGTCAATATAATAACATCCATGTCTGGAGTACAGGCCGCGAGGCTCGTACCATGACTAACTTTAAAGTGCTTTGAATCGGTGATCAATATAATAACATCCATGTCTGGAGTCCAGTCCGTGAGGCTGTACCGTGACTTAGGAGTGTTTTCAATCGGTGATCAATATAATAACATCCATGTCTGTAGTCCAGTCCGTGAGGCTGGTACCGTGACTAATTTTGGAGTGTTTTGAATCGGTGATCAATATAATAACATCCATGTCTGGAGTCCAGTCCGTGGGGCTGGTACCGTGACTAGCTTTGGAGTGTTTTGGAATCGGTGATCAATATAATAACATCCATGTCTGGAGTCCAGTCCGTAAGGCTGGTACCGTGACTAACTTTGGAGTGTTTTGAATCGGTGATCAATATAATAACATCCATGTCTGGAGTCCAGTCCGTGAGGCTGGTACCGTGACTAACTTTGGAGTGTTTTGAATCGGTGATCAATATATTAACATCCATGTCTGGAGTCCAGTCCGTGAGGCTGGTACCGTGACTAATTTTGGAGTGTTTTGAATCAGTGATCAATATAATAACATCCATGTCTGGAGTCCAGTCCGTGAGGCTGGTACCGTGTCTAACTTTGGAGTGTTTTGAATCGGTGATCAATATAATAACATCCATGTCTGGAGTCCAGTCTGTGATGCTGGTACAGTAACTAACTTGGGAGTGTTTTGAATCGGTGATCAATATAATAACACCCACGTCTGGAGTCCAGTCCGTGAGGCTGGTACCGTGACTAACTTTGGAGTGTTTTGAATCGGTGATCAATATAATAACATCCATGTTTGGAGTCCAGTCCGTGAGGCTGGTACCGTGACTAGCTTTGGAGTGTTTTGAATCGGTGATCAATATAATAACATCCATGTCTGGAGTCCAGTCTGTGAGGCTGGTACCGTGGCTAATTTTTGGAGTGTTTTGACTCTATAATCAATATAATAACATCCATGTCTGGAGTACTTAAAGTCCGTGAGGCTAGTACTATGATTAACTTTGGAGTGTTTTTGAGTCATGTCCATCACCCGGCTAGATTAGACGAATATATGACACGATCTCATAATATAGACACGCTATTATGGAAATTCCACGCAGTAAGGATGGAATTGACGTGATCGGCACTACTGATGCGGATGACAGTCCAACTAAAAGGGCCGCGTTACAGTTTGTGCTCTTGCGGCCCACCAGTGTGGGGCCAATCGCTCTGCAGCCCGCGCCCGCAGCTATGTCCACGACCGCGCGCGCCGGCGCTGACACCCACTGGCCAGGAATTTTCTGCGGATACGCTCGCGCCGCTGACTTCTACGGAGCTAAGTATCGAATTAGAGCTAGATATATTATTATGTTCATTGGGAGAAGAGCTCCCAAAGGAAAATAAATTTGGTCCTTGTATACATAAGGATGTTGCCTCTCGGTGGTCTGACATTTTGGTTGATGGCTTGAAAGACGAGGTGAAAGGGTACATTATTAAGTCCTTCGTTTTTCCAAACAAAAAATTGGTTATCTCTGAAGTCGGTTTACTGACGATAGTTACGTGACAACATCATAAGAAAATACTAATGGAATGCTTTCATTTTTCAAAAGAAAATTTAATTTTATTTGTTTGATTTGTCGCTCGTTCCGCGCTCTCGCTTGCATTTCAAGCTTTAAATGGAACGCCTCAAAGCGAGGTAACGCCGCATGACGCCATGTTTTTGCAGCCGGCTCCATCGAATTATAAGAAGTTGTCACATCAAAAAAAGATTTGCAAACGCTATAACTGGCGTAGCTAATACTGTATCAACTCTATTAACTTCAGCTCTCATAGATGATGATTATAATAATTAAATCCTAAAGAATCTTAGTGACACTGGCGGATTTTTACCTATGTCACATTCATTTTTGTGACACACAAATTAGGCGTGCTCTTTTGTTGAATTGCCATAATAAAGATGTCAAAGATAATATTAAAGATCTAAAGTGAGATGAATCACTTTTTTGAAACGATTTACAAGAAAGTCGATGACAGCCATTACAAGAACAGGCGCAGAGTTGAGACCTCCTCCTGTTAAGCAGAGGGTGCAACCAAGACGTAGACCATCAGAGCCTTCTACATCGAGGGTTTTTTAAACTGGAGAGGCCAGCCGCCGCCATCCCACCGAGCGCCAGCGAAGACGAGCTCGATTCGCGGTGGGCACAAGCAACCGCCGCTGCTGCGCCGGCAGAGCGACCGCTGAGCCCCGCCAGTACACAGCCGGGGCTCGCGGAGTTAGGGAACTCCGGGTCCGGGTGACTAGAATGCAACACCGCAGGCTGGTAGACTATAGTTTTTCTATAAAGATGGTCAGAACAAGATGTTACCTAACGTATAAAGTTTTTAGAACTGACCACTGCCTTCTTAGTTCTAAAATTTTTGGCAAAAGATTGCAGGAATTGAGAGATTATTTTAAGGATCGACAATTCGACAGCAATACATCAACAGAATGGGAGGCATTCAAATCCCTCATTTAAGTAACATAAGTAGACAAATCTGGCGGTGGTGCGAAGACCGGGGTCTGTCTATATACGCTTCTTATATAAGCTCTAATATACTACATGGCTGACGAAGCGTCTCGTCGAACGCATGCGGACATACATAGAATGGGAACTTGCAGACAGGATTTTCGAATTAGCGGTTCCTTTTCACACCCTGAGATTGACTTATTTGCGAGCCGAATAAACAAAAGATGTCCCAAATTAGTGTCTTGGCATTGCGATCCTGACGCGTTTAGGGTCGACGCGTTTACAATATCATAGCCACAATATTTTTTCTACGCGTTACCTTTCTGCCTGATACAAAAGGTGTTACAAAAAATTATTACTGTTAAAGTAACTAATTTTAAGTATGTGACTGATTGCCAAATAAATTTTTTTCTGTCTTTCTTTCTATAATACTGAGGGTATTATTAGCCAACCCTGGTTTCCTTTCTATGTAAAATTATTAAATTCAGATAGAATCGAATTCCAGCTTAATCCGAATTTACTATTCACCCCAGCACAAGATACACCGGAGTCTTACCTTGGTTGCCGGAGTATTGTCAGCACGGCGTTTATGAACCAGAGTATTACATCAAACGTCGTGGACCCACGTTGTACCTAACTTATTACAACGAACGTCCTTCTATTTGCCTAGCAAGGACTCTGGAGTATTATTTAACTCTTTCATTCAAGTAATTGTGATTTTCTTTTGATTAGTTTTCACAAACCTTTCCGTAAGGTATGTTCGCAGTCGATTAGTCGATGGATCAGAGTCACCCTGGCAGAAAACGGGATTGACACGTCAGTTATTAAAGCGCATGGCACGAGACATACAGCGACTTCTGCAGCCAATAGGCTAGGTGTAAGTATAGACCCCATTAAGAAAACCGCTGGTTGGTCTGGAAGTTCCCAAGTTTTCGCGAAATTCTATAATCGAGATTTGGTGGTGCACTCTAATGAGACATTCGCCCGCTCGTTTTACAGGGTAGCTTTGATTAATCGTTTAACAATAAGATTATTGTCCATTTTTGAATAATAATCATTACATTTGTAATGCAGGTCTGTAATCTATTCGTTCTTTTTAGAATATAATTGAGTTATGGCCGGACGTCTTTTTTATATCATTTGCTTAATGCTATTTCGTCTCTTACTCTAAACATCCTACAAGTAAATTAAAATGTAATCTCGAAGGGCGAATCACTGAAGTTTAATAGAAAATCAAACGAACTTACCTGTAAGTGAAGTTCGATGACTATTAAACGATGTGATTCGCCCGAGAGATTACAACCCCCCCGACCCCATCTGGACCTTGTCCAGATGATTCCCTTTAGACCACGAAATAGCGCATAACACAGATGGCCTGTACGGGGTAAACGTGTATGAGATACCCTCAAGTTAGCTAACATTTTTTTCTTTTTAAATGTTGCTATAAAATTGTGTACGATGGCAGCACTCACGCGTGCTACTACAAGTAAATTAAAATGTTAATCTCTCGGGCGAATCACATCGTTTAATAGTCATCGAACTTCACTTACAGGTAAGTTCGTTTGATTTTCTATTATATTCTTGAATATATCTAAGAAAATCACAGATTGAATTTAAATGTAGGTAGATGGCACCACCGTCGCCCTTAAAGACGGATATAAAGAGAAGGAAAATTTGAAATGATTCAGGTGTGGCTCAATAGCTCATTTGGAAGAGCATTCCCCCTGTACATTCTATCATCGCACCGCTCGCCATAGACAGGGAATTCATCCCCACACATTGCATCCGAATATAGTGCGCACCGTGCGGTATGAAAGGAACTTCATCCCACGTACGCTCAAGCTGTGGAATGAACTCCCTGCCATGGTTTTCCCAAGCGACTACAATATGGGGTTCTTCAAGAGGGGCATTAGAAGGTTTCTTCAGGGTAGGCAGCGTGAGTGTAACGCCCCTGGTGTTGCATACGTCCATAGGCCGCGGTAACCACTTTCTATCAGGTGGGCCGTGTGCTTGTCTGCCACCTAAGTGGTATAAAAATGGTTCAAAAAATTCCCCATTGTACATAAATGATAAAAAAATATGTGTTACTGAGCCAGTTCTTCTCGTGTGGCAGGATACACATCTCGATTTCAGCGGAGGGCAGGATGAACGGTATGGCAGCCAGCTCCAGGGAAGCTCCAGTGATGGCCAGGGCTACCGTTAACAGTACCCGGGCTTGTGATAACCCGCACCCAGCCTGCAAGAGAGAGAGAGCATTTTAAAAGGTGAAAATAAATATAAATAAACTATTCAAAACATTCTACACAATGCTATCTAGACCCATGGTAAGCATAGCTTAACTAGCTTGTGTTATGGAATCTAGAATGTGGATACTTTTTTTTTGTAAATACATACATATTATACATATAATAATAATATAATATAATATATAATTTATTTCTCACTAACAACCAAATTACATACAGTGTTTACACAAACTTAGGGTAAAGTATACAGAGTATGGTTGTGGATCGCTGGTGCCTGTTGTAGGTTAGATAACCTGTATTACTGGTCACCAGGATTCCACTAAAACATAATGAGTAGGTATGTAGTGCTCAAAAAAGTAATTACAAAATAATCGGTTTTGGTTCAAAATATGCCATCGATCTAAATAACTATATATTTACATATAGATAGAAACACCCAGACCAATGCAAATAGCCATAGTCATGCATACAAATATTTGCACTGATCGGGGATCGAACCCGCGCCTCCTGCGTGGAAGTCGCATTCACTAACGCCACGCCATGGAGGCTGTCCAATATAACTAATCCATTTTCCAGAAAATGTATGATTTACGCTCCTTCGCTGGTGCGGCCAGTCACTGCCAGGTTCCGTGGGTAACGAATGTCTGGCAACAGGGCAGATATAAAAAATGCTGACATGACGTCATGGAGGATGACATGCATTCTAATGGTCTCGGGGTTGGAAGGGGTGGGGCATTGTAAAGTAAAGGCAACGAGACGGGAGAAAAAGGTAAACAAAGCGACCATTACTGAGTTATGTTGCGATAACTAGTGATTATTTTCTCTGTCCTTGTCGCACATGTCACACGTACGCGATAATGGCCGAGCGACAGCTGTCGTTGCATGTTTCGTAGTACAGGAAAGCTGTCAGCACAGCGGTTCTAAACTGTCAGCTCCACCATCTTATGAGCAATTTCATTCCTGTCTGGAATGCGCTTGAAGTGATAAGGTAATAATTTTCAAATAAAAATGTTTGGAACCGCTGAAACTTCGTTTACCTTTTTTCTCTCGCTTCGTTGGCTTTCCTTTAGATACCGCTCTCGTTGGTACGCGTGAGGCAATGGAAGCTAAAATGATGACGACAGTACCTGTCTGAGCGCGTCTTCGTGGATCTGCTCCAGCACGCTGGAGTCGTAGTCGAGGAGCTCGCCGCTCTCGTTGGTACACGTGAGGCAGTGGAAGCTAAAATGATGAGACTGTACCTGTCTGAGCGCGTCTTCGTGGAACTGCTCCAGCACGCTGGAGTCGTTGTAGTCGAGGAGCTCGCCACTCTCGTTGGAGTCCCCGGCGTTGTCTGGTGGGCTGGTGGCCATGTGGGTGGCGTTACCCGGCTCGCCAGCGCCGCTTTCTGTGCCTGAAGACATACATACATTCATTTCAGGGGGTGTTTCAGCGCCGAGGAAACGGCCGCCCACGTAATACTGGAATGCGAGCCAGTGGGCACCCAACGATCCCAAATCCTCGGCACAATGAGGTCGCTCCGCGAAACCTGTGAAACCCCAGTAAGCTTCTGCGTTTCTGGGCGGAACTAGGCTGGCTGCTCTAGCCAGTGCTCTCTACGCACAACAGTCTCAAGAGAGAGGTTAAGTGCGGATAAAAGAGTTCCCTATCTTATCCTACATTCATATAGGGCAAGTCGGGAGTACTGCTGTCTAGACTACTGGCGCGGTGAACTAGCATAACATCAGCCTAGACCCAAAGACTTCTTCATAATTCTCATAACGATTTCTCACTTGCCCAGTTGCTTCCAAAGTTTGAATTTAGGAGCCTTTTTTTCTTTTGTTTTTATCGTGCGAAAAATCTCCACGGATACCGCCCCAAGGAGCCGGTGGAGGTGGTCATATCGGACTCGAACCGACTAAAACGCACGCCGTCTTGGGTCTTGGTTGCCGGAGGTGAGATTGCCGAAAGCATATCTCTCGCACCTCGGCAGACCCAGGACCGCCTTCGGTCTCGTGTCTCCCCTGATCAACCCCCTGGGGGAGATATAAGGATTTTGAAGTCCTAGTGTGGATCCCTCATCACAAATGTCGACAAAACAAATGAACATAATCTGTTGACGTGCCCAATAAAAAAAAAAAAACAAAAAAATATCAACAGATCTAAAGAATATCGAAAAATATCCTAACAATGATTTTGTTTATAAAAATTGAGTGTAAGCGATTTTCGATCATCATCGTTATATGAATACTTATTTATTTGCAAGTGGCCAGTACGTACAAACATGATAGAGATGTGACACCAGAGAGTACTTCAAAATAATTTCGAAACCCAGTACTGGTGTCTCCCCAGTGTAGGGGAGACAACAGGAATGAAAAAATCCATCAGGGGAGACACGAGACCGAAGTCCCAGGACCATCTCTTTCGAGATGGCCTCTTTTGGGTTGTGGGGACCAAACTTAGGAGCCTGGAATTAGCTTATTGTTTTTTATTCAATATGTCATCATTTTCAGGGGCGAACGACATTTAACTTTCCATCTTGGAGAGGGAAACCGAGAATTGGTGATAGATGGTGAGACGTTGTGACGCGTTCGGCGACAGCTCAAATGTTAGGTGACGATGATGGGAAGTCCATGACTTTTGTCCACCCAAAAAGTGTTCAACGTGCCTTATCACCAACTCTATAATTCTCAACTGCGTCTTTGTGTGTGTATGGTACTTTATGGTTTACGGTTATATTGTGAACCGATTGTAAGTGCCGATTTAATTAAAAACAACTATTTTGAAAGTTGGACAACTGCCCCTAGTAAAGACCCATGGTCCAACTGATTGGACAAAGCAGTTGGACCACTGCCCCGAACTCGATTGTTTGACGTCACATACTAAGTCTGTCCTCGGTGTACGCCATGGTGCGTGCGAGGGAGCCGAAGCTGCCGAGCTTACTGGAGCCCTCAGAGTCGGAGCGGGCGCGCACTAGGCACGCGTGCTCCTCCGCCATAGTGGGCCGCGCGCGCTATGTCTTCAGCGGCAGGGAGAGGCATCTAGAAGTATACACCATTTTAGTTTTGATATAGTAACCTTTATTCGGCACTTAAGGCATCGTGTAAACGATTAATCAAACTTAATGGCGGCTGGGAATTTCATGCGTTGGAATGAAATTTTTATAGTATTTATTATGCTAACTTTTTAAGTTCGAAATACACCGGGAAAAAGAAGCGCTCAAGTGGGACTTGAAACCACGACCTTTACCTTACAGGGGGAATGCTCCTCCAACTGAGCTATTGAGCCACAAATGAATCACTTCAAATTTCCCTTCTCTTTATATCCGTTAAGGGCGACGGTGTAGCCATCTACCAACTTTTTTACGAATTGTTGACTGATTTTGTCCCACCCACCACAACCGATGTATTTCGAATTTTATACGTGTTCGGATTCGGGCCAATCGGCGTTTGACTGGCTCTCCGTTTTCAAACGCCATTGGTCTGAACTAGCACTCCTACGAACTTCCGAGCAGCCATTAACTTTGGTTCGAAGTATATGATTCCGAAGCATAATACGACAACTGCAGATGGAGCAAATACAGTACATACATTACTTGTCCAACTTCGATACGGATATAGAGGACCACTGAGAAGCAGCAATGAATTACGCGTATTTGCTGCGTACGTCTGCAACAGTCGTATGCGGTCACCTCCGAATTATATAGGTATGTGCCGTTACAGTGCGTCGTATGAAGTGTGTCGAATACTCACTAACAACATTAATTACAAATTAATTGAATTATAATTAAAAAAGCAATGATGTAGTGAGGCCAATGACTTATATCTTGATTACAAGCACCGAATTGACCGAGTGGAGAGGCGAGTCAGTGTTCTCGGCCGAGTGTTCGGTAGTTCACGCCTACCGAGCGCTCGGTCAGTAGCTCTTTTTAGTTACTCGGCCGAGTCTGAATGTGCACTGTCTCACTACTTTTTTTTTATATAAGTAGGACACGTCAATTTGACTTCACCTCGCCTGATGTTAAGCAAAGGCAAAGTCTCGGAAAGAGGGTCACCATCACCATGTTAACAGTGGTGGCACTCAACTTGACGGCCTCATTAGATGCCTTTTCACGCCCCGCTTGACCCGGGACTGTAGGAAGAAGGAAACAGGGAGGGTGAGCTGGCAGGGAGTTCCAGGTCTTAATGGTGCGGCATAGGAATGAGTCACTGTAACGCCACTTGCCATAAGGACAAATTGTCGTCGATCTATCGTGTGAAATGTGGTCTCAATAGAAGCTTGTTCGGCGTGAGGCGGGAATGTGTGATGTACGGGACCATGCTAGATAATGAATTTTGGCACTTAATTGGGCCCTTATTAAGCTTGACAAACGTAACTACGCGCGTTCGTAGTAGTCGACCATTCAAGTTGGTTTAGTTTTACGCCAGTTCTATCTTCTATGTTAACCTATTGAAATCCACGGTTTACTCGCGTTATGACTGCGATTAAAACTCATTGAGAAGTAAAATAATGCTAGTGCGACATTGGCAAACCCATTTTATTGAATTCCTAGTGCCCGTCTGGTACATAAAGAAGTCATTGGATGTAACAGTATAGTGTGACTGCGAGCGATGCGGCTGATATTGGCAACCGCCCAGCTGCGTGGGTAACAAATGCCTGGCAATGGCGCCCCCACCGGGTCCAGGTAAAAGGGGTAGGCCCAAGAAGTGCTGGCTTGTCGTCGTGGAGAGTGACATGCGTCCAAACGGTCTCACTACCTTGGACGCCCAAGATCGTGCGAAGTGGATGAGGAAGAGCCGGAAGGCGGACCCTAAGCTCTGAGGATGGCCTCGGATGCAATCAGGACTAACGTCTTTATGTGGATGATGATGGGCAGCCAAAATCAATACAGTGGCAGCAATATGAAAATGATGATGGTGAAACTTCTGTTAATTGTCTGAGACCTTCTTGGCCCCATCCGAAAACCAGCGCTACGCATTCTAACGGTATGTGTAGCATTTATGCTGAGATGGCGGCCATATTCGGGCTCGCACAGTGAAGCATGATATTTTAAGAATAGAATAGGTACTTAATTACTTACATTGTAGACTATAAACTGTGCCTGTCTAGAATTAAATGTTTTTTCTTTCTTTCTTTCTTTCTTTCTAATAGAAATATGTTTGGCTGCTCTAATTTTTTTGCCAATCTTGGCTGCTATAATTTCAGCTGCTAAACTTCAGCCCCATACTGCGAGCGTTATACCACTTACATGATACGCGCGGCGTGGCGGGGGACAAGGTAAAGAAAGAGATAGAAAGAGCTGAGCGAGTGAGACACCGCCGCCGCTGACGGCAGTATCCATACTAATCCATACTAATATTATAAATGCGAAAGTAACTCTGTCTGTCTGTCTGTCTGTATGTTACGCTTTCACGCCTAAACCACTGAACCGATGTTGATGAAATTTGGTATAGGGGTAGATTAGACCATGAGAAAGGACATAGGCTATGTTTGATCGCGATAACCGACATCCACGCGGGTGGAGCCGCGGGCAAAAGCTAGTATCGAAATAAATGAAACTGAAATTGTCAGTTGTAGCAGCCAAAATCGGCAGTCAAGAATGGCAACAAAATTATAGCATCCAAAAACATATTCCCATCGACGAGGGAATGCCAGATTCCCTCGAGATAGAATGATCGTGTAAAGGGCTCGCGATAACAGATATCCACGCAGGCGAAGATAGCAATGGTACGATACGCGAACGCATGGGGTGCGCCGCCTCCTTCTGCGAGCAAGTAATGCTCAAGAAAGAGGCGGCCGGTCGGGTTCGGACTAGACTTCGGGCCCGAGAAGCTCGCGAAGGTGAACCGGACGTCGCGTAGGAGGTCGCAGTACGACCTCTATCCTCCATGAGCGCTGGCCTAGGGGTGACCGCTGTAGTCGGTTCGAGTCCGACATAACCACCTCCACCGGCTCCGTGAGGATGGTATCCGTGGGGTTTTCTCGCACGATAAAAAAAGAAACGCAGGCGGAGACGCGGGCAACAGCTACATAATTTTTTTTCAATAAATCAATGTTTATTTGTCGTCTACCGCATTCCTATATCTTTTTTTTTTTTTTTTTTTTTTATATAGGACACGTCAATTTGACTTTTTTTTTTTTTTTATCGTGCGAAAAATCCCCACGGATACCACCCCCACGGAGCCGGTGGAGGCGGTTATGTCGGACTCGAACCGACTAAAACGTACGCCGTCATGGGTCCTTGGTTGCCGGAGGTGAGATTGCCAAAAGCATATCTCTCGCACCCCGGCAGACCCAGGACCATCTCTTTCGAGATGGCCCCCTTCGGGTTGTGGGGACCACAGTGTCCCCATCTAGCCCCGGTTACGGGGAGGCGCATTTTGCACCGCCGCCGCGGCCTGCTTCTGCTAGGGTGACAGGCGGCTCCACCGTCACCCCCAGGCCAGCGCTCATGGAGGACGGAGGTCGTTCTGCGACCTCCGACGTCCGGTTCGTCTTCGCTCTGCGCGGGCTTCCCGGGCCCGGAGTCTGGTCCGGACCCGACCGGCCGCCTCCTTCTCGAGCATTACTTGCTCGCAGAAGGAGACAGCCGCACCCCAAGCGTTCGCGCATCGTACCATCGCTGTGAGCAACGTGGCGAGTGTGAGGACTCCCACCCCCAGAGCCGCCACTAGGACCCGCCTCGGCGTGTCCCACGCCGGGCACTCGGTCAGCGTGTGCAGCTCCGTGTCCTCGCTCGCATCACAGTGATGGCACTCGGACGTTGGCTCCTTCCGGATCCGACACAGGTAACTCCCGAAACACCCGTGTCCGGTGATCACCTGCGTCAGCCGGTACGAGAGGCTGCCGTGTGGCCTCTCTAGCCACTCCTCCATGATGGGTCTTACCGCCGCTATTACGGCGTGCCCTGTGGTGGCACTCAGCTTGACGGCCTCATTAGATGCCTTTTCACGCCCCGCTTAAAGGACCCGGGACTGTAGGAAGAAGGAAACACGTGAGCTGGCAGGGAATTCCAGGTCTTAGTGGTGCGGCATAGGAATGAATCACTGAAACGCTTGGTTCTAGCAGGTATACTCTGCACCGTAAATGGATGACATCTTAGCCCTGCACGTGTCGTCCTGTGAAGGAAAGGGGAGGGTGGGACTAATTGGAAGAGCTCGTCAGAACATTCACCATGGTAGAGACGGTAGAAAACTGCCAAAGACGCAACATCTCTACGCATCTGCAAAGGCTCGAGGGTGTTCGTGACCTCGGGATCCCCAATAATGCGGACCGCACGTCGCTGCAACCTGTCGAGAGCATCTAATAAGTACTTTGCGGAGCCATCCCAGAGATGTGAGCAGTATTCCACGCAGGAACGAATTTGGGTCTTGTATAGAAGACACCGCTGCTCCGGCGTGAAAAAACGTCTCACTCTGTTCAGGACTCCGAGTTTACGCGAGGCTGATTTGGTGATACTCTCGATATAGTTTTTGTTATTCAGTTTGCAGCGAACATCCATACCGAGGATAGTGAGGTGATCCTGCAGTGGCAGTGGTGTGCTCTGAAGAGTGGGAAGGGGAAGGAAAGGAGATACCTTAGCTGTAAACGCACATGCCTGGGTCTTCTTGGCATTGAACTCGACCAGGTTCCTAGCGCCCCATTGAGAAATGTGGTCCAGGATCCGGTCCAGCTCTGTGACAAGAAGCTGCCTTTTTTCCGCGATATCAGACTGCTTGGCCGCAGGATGTGCGTGATAACTCCCATGTAAGGTGCTGTCGTCTGCATAGCAGTGAATGTTTCCGTTACAGAGCATGTCATTGATATGCAAAAGAAAGAGAGTGGGAGATAAAACGGAACCCTGCGGCACGCCAGCATTTACCTGCAAGAACTCCGAAGCTCGTCCATCACAGAGGACGCGAATACGGCGCCCCTGCAGGAAGCTTGCAACCCAGTTACACAGTCTAGGAGGCAGGCCGAAGGCTGGTAGCTTGGAAAGTAGCGTTCATCCGATGGCGATATTGCATAGGTATTTATTTGTTATGCGTCTAACATAGAATAAGAACAAAGGCATTGCAACGTTTTGTATGTAATGCATAGCTTTCATGACATAACGGGTTACATTTTTTTTTCGTACGGAATCCTCCCCCGCCGGTGCCGGAAGGGGAGGTTATGTCGGACTCGAACCGACTAAAACCGCACGCCGACTGAGGGTCGTAGTGGTAGGCCGGAGGTGAGGTTGTCTTCGATATATCCCTCGCAATATAACGGATTAAAGTATAACCATGAAATGGCCGAACTTCGATATTTTCTATGCACCGACAGCCACTTGACCTCCACAACTCACTGCTGATATTGATTTTTTGCAGTTCGACCGAACGCATTTTTTTTTTTTTAAAGAATATTAGTAAACGATATTACTACTATTTCCTCTAAACCCTCCAGCTAAGCTAGTATGTTAGGAGTGGGTACACGTCGGTAGGCCAATGGCCAGGATTCAAACCTTTCAATCATAAGGCCGACTCCTTACCACTAAGCTAGCAATGCTTTTTTGTATATTTGCTATAGATATTCATATGATAACCTGGGACTGATGGTTTAAAATGCTGTTCAAGGCACGGAATCACTCAGACTAATGCCAATAGGCATGTATAATGCAAATTCTTGTATATGTTTTATGGTTATGTCGGACTCAAACCAACTAACACCGTACGCCGACTGAGGGTAGTGGTGCTAGGCCGGAGTTGAGGTCGTCTTCGACATATCCCTCGCACCCCGGCTGACCCAGGGCCATCCCTTATGGTCTCCCTTATGGACCCCACCAATAAGAAAATTGCTCTTGAGTTTACCGGTTCAGGTTCAGCAAATAATCCTGTCATTAAAATGATATGAAAAAGCTGAGGCTGAAATTATAGCACCTAAACACATATTCCCAATACAAGACGGTCTCAGACAATTTACAGAAGTTTCTCCATCATTTTATATTGCTGCTATAATTTTGACTGCCAGTTTCAGAATCATATAAAAAAATTGCAGACATTGCATAACATGCAAACTTTTCAGTTCAAAAGTTCTGCAATATCCAGGAGGTCTGTGAATACTATTTCACAACAAACCTGAAAATACAGTCCCAGGTCCTTTAAGTGGGGCGTGAAAAGGCATCTAATGAGGCAGTCAAGCTGAGTGCCACCACTGTTAACATGGTACATGTTTGCGATGGTGATCCTCTCTCAGAGACTTTGCCTTTAGCTTAACATTAGGCGAGGTGAAGTCAAATTGACGTGTCCTAGATAAAAAAAAATGTATGAAACTATTGTATGAAGTATGAAGGAACAACAACTTTCTGTGTGAAGGAACTGTAAGGCTACCTGCACACACAGTGAGGTAACAGTTTTCACTTATTAATATAATTTAGACAGTAAAATCAGTCCCGGTTGCCATACGAACATCTATTGCAGTTGTTATGAGTAGTTGGAGTCCTCAAAATTCCAATAACTGGTCTAACTGTAATGCTTCAATATTGCTTTTGGGTTGTAGAGATCAGATGGCAGTCACTTCACGGAAAATATCGAATTTCAGTCAAATCTGCAGTTAGACTGGTAAAAGTGGACCCCAGATTCGCAAGTTAAAAGCTGCGGATACGACTGGGTTTTACGCTAGACAATAGAAGAAGTGTGAACTAGGCTATATCGACATAGCCAAATAAAATACGACAAAACGGGCCTGTAAGCAGAATACTGTCTGAAATTTGTGAGCTTAAATCTATTGAGACCGAGACAATGCAATTAACAGAAAGGAAATGGCAATAAATTATCTCCTTTATTAAACAATGCTGTAAGTGAGTAATCGTCACCTCAGATAACTTCTAGATAAACTAAACTATAATATACTTGTAAAAAAAAAGCCGAAACATACTCGAAGCGGAAAATATCATAATGTTATATTACAAAGCTGAAATAAGCGATTAACTCACGTTTTTGCAATCAGTAATCGCAAATTTGTCCAATCACTTTCACACGTATGTTTAGAAAATTTACCATTTCAAATTACAATTAAATATGGTTAAAATAATAAACACAAAAAATTATAAACAATAAAAACACAGAAAACACTCTTCGGCCCGGAACCGAGTTCAGAAATTTATGAAGCCTTATTGATTTGGATAGGCATAAATCCAATTTAAAAAGTTTATTCTATCCTTTTCTAACTAGACAAAAAGCTACAAATACTTTCTATAAAAATATTAGACGCTGAATCACACTCATAAAATTTAACTTAGTAGAATTATATTTCAGAAATGAATGATTTCTATTGGTGAATGCAAAGGTGAATGGTGATGACTGTAAAGAATGAAATAAAATGATCAGTCAAAAGGCACTAGTGATGTGTTTCGTGTATAAGCAATTAGCTCATTCAATTTCAACTAAATGTTGTGTTTTTCAACATAATATGCTTTTGTAACTTGATTATACTTATGTAAGCAACGACATGATGGAATTTTTTTATTTATTTATGGCAAAATGAATACAATTACAATCGTAAAAACAATAAATTAATTCAAAATTTTATTATTAATTTACTTTACATCCCACGGGAAATATTTTAGACTAAAATAAATTTTTCATGGTTCAACTTCAAAGGTTAACTCAGAATATTAATTCATTATGATACGTAACATAATGAAAGCCATTATATAAACATTGATGTTACGTTTTAAGGCTTGACCTAACACATTATTACCTACTATCTCTGGAGAATTCGTAAATAATATTATAATATTAAAACCATTCAAAATAATAATTTCACATATAAATTATAAAGTTATCATGATATTAAAATACAGGAAAGTTATGGAAATTGAAGAAAGATACTAGGATTTGTGTTACTTCAATATTACTTCTAATATTTTTCAATAAAAATAAAACATTAACACCCGCAAGTAATGAAATGTTAAAATTTAATTGATTTTTGGCAAATAAGTGATAAACTACAATATAACTTACAATTTAGAAGCATTAAGCAATTTTGCGTCCTATCCTATTATTTTCACTCTTAAATGAACACTGAAAGCGTGCCACACTGCTGTTCTCTAATTGTATGAAATATATTATACAAATTACATTGTGATTATTTGGCTCGTGTTGAGTGCAAGATTTGCAATAAATAATTGAACTATTTAAAACCTGATGCACAGTTTAGCACTCATTTTCGGTATGTTTTTAATTACAAACACCATAATTACACAGTTTTGCACTTATTGAATATATAAAAATAGATTTTGTTCATTAAAGTATCAAACATTTTTCGCAATATACTATACTGAATACTAAGTGACGTGAGAACTGTGTCACATGATACAAGGCAATGCGAAATCAATTCGAGTTCACTTATTCACTGAAACACCTCACAACACTGAAAGCTAAACCATTTTTCTAATATATCTGCAAATGGTTTATGGGATTTAAAATTATATATTCAGATCGACTCATAAAACGTGTCTCACATGGGACACAATGAAATCTGCAGAGTTTAAGGTCAGGAAAAGGACAGGAATCTCAATTTAGGAAATGATAGAAAGAGAGGTGTAATAAAGATCAAGGTAACATACATGAGATTCATATCCTGAAATTGCTTTATCAAATTTATATTTATTTATTTAGTGCAGAAGTGCTTGACTTATAATCTCATAATAAATGTCAATTCAATAATAATATAATCATCTTCGGAGTCTTTTCCCAATTCAGTTGGGATGGGATCGGCTTTCCAGTCTAACTACGAAGCGACTGTCATCTGACCTTTATCATTGATAGGTAGTAAGTGTTTATGCATGCGGCCAAAAGATACGGTACCTAATTTATTTTTCTCCCTCTGGAAACTTGTCAGGCTCATCTTGTTAATGTAATGTGAACTTCATTTTTCGAGCTGAGTCATAAAATAGGCAAAATGAACTCGTTGTAGAGTGTAGGACTGCCGCTTAGCATCATTAGTTGCGACATACTGGCCATTATTTAGCACTTAGTTTACTAACATTAGATAAGTACATTACGCCAGGTTAATATTTTAGGAAGGACGTCTTATGTTTAGTTTTTGTTTATTCGTATCTTCATTAGTATCGTAAGATCAACATCTCGTGTGAGTTGTTATTTTATTGATTGGTTTGAGTTGCGCAGATTGAATATTAGCACATGCGCAATGAGAATCACCCGGGTTGCCTACCCTGATGATTGCTATTTGCTGTCAGTCAGAAATCGTATAGCGACGTGACATGACGTTATTCCCAAAAGCATGATGTGTATTACGTTGTGTACTAAAAGTTTAATAAGTGATGTAGCGTACTACACTATTGGGTACAAAACTTTTGGTCTTTGAGCTGTGCTTTAGGCAAAATCTGACAAAATGATAAACTTAATATTAAGTTAATGGGCAAAACACTGTTTTTTGTTGTTCATTCTTTACAAACCATTCAGATGTCATACGATTGATTTGACGTTATCAGTTACGGTTTACGGTACAACACTACCAACCAATCAGACAATTCGGATTCCGGAATCCGGAATGGAAATCTGGCTACCAGCTGACAGTTAGTTGACAAGACAAGGCGCGAAAACAATCTTCCTTCTTTAACTTGACATTGGCATACATCTATTACTTGCCAAAAGGGGGAAAAAAAAAAAATCTTCCTTCATCACATTTTCACTTTTAAATTTTGTATTGAAGTTTCTGTATTCTTTGTTTTTGAATAAAAATGTGTGGGCTAGTCACAGAAGACCCCCTGACCATACAAATGAAACTAATAAGAAAGTATTTGAAACTGAAAATAATGGCTGATAATATAACCTTTCGTGGTCATGTCCAAGAAAGGAATCATGTTTATGAGTTGTTTACCCGAACTGTTGTGAGTGGAGAATCTCATTCTGCGCTGATGATAGGACCCAGAGGAAGTGGTAAGACCACTGTAAGTATACTGTTCATATTGCATTATTCGAACGAGCTGTTTATCCGCATTCTAGATTCCATAACACAAGCTAGTTAAGCTTACCATGGGTCTAGAGAGTTAGGTTTCAGTCAAAACTAGGTAGAAAAACCTTTTTAAAAAGAGGGCACGTCATTTTGTCTTCACCTCGCTTGATGGCATGCTGAAGGCAAAATCTTAGGTAACCATTACAAACACTTACCATGTTACAGTGGTGGCACTCAGCTTGACGGCCTCATCAGATGCTTTTTCACGCCCCGCTTATAGGACCCGGGACTGTAGGAAGATTCAAGGAAGGTCTGTCTCTCCGGAAAGCTAGAACTTGGTAATCTTTAAGTCTCAAGTGAGTACAGCCCCTGTGGTGTGGTGGTAGTGAACATGACTGCCACACAGGAGGCGCGGGTTCGATTCCGGCTCAGTGCATATATTTGTATGCATGAATATGGCTATTTGCATTGGTCTGGTGTTTCTATGTATAATATGTACATATTTACAAAAAAAGTATTTATACTCCGTCCATTATATTATTGTATTTTAGACAGTTCACTGACAGTTGTCGGTATAACTTTGTTCTAGCGTCAACACCTGAAAATCCTAACAAAAATTAGGCGCCAATACGTCAATTTCATTGACATCGTCACGTCAGCCAGAAAGCAATTTTAGGGATGTAGTTAGTCAATCGACAGGGATAGATTGAAATTGTCACAATTGATATTGACTACCGAAATATTTTTTTTTAAATATTACATAACTGGCGATTTTTAACCGATTTCTAAACAACAATTCGGATGTTTATAATTATTTATATTTGTATGATTTTTAGGGAAAAATGTTTTTTGTAACTCCGTCATTTGTAGACGGATTGTCAAAATTTGTAAACTGTACAGACACGAAATATTTAAGTACTACTTTATTATTATGTTTAGAAAGATAACAGATTATTGTTCAACATGAAATCATTTATAACATTTATCATAATATTTTCATAATATCGATTTTTTTTATCGAGGTTTTTAACTTTGTTGATATTTTAAATTTTCATGCAATCACTACTTTCATCTGTCTAAAATACAATAATATGATGGACGGGGTATAAGTATGTCTATCCGCATTCTAGATTCTATAACACAAGCTAGCTAAGCTTACCATGGGTCTAGATAGCGTTGTGTAGATGTTGTGGAATATTTATTATTATTTATATATTATATAAGCAAGCATGATAGGCTCATTCAAAAATTTGAACATTGTATGTAACTTTTTCAATAACATTGTACATTTGTTCTAGCTTATAAATTCAGTATTAGACCAAGTAAGCAAGGAGGTTGACCTCACAAATGATGCCATAATCATTAGGCTGAATGGTTTGATACACCATGATGACAAAATAGCATTGAAGAGTATTACTGCACAGGTATGGTATATTTTTTATAGTAACCTACTCTACCGGCATGGCCCGGTGCTTCAAAGAATCAATTTCATTTGTTCAGTTTAGGCACTTACATATGACCCTCAGAATTTTACAATAATGTCAGGAATCACAGAAAAAATTAATAAAATAAATCATTGGAAAATGATTCTTTTGCTGGTTCGGTAGGTTGGTTCTACTTGAGAAACTTCCAGCAAGAAACTCAGTGAACTCGATTATCCTTCTTTTTTTTAAATAGGGGTTTATTTGTATCAAATTCATACAGTGCGAGCAAGAGATGAGATTAGAATGACCACACATCTTTATCATTTAAGTACTTGTCTAATTTTTTTTTTATCTTTTTTTTTTCTTTGTTTAAGGACTTTATACAATAAGTATATGTCGCCCTGCTAGTACATATTGTATTATCTTTACAAAACAAGTATTAAAAAAATAAAGTTTAAAACTAAAACCCGACTACCGAAAAATCACGCTCTAAAAGTAACAAACAAGAAAATAGCCGTGGTCGTATGCCACTTTTCCCTAGAATATATTGTTTTGTCAGAATAAGTGGCATACGACCACGGCTATTTTCTTGTTTGTTACTTTTAGAGCGTGATTTTTCGGTAGTCGGGTTTTAGTTTTAAACTTTATTTTTTATTTATATTATTTTGGGGCAAGGTAAAGCTAATAATTTATACATATTTGAAATGTGCTTATTAAGCCCTTTCATTTGATACCAAACACGGCATATTTATCTCAAATTTATTTTTTAACATAGTACCTTATGAGCGCTAGAGGGCGCCACACAAGATTGAGTGACACGTCATATAGCCTATAACCATCGGACGATCAAGCCGCTTGTAACGATACCTCATATGTCTAGTTCTAATCAGTAGTTGAGGTGCTATGAGGGAACAAATGAACATACATACATACATACATACATACATACATACATACATACATACATACATACATAGCCTGTCAAAATCATAACCCTCCTTTTGGCTTCGCCGTAGTCGGGTTTTTGGCTTCGCCGTAGTCGGGTAAAAACTAAAACATTAAGTAGGTACTATAGAAAGCATTCTATATAAATAGAATGCTTCCTCTGAATTAGGAGTGGTCAGTATTCTGTGGAAGGCACCTATGTCTGACTTATTCACCTCTAAGTCTACCATCAGTTGGTCTCTTCCAGTCTGGTAGCGCGCGCATTCCATGAGGATGTGTCGTACGTCGTCCATTACTTCGTCTAATTTATAATAACCTTTTTTTATTAAGCAATTTTTCACTTCAATTTTAAATTTATTAAGTGGCATGTCTACTGCTTCAAGGTGTCGGCATCAGATGCAATCGGAACTATCTCGGAACATTCTCAAAGACTTACAATAACTTTTTTGAACCATCAATCAATAGTGCAAATACCCGTTTTGCATACATCATGCCATTACTTGTGAAGGACTTTACCAATTTTATTCATCTTTTATTTGTGTTGTTCAATACTTCATAGAAGATTCTCGAACATTATTCAAACTTCGAAATACATCGGGAAAAGAAGCGCTCAAGTGGGACTTGAACCCATGACATTTCCCTTACAGGGTGAATCCTCTTATAACTGAGCTATTGAGCCACACCTGAATCACTTCAAATTTCCCTTCTCTTTATATCCATCTTCAAGGGCCACGGTGGAGCCATCTACCAACTTATGAACTGTTGGAACCAATGAATGATTTTTCAACCATTTTTAACATTGATTTTTGATGACTCAGCCCAAATATTTGAATGAATTCTTTATAGCATTTATTATGCTAACTTTTAATACATGGGGAAAAGAAGCATATTTCGAATTTAAAAAATTAGCATAATAAATGCTATAAAAATTTAATTACATTATTAAAACTTGATTGCAGATGCAACTAGAAAACGCAGTTGGTGATCGCGTATTCGGCACCTTTGCAGAGAACCTAGCTTTTCTCCTGAGCTGCCTTCAGAGTGGAACGGACCGTCGCTGCAAGAGTATGCTGTTCATCCTCGAGGAGTTTGACATGTTCTGTCACAGCGGACGCACACAGACTCTTCTGTATAATTTGTTTGATATTACACATAGCCAACAAGCGCCTATGTGTGTTTTAGGTAAATACTCACTCATTTTACCATTATCCAAATATTGGTTTACATAGGAACTGAATTGAAGCATACATACTATTACTGCCAATGGGGGCGCCGTTTGACTGGGCGGGTGATCCGCCCTTCTATGTAGGAACATTTTACCCATTTCTCCTATAACGACTGCCATACATGTTCATGGCAACCGGGACCGATGGCTTAACATGCTCTCTGAGGCACGACCAGACCAATGCAAATACTCATATTTTTTCAATTTCAAACCTTTTTATTAATTGAATGAGATTTTACATAGTAAATTACAAATTTTGAGAGTGTATTAGATGTTGCACAGCTGTTCTCTCAATCAATCTGCCCCTGCGGCACAAAGGTCTCCCCCATTAGCCTCCTATTCCCTCTGTTCCTCGCCAGCCTCTGCCACAAAGCGCAAGCAGTCATTCTCAGGTCGTCCGATCACCGTGCGTGTTGTCGGCCTCTATGACGTTTGGTACTCTGGCGGGGTGTCCATTCTGTTATTTTCCTGGATCACTTTGGCAGACCAATGCAAATACTCATATATAAGCATACAACTATTAGCATTGAGCTGGGATCTAACCCGCGCCTCCTGCGTAGCGGCCGCGTTCACTACCGCCACGCCACGGAGGCTGTCAAGCATACATACATACACCCCAGCCTGGGAGTCCCCAAAGGGGTAGGCAGAAGTGCATTGGCACCCACGTTTCCCCAATTATGATTTTCGGTCCCATGACGTAATAGGGGGCGAGCCTATTGCCGTCTTGGGCTGTATGTTTACTGTCGGATGGAGACAAGCCATTTTCCTTAGTCGCCTTTTATATACCTACAGGAAGTGCTGGGGTGGTCCTATTCTACACCACCGGAAACAAGGTAAACCACGGAGGACAGAATATGATTAAGTAACGGAGATGCCCCATTGATATTTCTCCTAATAAAAGCGCGCGCCGAATGCGGGTGGGAAGAGAGACGCGCGGGGTGTCAAAGTCGAAGGACGTCATAGTTATAACGTTCCTACCGAATGAGTCCATTTGACGTTTGGATGGCACGCGACTCGATTGCCTTGCAACAACTCCGCTATCATTTTCTTCTCCATGAGGTAAACAAACAATTGAAGCGTTAATTCTAAAATCTAAAATAATCTAAAATACTAAAACGAATGTGGGCCATGTTGCTCAACATTGTTGCACAACAAAGACGCACTGCAATGCGGTAGGAAGTAGTTTTTTCTTTTTGCGCAACATTGAACAACTTGTTTAGCGTGACATTTTGCTCATCACGCGAACGCCTCCGACGTTAAGGTAAAGTAACATTTACAGTACTTTAGCTGGAGGCTTTCGAGTTTACGAGAATGATAGTAATTTTAGCTATACATATACAAATATTCTTTAAGAGTCAATCCCAACTAAAAAGCAGAGGCCGGCAGCGGCTTTTCGAGGCAAAATATAACAAACCATTTTGAATCTTATCTACGCGAGAAAAGGATACATAGTCATTAGAAGGCGGAAGAGACGTCTCCCACCTTATCGCGATTATTTCTAGTACAAAAGACTGACCTCCTCTGGCCGACAGCCTCCGTGGCGTGGCGGTAGTGAACGCGGCCGCTACGCAGGAGGCGCGGGTGCGATCCCCCCTCAGTGCAAATATTTGTATGCTTATATCAGTGCTGAGCAGAACGTCCTCGAAGCTGAATGTCTTTTGAATGAGTGAGTCCACTAGTCAAAATGTCTATCGAATAATGTGACCTCAACGTGAAAACGGCCAAGGAGCAAGTCGTCTTCAATTCATGTAGTCCTTAGTGCAAACGGTCTTCAACGGAAAATGACATAAAATCATACCGAGAGGTTAGAGGTTAACGCATAATGAGCTCTTTCATGCAAATGTACTGTTTTTGCCACTTATGAAACCTCTTTAGATAAAATCTCTTCTATGTGCTTGAAAACTTTATTTTATAGGTATAGAAGTAATAAGATAAAGTATATTTTTCGAAAAGTTATTTTATATTCCTTTCCGCAAATAAATATATCAGTATGTATTTTTCCAACGAATAATCCTCTAGAAGGTTGGAATAGACGTTTTAATTCAAAAGTAAATAGGAAACCAACATTAGTACTGTTTATCGATGCCCTAAGGAAAGAAGCAAAGTGGCAGGAGATAAGATTCAATAACATTATGTTTCTCGGTAGCAAGAGGCGAAAGGTGGATATCATTTTCAACATCCGGTACACAGAAGTAAAGAAGAAATTAGAAGAAGTGAGTATCACACCTCACGAATTTTTAAGAAGAATTACAATAATAAAAAAGATTTTAAATGTTTACATATTAACTCGTTGAAACAAGTCGGTGTGAGTCCATGTTTCAATTCCATTCGTCCAGCGACACAAAATTGAGGACGTTTTGCTCTCAGTACGTTTTACTTTGCGAACACACAAATCGAGGACGTTTTGCTCTCAATACGTTTTACTTTGCGAACATTAAGCAACAATAACATTTTGCTTCAAAAACTAGCAAACTATTTCAATTGTGGACGTTTTGCTCCTAGGGCATTTTATATAGCGGTTAATATGACATCAAGAACGTTTAGCTTCGAGGACCTTCTGCTCAGCACAGGCTTATATATGAGTATTTGCATTGGTCTGGTCGTGCCTCGGAGAGCACGTTAAGCTGTCGGTCCCGGTTGCCATACAAACATGTATGGCAGTTGTTACAGGGGAATTGGGTGAAATGGCCCACATAGAAGGGCAGATCACCCGTCCGGTCAAACAGCGTCCCCACTGGCAGTAGTAGGGGTTTTTTTTTTCTTGCGATTAATCTCCACGGATACCACCCCCACGGAGCCGGTGGAGGTGGTTATGTCGGACTCGAACCGACTAAAACGCACGCCGTCTTGGGTCCTTGGTTGCCGGAGGTGAGATTGCCAAAAGCATATCTCTCGCACCCCGGCAGACCGAGGACCATCTCTTTCGAGATGGCCCCCTTCGGGTTGTGGGGACCGCAGGGTCCCCATCTAGGCTTGCTTCTGCTAGGGTGACAGGCGGCTCCACCGGTCACTCCCAGGCCAGCGCTCATGGAGGACGGAGGTCGTTCTGCGACCTCCGACGTCCGGTTCGCCTTCGCTCTGCGCGGGCTTCCCGTGCCGCCTCCTTCTCGAGCATTACTTGCTCGCAGAAGGAGGCGGCCGCACCTGGCAGTAGTAGGGGTAGACCTCCTCTGGCCGCTTTCAAGGCTCTTAAAAGAATATCCTCATATTGTTCCTGCAGGAGTCACCAACCGTATAGACGTGATGGAACTGCTAGAAAAGCGTGTCAAGTCTCGTTTCTCTCACCGACACATCTTCATATTCCCACACGAGGATCACCAACGCTCACCTCAAGAACAGTACTTGGATGTGATGGTGCAGCTACTGAGCATGCCGGCTCAGAGTGTGTTGAAGAAGAAGAGGGTTCGGAGAAATACTGGTGAGTTTTTTAAACTATCATGGTCATTACATTACTATTGGACCTTTGAATTTAGAGCATTAAGAGGACTTCCTAGCTAGCCAATAATCCTGAACCTGTCATTTGAACGCCACTATTGCCGTCGCCCACGTCTCGCTCCTGTCCCAGTAGAGTGCGATAAGGATAGCCGCAGCTCAGACCGATTTTATCACAATTATTTTTGGGCAAAATCGAGGTCTCGTATTGTCCTGTTTTTTTCAGCGAAAACTACGCCGATTTAAATATTTTTGACATCGTTTTATTAGGTAATAGCGTATCCATGTTCCTGTTATTTTTTATAACGTTACCTTTTGGAATTTGTCTGGTAGTCCTCCAAACATGCCAGTAAGAATTAGTCATTTTTTATCATCTTTAGACGATCATATTTTCTTATTTTATTGACTGCCGACAAAAATAAAATAACAGGGACATGCGTACGGAAGATCTTGATGTTACGAAAACAAAAATATTGTTCTAGACGCAATATTCAGGGAGGAAAAAGGGGAGAACGGTACTGTGGAGAAACAGTTGCTAGGAAGTCCTTTTAAGTATGCTAACTTTAAAAATCCCCGCTCAGTGCAAATGAAGCCGTCGGTCCCGGTTGCCATACAAACATCTATGGCAGTCGTTATGGGTAGTTGAAGCCCACAAAAGTCCAACAACTTGTTTAACTGCAATGCTTCGATATCGCCTTTCGGTTGTGGAGGACATATGGCAGCCGCTCCACGGAAATTATCTATGTAAGCGGACCCCAGACTTCGACCTGAAAGCTTCTGAGCGACTGGGATTAATGCTATCTTCTGTTGAATCGACGGAACTCTCAGATTCTATGTTCCCAGTGTGCCGCCACCTGAATTGCATTTTCGGAGGCGCTCATAAGTTCCTCCGCTGTAAAAGTGGATGGGTATTTAGCACATGTTAGCAGATGAGACATGGTCTGTGGAGTAACTTCACACTCACACCGCAGGTCCGCCACTGTCTGAGAAACCCCATCTTGACCGATTCTTCTTGCTACCTGTGTCCGAAGTCTGTTTAGGGACTTCCACCTGATCCAGGAGAGGTCGTGTCCAGGGGACAAACTCTCCGACAGCGGAACGAAAGGGGTTTGTGGTAAAGAAGGAGCAACAACTAGCGATTCAACTAATATTAACATTTTATTACAGTGTCTTCAGAAGATAAACCAGACACCAACCAGGATTCAAACGCGCTACCCCCACATCTGAGCCGCGGTGTAGACCTACAGCAACTGAACACAGAGTTCGTACAAGATTGGAATTTACACATAAAATCTTTAATAGAAGATACCAAAGTTATTAATAGTATCGAGAAGTTATGTTATTATACGGTTAATGAGCAGATATTTAGAAATATGTTGGTGAGTAGGACTTATTTCTTGAAGCGTCACCCCATATTGTTCTGGCCAGCAGGGCCATTAGGGGGTACCGCACGATATCCTTGGAGGCGGCGAGTCTCCTTGCCGGATCCCTACCGTGGAACCTGGAGCCCTTTCGATGCTATATCGGTATCGAAAGGAGGCGCGGGAGCAGGGACGGGAAGTGCGTCTCCTCGTACCTGGGGCTAGATGGGGACACTATGGTCCCAAGGGGGCCATCACGAAAGAGATGGTCCTGGGTCTGCCGGGGTGCCAGAGATATGTTTTCTGCAATCTCACCTCTGGCAACCAAAGACCCATAGACAGCGTGCGTTTTAGTCGGTTCGAGTCCGACATAACCACCTCCACCGGCTCCGGGGGGTGGGGACATTTCGCACGTAAAAAAACCCCATATTGTCCTGTCATAGAGATATACGAGGAGGGCTAGATCGTAAGGGATGGCCCTGGGTCAGCCAGGGTGCGAGGGATATGTCAAAGACAACCTCACCTCGCCTAGCACTACGACATTCAGTTGGCGTGCGGTTTTAGACGGTTCGAGTCCCGGCTCCGGCGGGGGAGGTATCTGAGGCGATTTCGGCACGAAAAAAAAAGACCGACAATCAGATGGACAGCGGAGACTTAGTAACAAGGCCGCCTTATTACTAAGACTCCACTGTTCCCAGGCTCAGGGTACCATCGTATCGTAATTTTACAGCATTAATTATGCTAACTATATATGCTAATAAGCGTCGGTAGCTTAGTGGTTAAGGAGTCGGCCTTACGATCGAGAGGTCCCGGGTTCGATCCTGGCCATTACACTACCGGCGTGAACCCACTCCTAGCACAAGCATTATAGCTTAGTTGGAGGGGTTAGAGGGAATATTAGTAACTTCGGTTCTAATATTCTTTATAAAAAAAAAAAACTGTACAAATCGAATACATAGGGAAAAAGAATCTTCTCGGGCGGGACTCGAACCCGCGATCTTTCCCTTACAGGGAGAATGCCTTGACCAACTCGGCTACCGAGACACGCCCGATGTGATTCAAGTTTCCCTTCTTATCCGTCTGTAAGGCGACGGTGGAGTCATCTACCGATATTCTTACGAACTATCGGAACCAATGAATGATGTGCAATCATTTTTTAAACATTGAATTTTTATCATTACAGTTCCAACTAGTATCAAAGCTATCATCGAATCAGCCATTCATTGACGTGGGTAACCTCACAGCGATCATAGACAAGACGGTGGCGCCGAACCATAGAGTGAAGCTGATACAGTCGTTGTCTGTGCTCGAATTGTCTCTGCTCATCGCCATGAAGCATGGAATGGACATTTTTGACGGTCAACCGATGAATTTTGAAATGGTTCTTCATAGGTAAATATTTTTACTACTATTACTTTGGCGCTGTTGACTGAACGGGTGATCAGCTTCGTTTGTGTGCTCTCCAAGGAACGAAAACTCCCAGACTCACTATTGTAATTATTTTCAGATATCAAAAATTCGCCAACACAAATTCGTCAACCCAATCCGTTCCCCGGCCGGTCATTTTAAAGGCTTTTGAACACTTACAAGAGCTAGAGCTGATAGTGAGCGCGACAAAACACCATACGAGTAAGGGAGATGACACATGTAGTCGCGTGCAGAAGGAGTACAAGTTGTACAGTCTAGCGGCGCCTCTTGACGACATTAACGACAGCGTGTACGGGAATAATTCCTTACCCACTGATCTTACGCACTGGTACAGTAATTCTGTGGCTTAAAATCTGCTACTGACTATGTTAAAGTCGGCCGCTGTCTATTATTAAAGTTGACAGCTAACTGTGTTAAAGTCCGCCGCTGACTATTAAAGTCGGTCGCAGATTATGTTAAAGTCGGCCGCTATCTGTGTTGAAGTTGGCCGCTGATTATGTTAAAGTCGACCGCTGAATGTGTTAAAATCGGTCGCTGAATGTGTTAAAATCGACCGCTGGATGTGTTAAAGTCGGTCGTAGACTATGTTAAAGTCGGTCGCAGACTATGTTAAAGTCGGTCGCTTACTATGTTAAAGTCGGCCGCTAACTCTTATAACCGGCAGTTAACTGTATTAAAGTCGGTTGCTGAGAGTATTAAAGACAGCCGGTGTCTATATTAAAGATGGCCGCTGTCTATATTAAACACGGCCGCTGTCTGTATTAAAGTTGGCCACTGATTATGTTAAAGTCGGCCGCCAACTATGTTAAAATCGGCCACTATCTATGCTAAAGTCGGCCGCTAACTATGTTAAAGTCGGCCGCTAACTCTTATAAACGGCAGTTAATTGTATTAAACTCGGCTGCTGAGAGTATTAAAGACAGCCGGTGTCTATATTAAAGACGGCCGCTGTCTATATTAAACACGGCCGCTGTCTGTATTAACCGAACTGCACTGCAAATTTCTATCTATCTAAAGTTGGCCGCTGACTATGTTAAAGTCGGCCGCCAACTATGTTAAAATCGGCCGCTATCTATGTTAAAGTCGGCCGCTAACTATGTTAAAGTCGGCCGCTGTCTATATTGAAGTCGGCCGCTGTCTATATTAAACACTGTCTGTATTAAAGTCTGTATTAAAGTTGGCCACTGATTATGCTAAAGTCGGCCGCTAACTATGTTAAAGTCGGCCGCTAACTGTTATAAACGGCAGTTAACTGTATTAAACTCGGCTGCTGAGAGTATTAAAGACAGCCGGTGTCTATATTAAAGACGGCCGCTGTCTATATTAAACACGGCCGCTGTCTGTATTAACCGAACTGCACTGCAAATTTCTATCTATCTAAAGTTGGCCGCCAACTATGTTAAAATCGGCCGCTATCTATGTTAAAGTCGGCCGCTAACTATGTTAAAGTCGGCCGCTGTCTATATTAAAGTCGGCCGCTGTCTATATTAAACACGGCCGCTGTCTATATTAAACACGGCCGCTGTCTGTATTAAAGTTGGCCACTGATTATGTTAAAGTCGGCCGCCAACTATGTTAAAATCGGCCACTATCTATGCTAAAGTCGGCCGCTAACTATGTTAAAGTCGGCCGCTAACTCTTATAAACGGCAGTTAACTGTATTAAACTCGGCTGCTGAGAGTATTAAAGACAGCCGGTGTCTATATTAAAGACGGCCGCTGTCTATATTAAACACGGCCGCTGTCTGTATTAACCGAACTGCACTGCAAATTTCTATCTATCTAAAGTTGGCCGCTGATTATGTTAAAGTCGGCCGCCAACTATGTTAAAATCGGCCGCTATCTATGTTAAAGTCGGCCGCTAACTATGTTAAAGTCGGCCGCTGTCTATATTAAAGTCGGCCGCTGTCTATATTAAAGTCGGCCGCTGTCTATATTAAACACGGCCGCTGTCTATATTAAACACGGCCGCTGTCTGTATTAAACACGGCCGCTGTCTGTATTAAAGTTGGCCGCTGATTATGTTAAAGTCGGCCGCCAACTATGTTAAAATCGGCCACTATCTATGCTAAAGTCGGCCGCTAACTCTTATAAACGGCAGTTAATTGTATTAAACTCGGCTGCTGAGAGTATTAAAGACAGCCGGTGTCTATATTAAAGACGGCCGCTGTCTATATTAAACACGGCCGCTGTATGTATTTTAGTCGCACGCTGACTATATTAAAGTCGGCCGCTGTATGTATTTTAGTCGGCCGCTGTCTATATTAAAGTCGGCCGCTGTCTATATTAAAGTCGGCCGCTGTCTATATTAAACACGGCCGCTGTCTATATTAAACACGGCCGCTGTCTATATTAAAGTCGGCCGCTGTCTATATTAGACACGGTCGCCGTCTGTATTAGAGTCGGCCGCTGTAATTTAGTCGGACGGTGACTATATTAAAGTCGGCCGTTGTCTACAAAGTCCGGTAACTATAAAGAAATTTAGTGCCTTCAGAGTCTGTTAACTATGTACTGAATTAAAATCGGTTGCTGATTATATTAAAATTGCCCACTAACTATTAATATCGGCCACAATATTCAAAATAATTCCTAAACTCACTAAGGGCCGGCTGGACCAAACGCGAGTAAAGTTTATTCCTAGAATAAACAGGCAATATGTAGGTGATATTGCCTGTTTATTCTAGGAATTAACTTTACTCGCGTTTAGTCGAATATACCATAAGTATTATTTTATTATTTATTTGGTGCCCATTGTTACATTGATCAGTTTTGTAATTTTTAATGTAGGATAATGAAATAAAACGAATTAATTATGTAATATATTATTTATTTCACAATGACAATATCACATAACAGTGGAATGTCAGTAACACACTTCTACCTACCCTTTTAAGGTATAAAAGGCGTGAGTATATTTACATTTTATAGTATAATTTTAAATAATACAGTATCCTACTATGTTTGTTATGCAATAACACTCAAAGCGGCTGAACGGATCTAGCAAAGGCAAAGGCAAAAAACAGGGATAGATTATATTATAGCTGGACACATATCTGCGGTAGCCTAGTGGTTTGGGTAATGGACTGCTGAGACGAGGTCTCGGGTTCGATCCCAGGTTTACCATGGCATACACCAATGACTTTTCGGTGCTTTTCGAAGTTATGTGTGTATTTATCGCAGGTTTATAAGTGCCCGGTTAATGGCAATAGGCTCGCCACCTATTACATTGGGACCTAAAACATAAACTGGCGAAATGTGGGTGCTAGCACCTCTGACTACCCCTTCGGGGAATACAGGCGTGAGCTTATGTTAAAAATGTATGATAAGTAACACAAAGGCTAGGCCCCTAGGGTATAGGGCAACAGCTAATCCATACTAATATTATAAATGCGGAAGTAACTCTGTTTGTTACGCTTTCACGGCTAAACCACTGAATCGATTTAGATGATATTTGGTATAGGGGTAGATTAGACCTTGAAAAGGACATAGGCTATGTTTTGTCGCGATAACCGATGGATAAAAACTAGTAATTTATATATTTACTAGCTGAACTGGCAAATGATTTTTTGCCCGCTATTAAAAAATGGAGGTTGGTAGCAGAAGAGGATCAAAAAATGGGAGAAATCAAAATTGGTGTGGGTCACCCTTATAACTTAGGTGTTTAAAACATAGTTTCAGACGTACCAATTGCACAATTTATTTTTATAAGAATCTGTCAAGCTGTTTTTAATGAGTTCGCAGACAAAGTATACGACTCGAGAACTTTATTTATTAGATAACACTTACATTATTGAAACTTACAATACCTATATTCCTATGATTAAACTATATTATCTATTTACATGGCCTCCTACAGAATTCTATCCTTTTCTTTCTCACGCGATAACATCAGTCCGTCTCAGTCACTTATTTCATTAAAAATATATTTAGTTTATTTTTTAAATAATATAATTCAAGTTAATCCTATAATAATTTATTTCTTCTATAATGCCTGATTACTTTTAAAAGTACTAACGCTGCTTGATTAATTTTATATCTGTAATAGGTTTACAACCTAGGTTCTTAAACTTAAAAATAAAGATACACTTATGTTTTATAATAGTTCAGGACTTCACGCGATAAACTTTGGAAAACTTACTTTTGCCGACGTTCCAAAGTTTATCGCGTGAAGTCCCGAACTATTATAAAACATGAGTATACGCCGCGATAGTTTAAAAATAACAAAGATACACTTAAAAATATTATTTAGGTCTTTTTTGTGTATGGCAACCCCCTTGAATAATGTTGCCAAGTTAGGTAAGAGCCGGTCATACTTAAAAAAAAAATGAGTTTCTTGCCGGAGTCTTCTCAGGTGGGGTGTCATTTGCTAAACTAGTATTTCATATTTGACTGAATTTTTCATAGCATTTTCAATGCTAACTTTAAAGTTCGAAAAACATCGGAAAAAATGAAACGCTCAAATGAGACTTGAACTCACGACCTTTCCCTTACAAGGGGGTAGTATTTCATATTTATTTTATATTGACGTTTTGTAAGTACCGATTTAATGGTCTATGCAGAATAAATGATTTTTGAATTTTGAAAGTCCCCACAACTTTACTGAGGCAGCAATCATCTCATTCATCGTCATCAATAATTTTAACTAAAGTTAGATCATACAAAATAAGACTTGACATAAAGGTCTAGCTACCATTGTCATAAAATCATTTAAAAAAGCAATAGGTAGACTTCAAATTGCGTATGCTTGATTGAACCCTTAGAGTATATCAAGAGGTGCCATACCTACGAAAAAAAACTGCCTACCTAAACTTGGATTTTATGAATGAATGGAAAGCAGTATGGCGGCCTAGTAGGGAATCCAGTAAACTGTCGATAACTGCTTATCGATATAAAAAGGGCACAGACTAAAAATTTATATATTTGAAAGAAAAAATTAAGTGATTAGCTTAAGTGGATGCCGATTATTTGTATTCTCAGGTTGCAGTGTGCTTATGGCTTTCTGTCAGACTTTCCTTGTGATAGCCGGAGTTTCGAATAATTCGCCCAGAAGGACGTAGAATCTACAAAGATTCTTTACAGTCTTTGAGTAACGATATATATATATATATATATATATATATATATATATATATATATATATATATATATATATATATATATATATATATATTTAGTAGTACTCCAGGTACATAACACATTGGCACAAAAATAAAATCGATTTGGACAAAAAAAAATCGAATTTTTATTTAATATTTCTGTTTTTTTTTTTTTTGTAAAAAATGTTTTAGTATCTATTCATCAGTAATACCAGTACCATTATGCGATAGAATAATAAAAAGTTCAAAAGTCATTCACTATGTATGGAAAGTGGTCTTCGTTCTTTAAATATTTGGGAAAATATCGATAATTAAAATTCTATCACCGCATCACTAGCAATTTTATTTGACCAATCAGGTGCTACTACATCCCCACTACGTTGGAAAGCAAGATGGAGAATTGGCGTTTTCCTAATATGATTTTATGAATGAATTTCGTAGTAGCTTCACGTCTGTATATTTATGTCTATGATTGAACCGGATGAATGTATGCACGGGAGCAGAGCCTATAGGGTATCAGATAAAGTAAAGCCAACGAGACGAGAGGAAAAAGGTAAACAAAGCGACCATTACTGAGTTACGTTGCCATAACTAGCGATTATTTTCTCTGTCTGTCGCACATGTCACACGTACGCGACAATAGCCGAGCGACAGCTATCGTTGCGTGTTTCGTAGTACAGGAAAGCTGTCAGCACAGCGGTTCTAAACTGTCAGAGCATCTTATGAGCAATTTCATTCCTGGCTAGATTGCGCTTGAAGTGATACGTAATAATTTGGAAATAAAAATGTTTGGAACCGATGAAACTTTGTTTACATTTTTTCTCTCGCTTCGTTGGCTTTTCTTTAGTAGCATTGCTATAAGGAATAACGCTTACTTAATCTAACCACTTAATATTATCCGCAGCGCTTCTATCAATATCATTCTTATAATCTTCTTCATGAAACCTATGTCTAAATCTATCCTGACTTGCATTTACTTGCCCTAGGTCCTCTATTTCCTTTGCCGAAAACTCCCTAAATTTTTTACCTTTTATTCCTTCAGCAATTTCTTGGACAGTTATTATGGTAGGTTTTTCTTTAATTGCGCTGGCACCATTCAGTTCTTGGATTATAGGGTCGAGCGTTTGGTGGAGAGCGTATTCAGTGTTGCCATTACGGTGGTTCAAAAATCCCGCGTTTTTTAAATTTGAAGCGTTGGGTTGGTTTTTATCGTCGATGAAGGCGTTGTTTGTGAACATTTGGAAGACTCCTTTCTTTTGGTTTGCCTGTAAAAAAATTATTTCAGTCTTTTTCATCCAGTTGTAGCATCATCCTAACGAGCGTGGACATTTCGGCACGAAAAAAAAACGCGACTGCAAAGTAAAAATACGACTGAAATATTATAAAAAAATAAATTTAAAAAAAGATAAGAAACCCGACTGATGCTGAAAAAATCGAAAAAAGTTTGATAGCAGGCGGCACCAATTTGCAAATCATAAACCGGAATACAAATAATGGGTACCGCCTGCTATCAAACTTTTTTCGATATTTTAAGCATCAGTCGGGTTAACTTTTTTTTAATTTATTTATTTTATTTGTATTAGTCTTCCTTCAGCATTCGGGTAAAAAAAGGTAAAGAGAAGGAAAATTTGAAATGATTCAGGTGTGGCTCAGTAGCTCAGTTGGAAGAGCATTCCCCCTGTAAGGGAAAGGTTGTGGGTTAAAGTCTCACTTGAGCATTTCATTTTTTCCGATGTTTTTCTAACTTAAAAGTTAGCATAATAAATGCTATAAAAAATCATTCAAATATTTGGGCGGAGTCATGAAAATTCAATGTTTAAAAATGGTTGAAAAATCATTCATTGTTTCCAACAGTTCGTAAGAATGTTGGTAGATGGCTCCACCGTCGCCCTTAAAGACGAATATAAAGAGAAGGAAAATTTTAAAGGTAAATATTTTAGTATATTTGAATCAATTTGTACCTACATATCATAAATGGGTACTAGCCTCATGCAGTTTGTCCACTACCAGGGTATGCCCACTGTTGAGGCCTATCGTGTCCAGCTCCTCGAGGCTCTTAGACTTGTGGAATGGACGTAGAGCTGATACAGCACGGGATATACCCACCTGAAAGCAGAAAGTGTGACTGAAGTAAAGCCAACGAGACGAGAGAAAAAAGGTAAACAAAGCGACCATTACTGAGTTACGTAGCGATAACTAGCGATTATTTTCTCTGTCCTTGTCGCACATGTCACACGTGCGCGATAGTGGCCGAGCGACAGCTGTCGTTGCGTGTTTCGTAGTACAGGAAAACTGTCAGCACAGCGGTTCTAAACTGTCAGATCCGCCATCTTATGAGCAATTTCATTACTATCTGGAATGCGCTTAAAGTGATTTGTAATAATCTTAATCTATATACACTGACGGACTCATAAACTGCATCAAAGTTCAGGTTTACTCTAAAAGGATTTTTTATAATAAGTATGCAAACTTTTTAGATTAAATTATATAAATATGGAAAGACTGGCTCTTAATCTTAAAAAAAATTAAATTTAAAAATAGAACTGCAGTAAAACAAATGAATATAGCCGGGAAAAGAAAATTTACTTGTAGTATCCATAGATATAGGAAGAACGCTCGCGCGCTTAGTAGATAGGCCATACCTACAGATTAGGCGTGTATACCTACGTTCCATTTTCGTGAATGAACGTATGGCCGACGGTTACTACGTTAGGGCTGTAGCTTCTAGTATCGTAATATTTGTCGATATCTTATATTTAGGAGTATAGAAAAATGCTAGGCGCATGGTATCATCATGACGGTTTATGCGAAGAAAATAACAATAAAAATATTATAAGCATTTTTTATTTAAATATTGTCGATGTGACAGCTTATCGCATTGTGTACGATCGTGGTGTCTAAACCTGATGTCTAGAAAAGTCTGTATTACACATTTAATTAAAAGAAACTTGTGATTAGTGCTATGTGTTGCATCAGAATCGGCAAAAATATTTTTCATATCATAAAATTCACACATAAATTTAAATATATATAAGTAATAACTTAAGGGGGTTCTCTTGTTTGTCAGGTGCATATTAATTATTTTTTCCGTTTTTGTGTTATGTGTATGCTTACCACGCTCGATGAGGCGTATATAAGGCCTCCTTTTGATTTTTTGTAAATGAGGCTCTTCACGTCTTCTTCTCCGAGCAGTAATGATGCAAAACCTCGCATTATTTTTTTTTAATAAAACTCCTTGTGATAAAGCCAGCTTTGTATTGCGTGATACTCTCTGTATACGCATCAATATTTGTTTTAACACAAATCTTCGGCGATCTCCACTAAGCTATTTTTGGCGGGCTGTGGCCGAGCGACTGCGAAGTAAGAAAATAATAATAACCGTAGGCCGACAAATTTGTAGGTATGCAGAGGTTAATCTCCCTAACTTAAGGAACTTAACTGAGTTAGATTGTTGATTTTCCAGACAGTGAGTTATCTGTACCAGCTATTAGTTAATTTGTACTATTATGTGAAAAAAGAGTATTTTCGTCGATAAATCATTTGTTGGAGTACATCACTATCATGCTTCTTGTAGTTTCGTGTAGAGTAAAGTAATGAATGAGTGTAACAAATCATTCATGGATTGTGCCAAAACTCGGCACGCTGTCAAATCTATACACTCATTTTCCCAAATGAGAAATAACTTAAATGTTTTGTCTCTTTTTTACAGGCAAAACTGTATATTAGAAAAAAAGAGACAAAGTGATGTTTCATGGTCTGTCTCATGTTTACCTCATATATGTATAACTAAAATTTGTATATGTTGAATAGGGCCAGCCTGTGGTAGTATCAGATTTGCGTGTTATTTATAGCAAAGTTTTAAATTGATTCTCATTGATTTTTTTGTTTTGTCAATTGAATTATTGTTACCAGCATAATTGTTGGGTTAGTTTTTTAACACATCGAGAGTTTTTGAACCATAATATGGATACTTCGTCCGAACAAGCGGCACAAATTGTAGCATTGGTGCGGGAGGGCTTGGATCAACGAACGATTGGTAGAAATTTAAATTTAAACCAGTCTACGGTTTCTAGAATATACAGAAGGTTTGTAGAGACAGGTTCTTACAGGAGGAGACGTGGTACCACAGGTCGTGATGACCGATTTATTGTTATAACTTCCCTGCGAAATCGTTTCCTCACGTCAGTTAACATCAAAACCGAACTTAATGAAGTGCGTGGAGTAAACGTGTGTGCACGAACAATAAGAAGAAGGTTAAAGGAAGCGGATATCACCCCTTTTAGACCAGCAAATGGTCCAAAGTTGTCTACAGCTCACAGACAAGCTCGCTTAAGATTTGCGCGTCATCACCTGAATTGGACAGAAGAACAGTGGGCCTCTGTATTGTTCACGGACGAGTGTAGGACATGTTTATATGGTGCAGATGGTCGCAGAAGAGTCTATCGTCGACGTGGGGAGCGATATGCTCAAAGTTGCATTGAGGAGCGTGTTCCTTTTGGAGGCGGTTCATGTATGGTCTGGGGTGGCATATCGATGAACGGGCGAACAGAACTTGTGTTCATAGACATGGTCCGTCAAAACGGTAATAGAGGGGATTTGACAGCACATCGCTACATAACAGAGATATTAGAAGATCACGTGGTGCCTTACATGGGATTCATAGGCGAAAATTTTACTTTAATGCAGGATAATGCCCGGCCGCATGCAGCTGCACAAGTTCAACATTATTGCGAAGAGGTTGGGATACGTACAATGAATTGGCCAGCACGCAGCCCGGATCTTAATCCCATCGAGCATGTTTGGGACAATTTAAAAAGAGCTGTATATGCGAGAAACCCTTCGCCCACGACAGTGGCAGCACTAAGAACAGCACTTTCAGAAGAATGGGACAATATTCCGCAAGATCTTTTAAAAACCCTTATAAAATCTATGCGGAACCGATTAGAATCCGTAATAAGGGCACGTGGGGGTAATACACCTTATTAAAACACAAATAAACCCTTGCATAAAGTTTGTGTCTATTGTTAAAACCAATTTTTTAATTAAACCAATTTTTCTTAAATTTCTGTTTTTTCTTCAAAAAAAGTCTTAAGGTCCTTTCCAGTACATAAACTTAAACTTAAAGATATGACCCTACGCTGTTTTAAAGTTCACGAACCAATCTAGAGGTTTCAATTTAAATCTGTATAGAAAGTATGCATACTTGGTTAACATATTTATTTCAAAGTCGTCTATTACTTTGATGCAGTTTATGAGTCCGTCAGTGTATATAAAAATGAATCCCTATTTCCCTTGGTCACGACATCACACGTGAACGGCTGGACCGATTTCGCTAATCCTTTTTTTATTGTGTTCGTTATAGTTAGGAGAAGGTTCTTATGAAAGAAAAAATGAAGAAAATTGCGCGAAAAATTAGAAAATTTAAGAATACATAACCACCATATAAAATAGCTGATCCGACATACGCCAAGTCTAAATTTTGAATTTGGAATACGAATTGGAAAAAATGTGTTTATTATTCAAATACTGCTGTATGATATTCTTCTATGTTATCTGACGTTTTATATAGAATTGACATAATGCGTGCAAATATCGTCAGAGGGTGATTAGTACACATTCTTCTGAATTAACAAAATGCCCGTTGCTTGGGCCGCGAAAATATTTATGGTGGCTATTTTTTTATTTAGGTCGAAAAATTGATGGTTTATGGTAGTATGACCGCCCTTGAGCGTAGAGTCATATGGTTGTATGGGTCCCATAGGTATATAGGCTCCGTAGGTGTAAGTATGGGCCCCGGTGACCTATTAGTGTCGGGAGCTCTGTGGGCGTATAGGGCCCGAATCGAAATGCATTCCGTTCTCAAAATAGTTACGAGAATTTTATAAAGCTAATTGATTCTAATTTCTAAGGCGAAACGAAGTTTGCCGGGACAGCTAGTCTATATATATAAAAATGAATCCCTATTTCCCTTGGTCACGACATCACGCGTGAACGGCTGGACCGATTTCGCTAATTCTTTTTTTATTGTGTTCGTTATAGTTAGGAGAAGGTTCTTATGAAAGAAAAAATGAAGAAAATTGCGCGGAAAATTAGAAAATTTAAGAATACATAACCGCCATATAAAATAGCTGATCCGACATACGCCAAGTCTAAATTTTGAATTTGGAATACGAATTGGAAAAAATGTGTTTATTATTCAAATACTGCTAAATTATATTCTTCTATGTTATCTGACGTTTGATATAGAATTGACATAATGCGTGCAAATATCGTCAGAGGGTGATTAGTAGACATTCTTCTGAATTAACAAAATGCCCGTTGCTTGGGCCGCGAAAATATTTATGGTGGTAATTTTTTTATTTAGGTAGAAAAATTGATGGTTTATGGTAGTATGAACGCCCTTGAGCGTAGAGGTATATGGTAGTATGGGTCCCATAGGTATATAGGCTCCGTAGGTGTAAGTATGGGCCCCGGTGACCTATTAGTGTAGGGAGCTCCGTGGGCGTATGGGGCCCGAATCGAAATGCTTTCCGTTCTCAAAATAATTAAGAGAATTTGATACAGCTAATTAATTCTAATTTCTAAGGCGAAACAAAGTTTGCCGGGACAGCTAGTTTTCAAATAAAAATTTTTGGAATCCCTGAAATTTTGTTTACCTTTTTTCTCTCGCTTCGTTGGCTATACTTTAGTTATGATAAGGAGGAAATATATTTTTAAGTGCTTTCTATCAAATATTAAGGAGTCTGTGGTGCCCGAACACCGTTTGTTTCTCTTCGAATAATGAAATTGAAAATGGTCGTCATGATGTAGACTTTATCTCTTCGTTTTAAATATATTTTATTAAAATTAAGAGATATGTCTATGTTAAGCTGAGTTGCTGGATAAAAAATACATGACTGTCAATTTTTTTCTAACGAAAATATAGTAACAAAATAAAAGTGGCGCTGCAAGCGTTCCTTTTTGTATTGCTAGTGTAAATAAATAGTGTCATTTTTAGTAGAAATAGGTACAGAAGTTAATCTCACTAATAGTTAATACTGTCTGAAGTATACGTCTGTATGTTACGCTTTCACGCCTAAACTACAGAACCGATTTTGATGAAATTTTGTATAGGGATAGATTAGACCATGACAAAGGACATAGGCTATGTTTGGTCGTGATAACCGACATCTGGCAACCGAGCCGCGGGCAAAAGCTATATTGGCATAAAATTGTGATTTGGACAGTTTTTTTTAATTTCAAAAATAAATAAATTTTGGAGCGTCCTCCTTACACCCGGTATCGTTTGAGCTGTACTATACATTATGCAGAATGAGCTCACGGTGTTATTTCATACCTGTCCGTGCCTAATACGGTGTTCAGTGATATCGGCTCCCAGCAGTTCCGTGTAGGGATCCATGCGTATGGGCAGGATCCTGTCGACGAGCCACAGCAGTGCCATGGTCACCAGCAGCCCCCACGTCATCAGACAGAGTCCTGTGAGGGACTGCACGCCGAGGAGGTACCAGCCACCACCTGGAGAGTGTTATATTTTCTGACACTGCAAGCTTAATATTGTTAAGGAGTCGGCCTTATGATCGAATGGTCCTGGGTTTTAATCCTGGCCATTACACTACCGACGTGAACCCACTCCTAACACAAGCAATTTAGCTGGAGGGGTTAGAGGGAATATTAGTAATTCCGGCTCTAATATTTAAAAAAAAAAAAAAAAAAATGGAAATGGCAACAGAGTTTTAAAAGAAATAATTTTCGAAATGATAGTCTTGTGGCGATACCACATGTACCCAGCGCCATCTAGCGACAGCAAGCCGAACTACTACGTCACTACGAATCCTGCATCGCGAAAGTGAAGTTCTAGCGCTGGTACAATACATATACGACAACCCAACGGCAATCATTGGTTGGCGGCCCGTCAGGCGTGATCACCTTGCCTGGTCGGAGGATCCCTTTGTGTTGGAGGAACATCACACCTCGTTCCTCCACAGTCTCTAAAACTTAATTCTCTGAGCGGTGAATTCTCTACAAGCCTAATTATCTGAATGGTGGATTATCTAAAATAATAATGCACCGAATGGTCAATTCTTAGAAATAATTCTCTGAATGGTCAATTCTCTAAAAGTATTCATCTCTGAATGGCCAATTCTCTAAAAGACTAATTCTCTGAATGACTAATTCTCTAGCCTTTGTTCATTTTTGGTTGTTTTGTTGGTGCAGAATTTTCGTAAAAAGATATACCTACCTTTAAATAAGCCAGAGCGTCCGCCAGTGGTATCCATGGGTATTGGATTATCAGCAAACAGACCAACTACTATCACACCTAGAAAAGAATAATAAATCAGTTAAATGTGAATTGAAATAGTGCACTAAGTCTGAATATTAGCGGCTTCTGTGACAAAGCGGTAGAACGTTCGTCTGTTACGCAGGAGGAGGCGCGGGTTCGATTCCAATTCAGTGTAACTATTTTTGCATATGTACCTAAGTATAATGAACATATTTGCATTGGTCTATGTTAGTATAATTTCTGGTAGAGATCGCAGTTCGCGATAAGAACGCCTTGTGTTTAAATTTTATACATGTACATATGTATTTTATTTACTGGTGTATTTTTTTGTTTTTCGTTAGGATATCCCCTCGGATACCCCCCTGCCGGAACCGGAAGGGGAGGTTATGTCGAACTCGAACCGACTAAAACCGCACGCCGACTGTGGGTCGTGGTGCTAGGCCGGAGGTGAGGTTGTCATCGACATATCCCTCGCACCCCGGCGGACCCAGCCATCTCTTACGGTCTGGCCCTCCTCGGGATTTACTGGTGTATAATAAAGTGTCATTGATTCATTGTTATACTAATTTGGGTCTAAATAGTACCTTGTTAAATGTCAAAAAATTCATACTTACTAATATAATACATAAGTACCTATTATAAATGCGAAAGTAACTCTGTCTGTCTGTCTGTTACGCTATCAGGCCCTCGATTCTACTTAATCGGTGGATGATCCATACTAATATTATAAATGCGAAAGTAACTCTGTCTGTCTGTATGTTACGCTTTCACGCCTAAACCACAGAACCGATTTTCATGAAATTTGGTATAGGGGTAGATTAGACCTTAAGAAAGGATAAAGGCTATGTTTTGTCGCGATAACCGACATCCACGCGGGCGGAGCCGCGGGCAAAAGCTAGTTAAAAATAAACGAAAACTATAAGCTTAGTGTTTAAGGAGTCGAGGTCCCGGGTTCGAATCCTAGCCATTACACTACTGACGTGAATCCACTCCTAGCACAGGCAATTTAGCTTAGTTGAAGGAGTTAGAGGGAATATTAGTAACTTCGGTTCTAATATTCTTTAAAAAAAAAAACAAAAAAATTATATACGTTACCCCAGAGCCCGCATGCACCATGCACGGCCGAAGCTCCCACGGGGTCGTCCACATGCATGCGGTCGAACAGCATGGCGCTGCCCGACGCTATGGCGCCTCCAATGAACCCTATGAGTAAGGACTCCCATGCGCGGTACAGGAAACAACCGGCTGGGAATCATTATAAATAATAAATAACTTTATTGATGCCACATTCCTTATACAAACATGTCTTAAATGGAATACATAGGGAAAAAGAATCTTCTCGGGCGGGACTCGAACCCGAAGTCTTTCCCTTACAGGGGGAACGCCTTGACCAATTCGGCTACCGAGACACGCCCGATATGATTCAAATTTCCCATCTTATAAGAGAAGAAGATTATTTTTCCTTAAGTTTCGATTTGTATAGTTAGCATACTCAATGCTGTAAAAAATCATTCAAATGTCTTAAATGGTATACACAATACAATGTAGTTAAGGTAATCCATACTAATATTATAAATACGAAAGTAACTCTGTCTGTCTGTCTGTATGTTACGCTATTACACCTAAACCACTGAACCGATTTTGATGAAATTTGGTATAACGGTAGATTAGACCATGAGAAAGGGCATAGGCCATATTTAATCGCGATAACCGACCTCAACGCGGGCGGAGGCGCGGGCAAATGCTAGTAAATTAAAATTATCTAATTTCATGACACTCTTTAGGTTACCTGTGACTGAAACAAGTGATCCCAGAACGCTGTTGATGAGATCCATCACCTCTGCCTTGCCTTTATTCTTGGTCAATGTAAATCTGCAAAACAAAACAGGATCTCGATTCTGTTACAGCCAAACCACAGTGGTGCCAACGCCACTACCAAAAGTGCGACAAGTTCAAAAGCAGTAATTAGCTATGTATTTTACAGTTAATGTTTATGTTGTTATCTGTACTGAACACGACGAAATGAGAATCCGACCATTTGCGAATCCGACCATATTATACATAACATAAACTCACGCCTGTATTCCCCGAAGGGGTAGGCAGAGGTGCTAGCACACACACTTCGCCAGTTTATGTTTAGGTCCCAATGTAATAGGTGGCGAGCCTATTACCATTAACCGGGCACTTATAAACCTAGCTGCGATAAATACACACATCACTTCGAAAAGCATCGAAAAGTCATTTGTGTGTGCCATGGTAAACCTGGGATCGAACCCGAGACCTCGTCTCAGTAGTCCATTACCCATACCATACCACACGGCAATAAACAATAGACTTTAGAGCGATGTAGTTAAAGTTCTAAATTAAATGACTTTTTGCAGAGTAAATGAAAAAAGTTTAATGGAACTGTTTTAATTTCATTTTGGACTTTAGCCGTATAGAAATAAAGTCTAAAATTTAATGTCATTTTTTGCAGTGTCTGCGGTATTACAATGGATTAGCTTTAGCAGTATCGAAGGCCAGGTAATTAACTAAAAATAATTACTATAGAAGATAAGTGCCTAGTCACCCTGGCCCTCTTTTATGGAAATCCCCACAGATACCACCTTCCCCCCTACGGAGTCAATGGGTGTGGTTATATCGGATTCGAACCGACTAAAGTAGAGCCATGGAGACGAGAGAAAAAAGGTAAACAAAGCGACCATTACTGAGTTACGTTGCGATAACTAGCGATTATGTTCTCTGTCCTTGTCGCACGTCACACGTACGCGACAATGGCCGAGCGACAGCTATCGTTGCGTGTTTCGTAGTACAGGAAAGCTGTCAGCACAGCGGTTCTAAACTGTCAGATCCGCCATCTTATGAGCTATTTCATTACTGTCTGGAATGCGCTTGAGGTGATAAATGTTTGGAACAGCTGAAACTTTGTTTACCTTTTTTCTCTCGCTTCGTTGGCTTTACTTTAATACCGCACGCCGTCTTGAGTCATTTGTAGCCGGGGGTTAGATTGCCACTGGCATATAGGTACTTCGAACCCCGGCTAACCCAGGGCTATCTAGAGATGGTCCTCTCAGATATGGAGTATATATCCCCATCTTGCCCAGGTTAGGGGGAGACACCTATTGTTCTGCCAACCCGGCCTGTTTCTACTGGGGTGACAGACGGCTTCACTTTTCACCCCCGATCACTATAGTCCTTTTTTTCGTGCGGAAATCCCCTCGGATACCTCCCCCGCCGGAGCCGGAAGGGGAGGTTATGTCGGACTTGAACCGACTAAAACCGCACGCCGACTGAGGGTCGTGGTGTTAGGCCGGAGGTGAGGTTGTCATTGACATTTCCCACGCACCCCGGCTGACCCAGGTAGTCCCTGGAAGACCCGGTAATAATAATAATGCAATTGTTATTTAAATAATCAAATGGGGAACAGGGACCTTTAACCTTTAAGAACCAAGCTTTCTTATCAGGGTTGGAAGTTCAGACGGCACTCACTTTCATAAAAATCGAACTGGATTACGGGATCGAAAATGCGGGCTCTAGGACGCAACCACGAAGGACCGAATATGATTAAGTAACGGAGATGCCCCATTAATATTTCTCCTAATAAAAACGCGCGCCGAATGCGGGCGGGAAGAGAGACGCGCGGGGTGACAAAAGTCGAAGGACGTCATAGGTATAACGTTCCTACCGAATGAGTCCATTTGACGTTTGGATGGCACGCGACTCGATTGCCTTGCAACAACTCCGCGATCATTTCCTTCTCCATGGACGCAACTGAGAACCAAGCGTTTCAGTGACTCATTCCTATGCCGCACCACTAAGACCTGGAACTCGCTGCCAGTTCACGTGTTTCCTTCTTCCTACAGTCCCGGGTCCTTTAAGCGGGGCGTGAAAAGGCATCTGATGAGGCCGTCAAGCTGAGTGCTACCACTGTTAATGGTACATGTTTACGATGGTGACCCTCTTTCCGAGACTGTCCTTTATAAAAAAAGCTATATTGATGATGAGCTCTTGGACTACTCACAGCAACCCGAAGAGACCTCCACCAAAAGACCCCATCATGGTCATGACTGCTGCTCGCGCTGCATACTGCCATTTTGCACCGCTAACCTGTTTGAAATATCATTATTAGAATGAAATACATCGGGAAAAAGAAGCGCTCAAGTGGGACTTGAACCTTTCCCTCACAGGGGGAATGAAAAAGACGGATCAGAGAAGGGAAATTTGAAGTGATTCAGCTGTGGCTCAATAGCTCAGTTGGAAGAGCATTTCCCTTATAAGGGAAAGTTCGTGGGTTCAAGTCCCATTGAGCGCTTCTTTTTCCCGATGTATTTCGAAGTTAACAGTTAGCATAATAAATGCTATACAAAATTTCATTCAATTATTAGAATGATTTTTTTACAGCATTTAATATGCAAACTTTAATTCAGGTGTGGCTCAATAACTCAGTTCGAAGAGTATTCCTGTAAGGGAACGGTCGTGGGTACATGTCCCACTTGGGTATTTCATTTTTCCTGATGTATTCAAATTTAAAAGTTAACATAATAAATGCAGTAAAAAATTCATTCAAATATTTGGGCGGAGTGGGTCATCAAATCATTGTTTAAAAATGGTTGAAAAATCATTCATTGGTTCCAACAGTCCGTAAGAAAGTTGGTAAATTACTCCACCTTCGCCCTTAAAGAAGATAAAGAGAAGGGAAATTTGAAGTGATTTAGGTGTGGCTCAATAGCTCAGTTGGAAGAGCATTCCCCTTGTAAGGGAAATAATAATAATAAATCCATTTATTGCATGAAACATGTTAATGTGTAAAGGTATTAAATTACAATGAGTAGTACAGCATGTCTCACAGAAATCCTGCATGCAACATTATATCAGGTTTTGGACAGTTTTAGTCCAAGATATTAAATTCGTCAAATTCCACGAAAGGTCGTGGTTTAAATCCCATTTGGGCATTACATTTTTCCCGATGTATTCGAATATAATTATTCGACCAAAGCATAAGTGACGTGGCGGTAGTGAATTTTACTGCTACATAGGGGGCGCGGGTTTTATGCCCACTCAGTGCAAATTAAGCTGTTGGTCCCGGTTGTCATTCAAACATCTATATCGTGACGGGTAGTTGCAGTCCTAAAAAGTGTTGAAAGTGTTGTTGAAGACCTGTTGTAACTGGGCCTGTATTCCGCTAAAGCCAAGCCATTGTGGGGCCACCGCTAACGCAAAACAACACGACATTAACTAATAGCCTTTAAAGCGATACTGTTAAAGTACTGTTAAATTACTTTTCGCGGAGTAATTGAAAAGTGTATTGAAACTGTTTTCATTTCATTTTGGACTTCAAGAGTATAGAAATAAAGTCTAAAATTTAATGTAATTTTTGCAGTCCCTGCGGCACCACAATTTAGCTTTGGCGGAATCGAGGTCTTGGAATACATCGATATCACCAATCGATTGCGGGGGTCAGATGGCAGTCGATTCGTGGAAAATATTGATTTTCAGCCTAAGCCACAGTTTTTTTTTTAAAGAATATTAGAACCGAAGTTACTAATATTCCCCCTAACCCCTCCAACTAAGCTAAATTGCTTGTGCTAGGAGTGGGTTCACGTCAGTAGTGTAATGGCCAGGATTAGAAACCGGGACCTCTTGATCGTAAGGCCAACACCTTAACCACTAAGCTACGGGAGTAGGCCCTAAACTCCTAAACTAGGTGAAAGCTTCGGACGCGACTGGAATGAAGAAGAAGGTTGTGGAGATTAGATGGCAGTCGCTTCACAATATCGAAATGTTATACTGGTGTGGCGATACCACATTTACCCAGTGCCATCTAGCGACAGCAAGCTGAACTACTACGTCACTACAAATCCTGCATCGCGAAAGCGAAGTTCTCGCGCTGGTACAATATATGTACAACATCCCAACGACAATCGTTGGTTGGCGGCCCGCCAGGCGTGATCACCTTGCCTGGTCGTAGGATCCTTAATTCGATCCGTTGGTCGTAGGAGTATAAAACAAAGTCGCTGTCGCTCTCTGTCCGTCCTTATGTATGCTTAAATCTTTAAAACTACGCAACGGATTTTGAAACGGTTTTTTTATTAGATAGAGTGATTCAAGAGCAAGATATAAATGTGTAACACATGCTTAATATAGCAGAGGGAATAGGATCAGACGCTACGCGGGCTGAAAAAATAAATTGGCGGTACGAAGTTCGCTGGGTTAGCGAATTATGACATAAATATGATGTGGACACGGCTCAACGTTCATATACTCCTTTCATCAGTTGTTAAAATTCTTTATTGTTACTATCAACAAAATTGTAAATTCTACCAACAACTTTAATGTTTCTAAACTACTACTTATTTTCTAAGTACTTAGTAGTTTTTAGAGTAAATAAACAAAATGTTCTAGGAATACAAAACGATAGACCTAACTTCATGTGCCTGAACTTAACAATTAAACTGAAATGCGCGGCAAATTGCTTGTCATTTGCTTAATTTTAAAATTGACGTCCATTTGCGAGTAATTCGACGTAATTCTACTACTTTGTATGAATTATATGCAGGCAATATAGAACTCCTAAAGGTTGATCACACAGATTTAAAGTTTGATTAGATATTTCAGGCCAGTTGACAGCACAATACCTAAAGACAAACTATATAATACAATAAATACTTTGACTTGACCAACGAGTAAACTCTACGCCGTAGAAGTGGGAGCAAGGGGAATTCCAGCTAAATCCCTGTATAACTTGTATAAAGACCTCGGATTGCCAAGAGCTTCAGTAAGCTATTTACTCAAACGAATATCTAAAACGACGTTGATAGGATCTTACCAAATTTGGATAGGTAGAGGGGGGAACACGACTGACGAACGAACTGAACGCTGCACGCTGATGGATTCACCGTGGGGTTGACGGGTCCATGGCGTGTTCGTCTCTGTACCACGCCATGGACCCGGCGACCGCACGGTAAGTCCATGGAATGCTGAGAACCGAAATCTCTGAGTAGTATTTATATATTACCGTTAATGTGAGAAAAACAGTCAAAGTGCAGATTAACTAGGTATTCTGCAGATTCCCACGTTAAAGTACGAAAAATTGTTTGAGTCTAGGTAGCCTGCAGATTAACGACCAGACATACGGTAAAGTGCATAAAACAGTTTTTAATAAAACATGTGATAATGTAGTACAAAGTAAATAAAATTATTAAATCAGGATAAGCCTTCCAGCGAAGCGGGACTCCATCGATGTTGCTTCACTTAGAGAACAGTGTGCGTAAGAGGAAAAAAAGTGTTTAGATCACCGTCTTCCGCACTTTAACGATGTACCAATACCATTTGTTAATATGCAGACTGACTAGGTAAAGTGCGAAAATGAGCTTAGGTATTAAACCTATACATTTGGCAGTGATAACCGTAAATTGTTGGCACAGTCGAGATAGGAGATACGGTCGCACTTTTTCATATAATATTGTATGTAAAGGTGCAACCGTATTTCCTTTGTCGACTCTATCAACCTCTAGCTACATTTAAAGACTGGCTGTATAGAACGATGGCTAAAGGGGGGCCCACAAAGCAGCAAGCACACTGAAAATTGAGCTTCATTTAGGGGATCACACACCGAAGTAGCATTTGCAGAGCACTTTTTTTATAAAGGACACGTCAATTTGATTTCACCTCGCCTGATGTTAAGCTAAAGGAAAACCATCGTAAACATGTACCATGTTAACAGTGGTGGCACTCAGCTTGACGGCCTCATCAGATGCCTTTTCACGCCCCGCTTAAAGGAACCGGGAGTGTAGGAAGAAGGAAACACGTGAGCTGGCAGAGAGTTCCAGATCTTAATAGTGCGGCATAGGAATGAGTCACTGAAACGCTTGGTTCTAGTAGGTACGAGGAGGGCCAGACCGTAAGGGATGGACCTGGGTCAGCCGGGGTGCGAGGGATATGTCGAAGACAACCTCACTTCCGGCCTAGCACCACGACTCACAGTCGGCATGCGGTTTTAGTCGGTTTGAGTCCGACATAACCTCCCCTCCCCGGCAGGGGAGGTATCCGAGGGGATTTCCGCACGGAAAAAAAAGTTCAAGCAGGTAAATTGCACAGTAAATTGCCAAGAAAAATGAATATGTCAAAGTATTGCACGTTTTGCTGCTTTGGTGTCTGACTCTCAGTTAACTGTCTAATTTCTGTAATGCTTATGAGCCTGGGGGCAATTGCCTCCTGTATCCACGCCTGGCTACAGAATACGCATCTTATTAGCATTGAACAATTGTCTTTTCTAATAAGGAAAAGAAAAGAAGACATTATACGTTATTAAGGAAGTTGTTGCCTTGAAATAAAGTAGTAGGTAATTAGGTACTGTATAAAAACACATCTCAATTGTAATAAAAAGTGGTTGTAAGTTGATAGTGGTTAAACGACTCAAATTATCTTAATGTTTAACACATTAAGACAGTATTCTTCTTTTGCCAATGTTCAGCAGTTGGTATTAGTGTGTTCGCGCACAGTTCTAGCCCGAGCAAAGCTCGCAGCGCAGCGGAGGTGACTCGAACGTCGGAGGTGGCTCAATGATCTCCGTCATCCATGAGCACGGACATAGTGAAGCAGGCTAAGAAGCAAGATGAGGGCAGCGTAGTTCCCACTTCCCACTCATGAGGGGGCCATTTTTAAACTGAACTGGAGATAACCCTGGGTCAGCCGGGGCGCGAAAGATATGCCCTAGATACTCTCATCTCCGGCATCTCTAGAAGTGAAGACTCAAGACGACGTGCGGTTTTATCGGTACAATTCCAACTTAACCGCCCAGGAAAGAGGGGGGCGAGGGGATTTTTGCACTATACAAGTCCAGTTCAGTCTACAATTCGGTGACATCGACTGTCTCCGGAGTGGTACTGCTCGTTGGCAGACCAGCACCCGGCCAACATCATGGAAAGTGGTTACCGTGGCCTAAGGACGTGTACAAAGCAAGGGGTATCACACTCGTGCAGTTGACTCTATAAGAATGCCTTTCTTAAAGAACTTCGTTTCGTAGTCGAAAAACATAGCAGATTTTCATACAATTTTATTTTATTGAAATAAAACACCAAAAATTTGGGTGTCTTTTGATTTCAATAGCCAAACACCCAAATTTTTATTAGGAGGATGGATGGATATTCATCAAACCTAGTAAGCAGCAAAATCCAGCAAGACTTAGCGACACAGTGAGCTCATTCTGCGTAAATAGTAACACCAATAAATCACCATGGGTCGGGTATTTTGAGATAACTTATACTTCTAAAGCAAACGAAACATCGGTTTAAATGTAAATAATAACAAATATATCGCGATAGAATCCAAAAAAGTGGTTTTATTTCAATGAGTGACATTCGCGTAAACTTTAGAAAATATCAATTTTATTTTAGTCAAAAAAATGTTTTACCTGACGCAAGCACGACATATTCAGTACTATAGCCTTGTGCTACGAGTACGCATCATTGGTGGATGTCCATATTCTATTATGTACAGTAGAAGATATAATGGAGCGAATTATCGCAAATTACTGCCGAGAATAGATCTTTAAGAACACATTACACTTTCCAATTGTCATGCACCGTGTCTGATTATCTGTCTAAATGTTAGACAGCTTTTATTTTGTGTGTATTGTTTTATTCAATGGTATTGGTACAGAGAAGCACAGAATCACGTGTTTGGGTAATTAAATTGCAATTGATGTAAAGCAATGCTGAGAGAATGAATGAAAGAACACTAACGAAACAGGTGTATGTGGCGAGTGTGGATGGTACCGCCGGAAGGGGAAGACCTAGGCGCACATACCTGGACCAAATCGGGGAAGTTTTAGAAAAGGGGCAGGTCAGGAGTACCCTAAATCGACGAGCATGCATGAAGAATGTAATGGGCGTGAATGAAGCGAGAGTAGTATGTCAGGATCGTAGCAAATGGAGATCCGTGATCTCTGCCTACTCCTATGGGAAACAGGCGTGATTTTATGTATGTGTGTATGTAGAGTATAATTGAAATGGAATCATGTCGATACTCAGTAGAACCAACCTACCGACCCAGCGAAAGAATCATTTCCAAATGATTTATTTTCATTACTCTTGTCATTTCTGACACTAATTGTACAATTCTGACGTCCATATGTGCTCTTTATGTTCCTAAACTGAATAAATGAAATTGATTTTAGATTCTTGGATTCTTTGATGCTGATTATGGTTTTAACGAAAATCGGAATCGAGATGATTCCATTCCATGGTTTACTTTTTTATATAGGACACGTCAATTTGACTTCATCTCGCCTCAGGAAAGATCTATATATATAAGGAAAAATATTTGGATTAGTCCAGGCGAGGTCCGGTAACGTAGTGGTCAAAGCAGTCCCTGTAAGAGAAGGATCGCGGGTTCGAATCCCGTCTGGACCAATATTTTCTTATCTCATTCAATTTGAATAGTTAGTACATTAAAAGCTTTAAAATTGAAATAAATAAGTACTTACCCCATAAGTACTTCCAGAGTTAAAAGCGAGCCAGCCCCACCATAGAACGAAGGTGCCCATCACAGCGTTCACGGGGTTCCCCATGGGTAAAGGATCTGTGCCCTTCGCATATCTGCCTAGACGCGGGCCCAGCATGATTGCTGAGGCGAAGGCTGATGCACCACCTAGTAAAAGGATAATAATATTAGTACCCTTACTTTTTTATTTCGTGCGGAAATTCCCTCGGATACATCCTCCGTCGGAGCCGGAAGGGGAGGTTATGTCGGACTCGAACCGACTAAAACCGCACGCCGACTGAGGGGCATGGTGCTAGGCCGGAGGTGAGGTTGTCTTGGACATATTCCTCACACCCTGGTTGACCCAGGGCCATCCCTTACGGTCCGGCCCTCCTCGGGAGGGGGGGGTAACGGTGTCCCCAACTCGCCCCCGGAATGGGCAGGCGCGCTTCTCAGCACGCCACCGCCGCGGCCTGCTTCTACTGGGTAGGGCGGCGGCTCCACCCGTCACCCCCAGGCCTGCGCTCATGGGGGACGGAGGTCAGTCAGTGCCCTCCAACGCCGCCGCCGTGTCGCGATCCGCGATTCTCTCTCGCTCGTGCCGCGGCTCCAGTTCCGCCGCCTCTTTCACGACCATTAACTGCTCGATTAGTAGGTACCCTCGCATGATATTCAATCGAAGATTAACGTATCATATCAAGGACGTATTATCAATCAATCAATTAGCAGTCATTGTCCACTGCCGGACATAAGCCTCTCCCAATGTGAGCTTTCTTCTGGTCCTCCACCTTCCATATCCTTTTCAGGATCTTCTTCTTCATTTCAATGGCTCATCAATCTAATAAATTATGTCGGCCATTGGGCCGTAGCCAGGTATTGACCTGGCTACGGCCACAGTATTGTCTGTTGCCCTGCACAGGTCCGCGATGGTACAGGTGGAAGGGCACAGTGGGCAAGAGAGCAAGGTGTGGCATGGATTGGGATGGGGCCACGCAGTCGCAGGGTTCTTCTGCCTGTTCTATATAGCCCCATTTTGCCAAATTTGCCTTACAGCGGCCAACTCGGGTCCACAGGCGATTTAATGATTTCCAAGTTGGCCACGGGAGATGGTGTCCAGGAGGCAGGTTTTCTTTTTGTATTAAGGTCAGGTCAAATGTGGAAAAGTAAAAGAATCAAAAGGCGTATTCCAAGATCATAGCAAGAGGAACATCGCCATTGGATGTTGTATCTACCTACTACACTGAGAAAGAAGCGTGAAGTATGTATATATGTTTGTGCCCTTGCAATGATGCATCACCTACAATGCACAAAATGATAGCAAAAAACTTCCTACACATCTTCTTATAATATAAAAACGAATCGCTAAATGTGTTGGTAAGCGCATAACTCAACAACGCCTGGACCAAATTGGCCAATTCTTTTTTTTAATGTTCGTAGAAGTTCCAGGATGGTTTTTGCGGCGAGAAAAAATCGAATAATTGCCGGGTACCGACATCCACGCGGGTGGAGACACGGGCTAGTACTTGATATTAAGTTGAGTAAATTCAGATAAAATTCGCATGGCAACGGGATCAGAATTCTAGAAAGAACCCGGGTAACAGCTAGTAATAAATGACCACTTACCAACAAGATGCACAGGTCCTGACCCCGCTATGTCTACAGCTCCGAGTTTATTGAGGAATCCGTGTGAACCCCACACCCATCCAGCCGGCACGCAGTACACGATGGTATTTAGGAAGGAGAACAGACAGTATGCCCGGAAGTCACACCTGGGAGGGAAGTGATTCAATTATACTAAACGATCTAAAGAAAAGCCAAAGAGAGAAAAATGCTAAACAAAGTTTCAGCGGTTCCAAACATTTATCACTTCAAGCGCATTCCAGACAGTAATGAAATTGCTCATAAGATGGCGGATCTGACAGTTTAGAACCGCTGTGCTGACAGCTTTCCTATACTACGAAACACACAACAAAAGCTGTCGCACACACATCTTCGCGTACATGTGCCATGTGCGACAAGGACAGAGAAAATAATCGCTATTTAGCGCAACGTAACTCAGTAGTGGTCGCTTTGTTTACCTTTTTTCTCTTTTTTGGCTTTACTTTAGACAAGTGGCACAATTGTTAGTATTTTATTTATTTTTATTTTATTTTATTAGGTACAGAAACGGAAAACAGATTGAGATTAAATACAGATACATTATTTGCTTACACTTTCTAAATCTGATGTCCACTTATATCTATACACAGCGTTTTAAGTGTTAAACAGTTACGTGACAAGACATGCATGCGATAATAGAAAAACTAAAAGAAAAATGCCAAGCGATGATCCAAACGACCAAATGACGCGGACGGCTGCGAAGTTACACAAAATAAAACATTACATAATTCTAAATAAGACTCTTTTTAAAGGTATTGTAGCTATCGAAAAAAATGTCTACTTGTGTACAAACTTTGTTGTATTGATTACACATTCTATGAAGTGGGTTATTTTGGGAGACATTATTTTTACACAAAGGTATAGTAAATAGATGTGGAATGCGTACAGACCGGGTGGGTACCTTAAAGTAGAATATATACTGATGCACACAGCTACATTCTACTATCGCACCAGTCACCATAGGCAAAGAGTTCATCCTCACCCATTGCGACCAGAAACGATACACTTCCCACGCACGCTCAAGCTGTCGTTTACACTCTCTGCTGTGGCTTTTCCTAGCAATACAATATAAGGCTCTTTATGAAGAGTAGTAGGTTTTACCGGGTCTGCAAGTAGTGCCTCTGGTGTTACACATATCCATAGGCCACTTAAGAATGTCAATTTTCCCTACAATGCAATCACGTCAAAGTTGAATTCATCATTGTCGTATCATCATCTTAGCCTAGTTTCCGGTCACATGCGAGGCTTTAACCTCGGAGCCTGAGTCCGCTTACTCCTTCTCCTACTTTTAGTTTGATTTATCCAGCTGTAATGGGAACAACCTAACTCCTGGTAAAGACTGGCTCCGCAAAAACCATTTATAAGCAGCACGTGAACGTCGATGTGCACCCTTACATTCACAAATTTCAACAAGATATTCTTTGAGTGCTGTACGTCTTAAAACTTATCGTGAAAGTTTTTCAGTATAAAGTTTGAAACTAAAACCCGACTACCGAAAAATCACGATCCAAAAAGTGACAAACAAGAAAATGTCAAGGATAGCCGTGGTCGTATGCCACTTTTCCCTATAATATTGTTTTGATAGAGCATAAGACCACGGCTATCCTTGATATTTTCTTGTTTGTCACTTTTTAGAGCGTGATTTTTCGGTACACGTGTTTTAGTTTTAAACTTTATTTTTTATTATTTTGGGGCTAAGGTAAAGCTAATAATTTGTACATGTTTGAAATGTGTTCATTAAGCACTTTCATTTGATACCAAACACGCCATATTTATCTCAAATTTATTTTTTAACACAGTACCTTATGAGCGCTAGAGGGCGCTACACTAGATTGAGTGTCACGTCATATAGCCTATAACCATCGGACAATCAAGCCGCTTGTAACGATACCTCATTTGTCCAGTTTTAATAAGTAGTTGAGGAGCTATGAAGGAACAAATGAACATACATACATACATAGCCTGTCAAAATCATAACACTCCTTTTGGCTTCGCCGTAGTCGGGTAAAAAGGGATTCAGACCCTACCTTTCAGCCATAGCTCCACTAACAATCGTGGTAGCAGTAGTCGCAAAAGACAGCTGGAACAGAAACGAGGCGAACACCGGTCCCATGAGCGTGTCCCCTACAGGGGGGTCTACCAAGAAGTCTCCCACTCCTATGAACGGGTTCGAGTAGGTGCCTTCGCCGAAAGACATGCCGTAGCCGAAGATCCAATATGTTAGACCTGGGAAGAAGACATGATTAATAGCGACAAAAGTTGAGACGTACAATATTTGTATGATTGTACTATTCACATCACGATGTTGACAAAAACTAATCATAGTACAAATAATGTGTTCTTGCAACAGCGCTGAAATATCGGGCACTCGAAACAATACATGGTAAATATCCCGAAATCTCTAATGGTAATATTAGTGAACGTGGTAGTTTTAATACACATAATGTTCTAGACTATAAAATAGTGTCGGTCCTCGAGGATTCTCGATTAGAAAGGATTCGTCGTGAGCTTTTGATTTGAAATTAAAAATTCTACTACCAAATTTGAGATTTGACGCAATCAAAGTTAATGGTAGAAAGGATTTATGGCCTTCTTAGACATATCTTTTCGTTCATCCGACCAAAGAAGTATAGAATAGAATAGAATAGAATCTTTATTTGCATGAAACACAGTGTGAAGGATGTTACATAGTATGGTTTCTAAGCGTGCAGTGTGTCTCGCCGATCTATCGACATGCAAACTTTGTCATTAAACAATTGTCAAATTTTAGCTACAGTCACAAAATTCTTCTCATTCTAACGTTAACATTTTTTCAAAATTTGTTAGCCTTTAGATCATTAGGTATTATATAATGTTTATAAGTTCTTAAGATATCACATCAAAAAAAATAAGAATTTAAATAAATAATAGAAAAAAGTCAATATTAAATTAATTAGAAATACAATTTTTTACACGAATTAGGCATTAATGAAATTTTTTAAATAATATTTTACTTATATTAATTATTAATTCTTATAATAATTAGGTACATTTATTATCTAGAAATTCACGAATTGTGTAAAAGCACTTTTCAGTTAACCATTTAAACAATTCCTTCCTAAATTTTGGAAAAGGTAACTCCCTTAGTGTTCTTGGTATGTGATTGTAAACTTTAACAATCATGCCGTTACAATTACTTTGATTAAAAGTGCTTACAGACCGGGTGACTGCTAGTTTGGTTACATCTCTTGCAAGGTATTTTTTATTTATGCATGCTTTCTCAAATAGTTTTGGGTTATTTTTAACAAAAAGAGCTATCTCGAATATGTAGATGGAAGTAATTGTTAATAATTTATTTTCTTGAAAAGGTTTTCTGCAAGAGTCCAGTGGGTCTAATCCAAAAATCGCTCTAACGCATTTTTTTTGGGAAATAAATACTTTATTTATATCTGTCGAGTTGCCCCAGAGTAACACGCCATACCTGAGTACAGATCCGACATAGCCATGGTACGCTGTTAGGGCAGCTTTTTCACCCACTTGTTTTTTTAGATTTTAGATTTAGATTTAGATCTACATCAAAGCCTATTATTCTCATTTAACACCTTTTTTCAGCGATATCATTGGTCTAAGAGAAATGAAGAGATGCTGAGGCTGCTGAAGAACGGATTTATTTCACACAAATGAAAATTTCTACCAATGACTTTGGTTATGTGAAATGTCAAAGATGGTGGTAGATTTTTTTATCCTAAATCAAAAACTCATGACCAATCCTTTACTAAAAAGTATTCGATCAATTCGATCATTATATTATTCCATGTTATTGTAATGTATCTACTATCTACTGTATTACTCATTGATGTTTAAATTATAGATAGGTATTTATAAAACTTGTTAGTTTAATACTTTTAACTAGTTTAGTATCTATTATAGTATACCTCGATTCATATATCTTGGACCTAAAATATATATATAAGCATATATATATAGCAGCCGCTGATTGGACATTACTCGCAGATTCATATGAGAAACACTATAAAATACCGGAGGATGTTTGTGCCTCGTCATCCAGACCCGATATATTTCTATTCGCGAAACAGCAAAAGCGTGCAGTACTAGTAGAACTCACAGTGCCGTGGGAAACTAACATACCTAAAGACCACGCTATAAAAATAAACAAATACTTTGATTTGACCAACGAGTTAACCAAAAATGGCTATGTGGTTAAACTCTACGCCGTAGAAGTAGGAGCAAGGGGAATTCCAGCTAAATCCCTGTATAACTTATTTAAAGACCTCGGATTGCCAAGAGCTTCAGTAAGCTCTTTACTCAAACGAATAGGTATCTAAAACGGCATTGATAGGATCTTACCAAATTTGGATAGGTAGAGGGGGGAACACGACTGACGGTGGAGGTGAGCGCTGATGCATCACAAGGTGGCCACCCTAAACCTACACCTGGGTCGCAAGTCCCAGGCGCCGTCACAGTGTTCCTCTCTGTACCACGCCATGGACCCGGCGACCGCACGGTGAATCCATGGAATGCTGAGAACCGGATCTCTTCTATAGGTGGAGTGTACACGTTTCTTAGATGTGTTTTAAAGATAGCACGGGGTGCTAATGCGGTGGATGAGCTCTAATTCACGAAGTTAGATTTATTACAGAAAGATCCGCACGTCTCTGGGCCTTTTTAACCCCCGACGCAAAAACGACGGAGTGTTATAAGTTTGACGTGTCTGTGTGTGTTTTTTTTGTTAGAAAGGTATATTAGTCGGGAGTCTATGTTTGAAACAAGTTGGTCCAAGATGGCCGCCGCCACAACATGTCGGAATACATATTTCTTCGTAACTCCCTCAATATGGGTATCAAATGAAAGAGATAGGGAGAATAGTAGCTCAATTTAAAAAGTGACATGGCATGGCAACCGTTGAATCAAAATATTACAAGGTACATATATCAAAAGTTAAAAGGTAAACACAATTTATAATCATTTTTTCGAAGGTGTTTTTTGTGACGGGGGTTTTTATATCTCGCGAGTTAGGTCCAAGATATGTGAATCGAGATATTCGAACATGAGTACGAGTACAATGCTTATACTGAAATAACATTGTTAAGATATTTCACTTCAACGAAGGTTAACAGCTGGGTAATTTACAATGATAACGGAATTATGACTCATAGAGAAAGAAGTACTTACCACCTAGCGAAATATCAGCCATATTCTTCATCATAATGTTAGCTTCATTCTTAATGGACACGCAGCCAGATTCCAACATTCCAAAACCTGAAAAAAATATGATTAATCGTTGTTTCATTCAAGACTACGTCTATGACGTGGAGGTAATGAACGCGACCGCTACGCAGGAAGTAAGGAGGTACGACTTCGATTCCCGCTCAGTGCAAATATTGCTATTATGAATATGTATATTTGTAATGGCCGGGGGTTTTCCGTGCCTAGAAGAGCACGTTATATACCTTTTAGAGTCAAGCGGTTGGGTGACTCATTCCTATGGCACCACACTATTAAGACCTGGAACTCCCTGCCAGCTCACGTGTTTCCATCTTCCTACAGTCCCGGGTCCTTTAAACGGGGCGTGAAAAGGTATCTGATGAGGCCGTCAAGCTGAGTGCCAGCATTGTTAACATGGTACATTTTTACCAAGGTGACCCTCTTACCGAGACTTTGCCTTTAGCTTACCATCAGGCGAGGTGCAGTCAAATTGATGTGTCATTTTGTAAAAAAAAGTTAAGCTGTCGGTTCCGGTTGATATACAAACATCTATGGCAGACGTTACGGGTAGTTGGAGCCCGCAAAAGTCCGAGGTCCGACTAGTCTACGGAACTCCAATATCGCTAACGTGGTGCTAGGCTGGAGGTGAGGTTGTCTTCGACATATCCCTCGCACCCCGGCTGACCCAGGGCCATCCCTTACGGTCTGGCCCTCCTCGGGAGGGGGGACAACGGTGTCCACGACTCGTCCCCGGAATGTGGAGGCGCGCTTGTCAGCACGCCACCGCGGAAGCCGTGTTGCAATGATAGATAAACGAGTACACCATTGCCGGAATGTCAACAACGTCATTACTTGTAAGGGAGACCTTTCCTCAAAATAGTTACATTAGTACGTTTGAAGGCGAACTTAGTAATGGCAATTATATGTTAAATAGTTGATAATTATGGACTGATTATAAAGCCAGGGTTGTTTCTATCTAGCTAGATATTACAAATTAGGTAAATCGAATATCCAGAACGTCTCTAAATAGCTGAAGTCGGACTGTTGATGTGAATAACGTTAAGTCAAGTGGATTAAACTTCAAGATAGGCGTACCCCAAGGATCAATCTTAGGACCTTTTCTCTTTTTGGCTTATGTCAATGACCTCGTGAAGACCTCAATGAAGTTCGTGCCATTCATTGTTTAGGTAAGAGAGATTCTTTTGGGGAAGGATTTAAAGATATTAATATTTTAACGGTAGCTTCCCAATATACTCGTATATTCGAAAACATACTGTATTTCAGTAAAAATATAGCAAATTTTACAAAAGTAAGTGACATTACAGACAGAAATCTGCGCAAAACTGCTCCTTCCATGCGTCGACTTAGCAGAGTTAGTAATTCTTTTAGGAGGAAGGTTACCTGAATCTGTCCTTGGTATGCCTGACAATAAATTTAAAACCTTTGTGAAAGCATACTATAGGACAGATGATTTCCTTGAAGACAAAAATGTCCGGCTGGAGCAAGGTGCAGGCCCCTCCTAAATTGCTGTAATTGCGACTTAATGTTTAAATAGGAACGCGAACTTCTTTAAGTATTCTTTATTTTTGGTAACATAAGTTAATTATTTCATTATAAGTTTTTTATATACTTTAATTATCTTGACACGAGACAAATGTACCTACATTCGTCCATATAATGAGATACAGTAATAAAAAAGTAACGGTACTATACTCACGAGTCACTTCTAAGAGTCATTATAACAATGTATACCAGAATACAGAAAGTATATTGAATACTACAATGTTTATTTACCTATTCACAAAACCATAAAAGTTGTAGGTACTTATTTACTATCGGTCAAAATACGCTCCACAAAAGAATGGTGATAATACCCATAAGTTATCTTCGACATCAGAGAGTTAAGTATAATTGGTATAAGAAAAACTTTAAGTCCCTGCCGTGGTTTTATCAAGCGACTACAATATCTTGGGGTGCCGTCGCCTCCTTCTGCGAGCAAGTAATGCTAGAGAAGGAGGCGGCTGGTCGGGTCCGGACTAGACTCCGGGCCCGGGCAGCTGGCGAAGAGCGAACGCGAATCCGGCGTCGGAAGTCGCAGAACGACCTCCATCCTCCATGAGCGCGGGCCTGGGGGTGTTCGGTGGAGCCGCCTGTCACCCTAGCAGAAGCAGGCCGCGGTGGCGGCGCAAAGTGCCAAGTGCAAAGCGCCTCCCCATACCCGGGGCTAGATGGAGACACTAGAGTCCCAACAACCCGGGGGCTATCTCGAAAGAGATGGTCCTAGGTCTGCCGGGGTGCGAGAGATATGTTTCCTGCATTTACACCTCCAAAGACGCAAAGACGTCGTGCGTTATAGTCGGTTTGAGTCCGACATAACCACCTCCACCGGCTCCAGGGTGGTGGTATCCGTGGGGATTTTTCCTACGATAAAAAAAGTGACTACAATTTGGGGTTATTCAAGAAGGCCATTAAGGCTCTAACAGGGTCGGCAGCACGAGTGTGGCACCCCTGGTGTTTGCACAAGTCCATAGTTCACGGTAAACACTTTCCATCAGGTAGGTCGAGTTTTTGCCTTCCATCTAAGTGGCATAAAAACTTGCGTGCACTTATAAATCATCAAAGACTGACTACGAAGATAAAAGGACTATTCAACGCAAAAATATTCAGCAGTTTTTGAGATACAACCAAATCAAACAAATAAACTCTTCAGCTTTATAATATTAGTATCTATAGATAAAACTAATCTTTTGTTTGTCTAGTCGTAATGGTTACAATGTTGAGTCAACGACTCACATTACAAAAAGCATAATTTTATTCTTTTGTTGTAACTTAACACATCTTAATATAATGCAAGCAGTGCCACGTGTTGCACGTGAATGTTTTAAAAATCACGTGTCATACTTAAGTTACTTTTTAAAGCATTATGTGGGGCAATTATCAAGCGAATACAAATTAACTTTAATCTATAATATAAAAATGAATCGCTAAATGTGTTGGTAAGCGCATAACTCAATAACGCCTGAACCAATTTGGCTTTTTTTAAAATAAATGTTCGTTGAAGTTCAAGGATGGCTTTTACGGCGACAAAAATTCGATTATTTGCCGGGAACCGACGTCCACGCGGGCGGAGCCACGGGCAAAAGCTAGTGGCCTATAAAGATAGGATTTGACAAGGCAATAATTCCTAGTAGCAATTTCCTTTAGTGACTCATTGAGGGAGATCACTGGCAGTCTAAATTCAGATTTGCGTGTATTCGGTCCGTTGCATTCTCCGCCATCTTGAATTTAAGATAAATTTATATTTATTGATAATTCTTTTATTTTTCATCTTACTCAAAAATGGTAACTACCTAGTAATTTATAATTTAGTTTCCTCAAACAACACTCCACTTTTCGGGGAATTAATCGAGAAATATCGATCTTAAGGAAAAATTATGAAGACGAAAACGCCCAGTACCAAGCTACTAGGAATTTTCCCTACGTCAAAAAAATCGACCAGAATTTTACCACGATACGGATATAAAACGAAAAGTATCGATCCTAGGAAAAGATGATGAGGGGCCAAAATTGTAGGACTTTTAATTCTAAATAACTTGGTAGTTATCATTTCTGTGTAAGGTTAAAGATAAAAGAATTGTACAATGAATAAAAAATTACCCTTTAAATTCAAGAAGGTGGAGAACGTAACCGAATATCACCAAATCTAAATTAAGACTGCCAGCACAGAATAGATAAGTGAGGTCCCTCAAAGAATTCCGAAAGAAAATTGCTATTAGTATTTATTCTAGGTTTCTCTGTTCTGTGACTCTCGGGACTATGGAGTTCCGGGCCTTTGGAAGGCATGCGTCGGGCCGAACCAAAGACGTAGAGGCCCTTTTAAGGGAATTTAATATGTTAAGGATATACACACATTTTTTTTTACCACGGATACTTACCACCCCCACGGAGCCGGTGAAGGTGGTTATGTCGGGCTCGAACCGACTAAAACGCACGCCATCTTGGGTCCTTGGTTGCCGGAGGTGAGATTGCCGAAATCTCTTTCGAGATGGCCCCCTTCGGGTTGTGGGGCCATAGTGTCCATATCTAGCACCGGATACGGGGAGGCACACTTTGCATCGCCACCGCGGCTTGCTTCTGCTAGGGTGACAGGCGGCTCCACCGATCACCCCAAGGATGTACACACATGGTAGATACCATCCCCGAGCGCACAATATGATATACGAGTATGATTATTATTTAACAACACAACATGAATGTTATAATGTGTTATTGACCGTATTACCTAAATTTGGAAAGTACTCTAATGTAATCGATCTTGAATACTAATTTTTAACATTGAATGAAGGTATTGTGTACGTATCTACTTATCTATGAGGTGCCACTTCTCGGCGACATCTCTCCCCTCCCGAGGAGGGCCGGACCGTAGGGATGGCCGTGGGTCAGCCGGGGTGCGAGGGATATGTCGAAGACAACCTCACCTCCAGCCTAACACCACGACCCTCATTCGGCGTGCGGTTTTAGTTGTTTTGTAAGTCTGACATAACCTCCTCTTCCGGCTCCGGCGGGGGAGGTATCCGTGGGGCTTACCGCACGAGAAAAACGAACTCAATTTTTGTATTGAAGCGAGTGCTCTTACGATCATTATTTTTTATTATTTTTCGAATCAATACAATGTATTTTAATAACTCCGTGAAAAAAAGGATGACTCACTAACACATTAACAAAACGTGATGGAGTTAAACTATTTTGTGGAACTATTTTGTCATCATCATCACGAGGAATTACTTACAACAAAAAACTCCAAATATCGTGCTTTTTGAAAAAAAAAAGATAGATGCTGTCCCGTTTCGCATAATTCGCATTAGGCCTCGGTAATGACTTTTTATGATACACGACCTCATTCAAATATTTGGGCGGCGTCATCAAAAAACAATGTTTAAAAATGGTTGAAAAATCATTCATTGGTTCCAACAGTTCATAAGAAAGTTGGCAGGGCGACGGTGCCCTTAAAGACGGAAATAAAGAGAAGGGAAATTTGAAGTGATTCAGGTGTGGCTCAGTAGCTCAGTTGGAAGAGCATTCCCCCCGTAAGGGAAAGGTCGTGGGTTCAAGTTCTTTTTCCCGATGTATTTCGAATTTAAAAGTTAGCATATCAAATGCTATAAAAATTTCATTCAAATAATATAAAAGTCAGTATTTTTTTTTATACTGGATACGCCAATTTGACTTCACCTCGCCTCATGTTAAGCTAAAGGCAAAGTCTCGGAAAGAGGGTCACCATCGTAAACATTTACCATGTTAACAGTGGCGGCATTCAGCTTGACGGCCTCATTAGATGCCTCTTCACGCCCCGCTTAAAGGACCCGGGACTGTAGGAAGAAGGAAACACGTGAGCTGGCAGGGAGTTCTATCTAATATATAAATAACTACTTAAAGCTCGGCTAATAAGACTTCTATCATAAGCGATAAGTTCTACGAATAAACAACGCAATGTACTGCCTACATACATACTCGTACATTACATATAAGTAGTGAGTTATTGGGCATTCTACCCCACCTTAGTTCCTTCGGTTATCTTCGATAACCTCAGTCACGGTGGGATAGAATGCCCAACAACTCTTTGTAAAATCATTTACCTAAGCCAACGTTCCACATTTTAATGCCGTTCATTACACTACCGTTCCGTCGGCTCTCTGCGATCCCCTGCGTCGTAATTGCGCTGAAAGATGCTCTGTTAGTTAGCGATAGAGTTATTTCATAAACAGTACAGTCTTACGTTTGCCTATTGCGTTGTCTATAAGCAGTTTGGTTTAACTATTTACGGTTATAAATACATAATGTCATAATTACATCTGTTCATAACCAGTCCGTCAGCATTGCATCAAACATGAAATTCATTAAACAAGCAAAGTCGTTACAGATTAGTTTAATCTGTAATGATTTACCAAAAATCAAGTTACGCCATGGAGAATTATTGCCGAATACAGTACGTTGCATCATTTGCGGACCATCAAATTGTGGAAAAACCAATTTGTTAATTGGTCTCCTTTTGCACGAAAATGGATTGACATTTCAAAATGTTTATGTATATTCTAAAACTCTATATCAACCAAAGTATATTTTTTTAGAAAAGGTTTTACGAGGAGTACCAGGAATCAGTTTTCAGAAATATCAGGCAAATGATGACGTTATGAAAGTTTCAGATGCAAAACATAATTCAGTGATTATTTTTGACGATGTAGCATGTGAAAATCAAAGTAATATGCGTGATTATTTTGCCATGGGAAGACATAAATTGATTGACAGTTTTTATTTAAATCAAACATATAGCAAAATACCTAAACAACTAATAAGAGATAACGCTAACTTAATTGTGCTTTTTAAGCAAGACGAAATTAATTTGAAACATGTTTATGAAGAACATGTTAACACTGACATGACCTGGTTGGAATTTCGTAACATGTGTTCTCAAATATGGAAAGAGCCTTATGACTATGTTGTGATTAATAAAGACTCTCCTAAAAACAATGGGTGCTATAGAAAAAAGTTTGACACTTTTGTAGAATTAGATAAAATTTGAATATTTAAATAGACTGCTTTCAGTTTCTTGTTATTCTTTAATCAGCTCTTATTGGATTACCATCTATTTTACAAAATGGAAAAATCATTGAAAAAACAAATTGTAGATGCAACACAAGCTGTAAGGAAAAAAATACGTAACATGAAGGATTTTGAAGATAATAACAGACAAGTGCTTGATACAGTTTTTAAGCCTGTTACAGAATCTCTTAATTTAATAGCCAACACCAATAACCAACTAGCTCTAACAAAAAATGAAGAAAAAGGAGAATTTCATGATCAAATTTCCAACCACGACTTACAGAAAGATCAAGATATAGAAGAAACAATTGATACCAGTGATGAATCAGAAGCTGACTCTTCATTTCAGTCATTAGTCGATACTAATCCAGTTCATGATGTATCATCTTGGTCATTATCTTCAGAAATATTAGCGGATGTGCCATTTGGTGTAAGAAATGAACGTGGAAAGTTAATGTTAGGTTCCTCTAGTATAACGATTGGTGATGATGTTATTACTGTAGCCGGACACAAATACAAATGCACACCTGGCTTGCGACAGTTGCTCTTAAAAAAAGACGTTGATCTGAGCTTTGTTACAGACTATGACATGCAAAATTATAAGTCGATGTTACTTGTAACAAATGCACATCGTCGAGATTTTGATTCAAGAAAACCAATTAAAAGTAATAAAGGACAAAAATATATGCAAGTTATTAAACCTCTTTTCGATCAACAAAGTAAAAGTCCAAGCTTTGAACCGAAAGTAGGAAAAGGATTACCTTTAACAAAAATGTGGAAAAAAAACACAGATTTTGTATATTGGGATGATCCAAATGAATTGGTTGATAGATTAAAGTTATTAATTGCTTCTCGAGATGCTGGCAACACAGGACTAGATAATGAAATAATATCTATCGTTGAAGAACTACGTGAAAGCAAAATCATTAAATAGATTTACTAATAAGAAATGTGTATCATTTTATTGTACACCGTTCAACACAATACATCTTAAATATGAATGTGGACAAATTTGGTCATTATATTCATAAGCGATTACGTATATCAGAATTGCTTGAATTTTATGATAATGCATTGCTAAAATCTGAAAATGGTGATTACGATTTGAAGACATCGAAGCTAACAGGGGTCAAACCTCCTCAAGATGCGGATGATGCAGTAAACAAAGCATATGTAGATGAATTGAGAACCAAACTAATAACCGACTTACAAAAATTGCAAAATACTTTGGTGTACGATGTTCAGAACGATCTGGAGAAAGCTTTAAAAACAATAGTATCTGAGGCAGTGGTTCACTTGGAAAGCAAATTTTATAGTCGAAAAGCAGTTGATGAGATAGTTGAAAACGCAGTTAAATTTGTATTAGATCAAAAGTATAAGCTTGAAAGTTCCTCAAAATGACAAAACAACAAGTTGTTAATGAAATACATAAAGCTGCACGAAAAAATTATCCTCGTCGATCTGTAATTTTAAAAGGCATTGATGATTTGTGGCAAGCTGATTTAATCGACATGCAAAACTTGAAAAGATTTAATAAAGGTTATAACTATATTTTAATAGTTATTGATTGCTTCTCAAAGTACGTGTGGATAGAATCACTAAAAACTAAAAATAAGCATGATGTTTGTAACGCATTCGAGAAATTGATGTCGACTAACCATCGGATACCAGCTCATCTCCAAACTGATTTGGGTACCGAGTTCTATAATTCATCATTTCAAAAACTTATAAAGAACTATAACATTAATCACTACTCAACGTTTTCAACGAAAAAGGCTTCAATTGTAGAACGCGTTATCAAAACTATTAAAAATAAATTGTATAAGTACTTTAGTCTCAGCGGGCACTATAAATGGATAGATTTTGGTTTGGAGAGTGTTGTAAAGACATATAACAACACAAAACATAGCACTACTAAATTAGCACCCGTTGATGTCAATAAATTGAATGAAGTAGATGTTAAAAATAATATTAAGAATTCAATGAAAACGGTATCCTATAAACATAAGCCCAAGTTTATGATTGGTGATAGAGTTAGAATTAGTAAATACAAACAACTATTTGAGAAAGGTTATACACCTAATTGGTCAACGGAACTATTTACTATAAAAAATATCAATAACACTGTACCAGAAACATATCACATCGAAGATCAACACAAACAAGTTATATTAGGAACCTTTTACAAACACGAACTTCAAAAGTCATCTTGTCCAGGTGTTTATTTGATAGAAAAAGTTTTACGAAGGAAAGGAAATAAACTGTTCGTAAAATGGTTGGGCTTAAGTAATAAAGAGAATAGTTGGATTGATAAGACTGCAATAGTAGAATAAGTATACATAATAGTTATTAATTACAACATTTTGTTCATTATACTTTGAGCTATGCAAGGTGGTGGACTACTCAATAGTGTTATTAATCATTTGCCATTTGAACTGCACTTACCTGGCTATAATTATTGCGGACCTGGAACAAAACTTTCAAAACGTTTACTGCGTGGTGACAAAGGTGTAAATAAGCTAGACGAAGCTTGTATGTATCACGACATTGCATACGAAAACTATACAGACTTGTCTAATCGTCACAAAGCCGATTTACAACTTTTAAATATGGCCAAACAAAGAATGAAAGCAAAAGATGCTAGTAAAGGAGAAAAGCTTAGTTCGTGGGTAGTGAGTAAAGTTATGAAAACTAAACTCAAATCTGGTGCTGGTGTTAAGACATTTCATAATTTCGTTACAAAAATTAAAAGAAAAATCAAGAAACGCTTACCCAAAGATGGTAAATCTTTAATACATGCAGCTTATAGGGCTGCTAAAAAAATTGTTCCGTGCGCTCCAAAACTTCGAGTACCACGCGTCATACCTTTACCCAAAACAGGAGGCATTCTACCTTTGATCCCGATTTTTGCTGGTTTATCAGCTTTAGGAGCTTTGGCTGGTGGTGCAGCGGGTATTGCAAAAACAGTGAATGATTATAGAGAAGGTCAAAAAAAATTACAAGAATCTGAACGTCATAATAAGACTATGGAAGCTATAGCATTAGGTAACGGTTTATACATTAAACCACACAAAAAAGGCAAAGGATTGTTTATTAAATCGTCAAAAAACTAAGTAATAAGCTACCTAATCGTGCCTTAACTAATATTGATATTCAAAATTACGCATATGGTATTCCTTATTTTCGAGGAGTTTACATGAAGGATCAGTTACCAAAAATCCCTAAAGGAATTGAATGTGGTATAGTTAACCTAGATAATTCAGAAAACGATGGAACGCATTGGGTAGCTTATGTTAAGGTAAATAATTATTGTGAATATTTTGATAGTTTTGGTGATTTAAGACCACCAATCGAATTGATGCGATATTTTAAGAACTGCAATATTAATTATAACTATACAAGATATCAAAAATTTGACACACTAATTTGTGGACATTTGTGTTTAGAATATCTACAATCTTTTTGGAATAAATACTATAAATTTTATTCTGTTCTTTAATTTTAGTCATTTGCAAGATGACACTCACCTTATCTATAACTGGAAACTCATCGGTATTAACTACCTTCTATCCAAATACGTTACAATTAATCGGAGAGTATGAATGTGCATTATTACATTTATCCACATATAATTCTATTCCAAATATTGATAAAACAAATAATAAGTTATACTATGGTTCAAATAATGTTATTGAAATACCTGAAGGTACTTATGAGTTGCAAGATATCAGTGATTATTTAAAATCTGAAGTAAAGGATGCATCCATAAAACTCCATTGCAATAACAACACCTTAAAAACTATGTTATTTTGTACATCAACTATAGATTTTACTAAAGGTTGTTCGTTCGGAGGTTTGTTGGGGTTTAAAAAACAAGTCTTGGAAGCCAATAAATATCATGTATCAGAGTTTCCAGTCAACATTTTGCCTACAACCGTGATAAGAGTTGAATGTGATATAGTTAGCGGTTCCTATATAAACGGACAATCCAGTCACATTCTACATGAATTCGCACTTAATGTCCCACCTGGATACAGAATTATAGAAATACCAAAAAACGCAATTTACTTTCCAATCAACCAAACCAACATCAGCTGCATACAAATCAGACTTTTGGATATAAATAATAACTTAATAAATTTGCGAGGTGAAGAAGTACAGTTGTATCTACACCTCAAAAGAAAAAATGATTGACTATAATAAATATAATATGTTTCTTCCAATTCAAAATAGCAGTTCTGCTCAAACTCTCAATCAAGTAAGAGCTCGACGTAAAAGGAGAATAAAGTTGAATAAAAACAATAAAGCATTTCTTAAGGCGATTGGTTTGTTAAAATGAATATCCTAGATGTTTTATCCGCTCCAGCCTACGACAACTCTGTGGAAGGAATTGAAATTCACTCTTACAAGCCTTACGTAACAAGTTTTAATAGAAGCGATGAAATCAGGATACCTATTAATCAGCAAGACTTGTATATATTACCATCAGAAAGCAGTTTATTTTTGGAAGGAACTGTTATTGTAAACAAGGCTGACAATTCGAAAGAGAGAGTCAGTAGCGTTCATTTCACAAACAATAGTTTACTTTACTTGTTTCAAGATATAAGGTATGAGATAAATGGAGTGGAGATAGACAAAATAAAAAATGCTGGTATAACTAGCACGATGAAATCATTTATATCAATGAATGAGAGCGAAGCTAAAACATCTAATGCTTGGGGTTGGAATATCGGCGGAATAAAAAGTACTAATGGAGGTAGCTTTTCTGCTTCTATACCACTTCGCAACATTCTTGGTTTCGCAGAAGATTTTAAGAAAGTAGTAATAAACAGTAAACATGAACTAATCTTATTACGAAGTAATACCAATCTGAACGCATTAAAACTCAACTCTGGTGAAATTGTAGAAGATATTATCATAAACAAAATAATATGGCGTGTACCGCATGTTAAAGTATCTGATAAAGAAAAAATAAACATTCTAAAATTGTTAGAAAAAGATCGACCACTTCAGATGATATTCAGGAATTGGGATTTGTATGAATACCCAATGTTGCCTAAAACCACCAAACATACTTGGTCAATAAAAACATCTTCACAAATAGAGAAACCAAGATTTGTCGTTATTGGGTTACAGACAAATAGAAAAAATAATGCTAGACTTGATATGTCTCAGTTTGATCATTGTGAGATTCGTGATGTTAAGGTATACCTTAACTCCACCTACTTCCCATATGAAAATATAAATACAAGTTTCTCGAATAATCGAATTGCTTTAATATATGAACAATATGCTAAATTTCAACAGTCTTATTATGGGCGTCGCGCTGAGCCTTTATTAAGTGAGGAACAATTTAAAAACGTTGCTCCGTTATTCGTCATAGACTGTTCTAGACAGCCAGATAATCTTAAGTCAGGTCCTGTTGTGGACGTAAGAGTGGAAATTGAAAGTGATATTGATATCCCAGATCAAACTTCGGCATATTGTCTTATATTGAACGACTGTATAATTGAGTATAAACCATTAAGCAGCACTGTGAGAAAATTATCATGAATCCGAATACAATTATAGTGGATGTCCAGGGGTTTAAAGACACTTGTAATAACTTTATAGTCAAGGAATTAGCTCTGGCCACCCGTGTTTATACCCAAACGTTCTTAATAAAGCCCCCATACTTATTTAAATACTTAACTACGAATGAAAAAAAACAAGTTACGTGGTTGGAGAGAAACAGGGGGATTTACTGGAATGAAGGTTATATCGACTATAGAGAATTTCGACGTATAATTGTTCCTTATTTAGAAAATAAAGAAATTATTGTGAAGGGCTTAGAAAAAGTTAAGTGGATTCAAGATCTATGTATGAATTGTATTTGTATAGATCTTGGTGAAGACAAATGTCCAAATTTATCACTGTTGCATAACAAATATTCAAATAATGAAACCAGTTTTAATTGTATTAATCATACTAAACAATGTGCACTTAAAAATGTTTTATGTATAAAGAATAATTTAATAGAGCAAGAAAGTCAACCTATACGCAGTTTTAATAAATAAAACATTTTTTTAAAGTAAATGGTTTTTTATTTTTTAACCCACATTTTTAATATTTATAATATTTTAACATATTTTCACAGTAAATAAAATCTAAATATGTCATCACTTTATCTACTAGTTACATTAATGAATTATTACCTAATTAAAAAACATGATCTGAGTAGCCCCACAATTATTACCTATGGTTTTTATTTTTTAATACACTTTTTTAATATATATAATTTTTAACACATATTTTCACAGTAAATAAAATTATAATAAAATCTAAATATGTCATCACTTTATCTACTAGTTACATTAATGAATTATTACCTAATTAAAAAACATGATATGAGTAGCCATACAATTATTACCTATGGTTTTTTATTTTTTAACACACATTTTTAATATTAATTTTTTTTAACACATATTTTCACAGTAAATAAAATCTAAATATGTCATCACTTTATCTACTAGTTATACTAATGAATTATTACCTAATTAAAAAATATGATATGAGTAGCCACACAATTTTTTGGAAATATTGTGAACTAATTTTTCAGCTTGATCCGATATCTCATCTACCGTATCTTGTACAATATACTGTGCAGTGATTATCTCCTTAACTTCATCTTCGTTGTCTCTTGACTCACTGAGTTCCTTGATCGTAATTTTTATTAAACGTCGTCCTTTTCTTCTTTCACTGTTAATAATATAGGAATTCAATGCACTGCGTTTGTTTGTAATTGGTCTTCTTCGATTAGTTTTCTTTTTGTTTGTTTTTACTTCTTCATTGGGTGTTATTATCCAAGGTCTATTCATTGCGTTGTCCAAGTCGAACTGATCTTGCAGGTTTGGAAGATATTCAGGAGAGCTCTCTTCTGTTCCGTTTGAAAATTTGTTTAAGTTGGTATTCTGAAAATTATTTAAAACATTAGTAATAAATTATACTAAGAATTTTGTAAATAGATTGAAATTTCCAATAGATTGAAAGTTATAAAATATCTACCATGTTGTTAGATATGCTCGTCTTGACTGTTTAATAAATAATGAACTAGGTAATAATATTTTTTCTAACGCAGTTGATATATCAAATAATGCTAACATAAAGTATTTATTGGTATGATGATCAAGTTAGAACTTGAAATTCAACCATTCAATATTTCGTATGGTGCATAATGTTATTGTTATGTACCTACTTAATACTTAGTTGTGAAATTCTTATGAATTTCAAACGTGTTGTAACGTGAATGATGACGTATTTCGTTATCAATATCAGGTAACGAATATAATATAAACACAATAATTAGTAATTGCTTATTTTAATTTATTCGACATACTAATACAGAATCGGGTAACCAGTAAATACCTATAGGCACCTTAACAGTTAGTATCATACGAAATGAACTACAATAAGTATTCCTAATATTTCATATTTTGTATTGTCTAAACTCTCCAGCTATTCTATAGAATACCTACATTATTCCTTACTGATGATATTATATTCTACAACTTCTTTGGGAGCTACTCTAATTGAGTCACCAAAGCCTATTCAAATTTGGTAAAATATTTTACGTTATGTACAATTACGTGCTACTTTAATTTTACACTAAGGAATGACTAAAATATATAGGTATCTACTTACAAATTGATTACGTGGGTCACCGCTCAGCCCATGAGGATTCCCCGTCAATTTCTTCCGTGATGATAAAATATCTGAAAATAAAATTAAATATAGGTTTAAGTCTAATTATTGAAAATTGGTAAATGTAGTTCGAATATGTTGAACCTACAACTTCTTCGGGAGCTACTCTAATTGAGACACCAGAGCCTATTCAAATTTGATAAAATATTCTACTTTATGTACAATTAAGTGCTAGCAAGAGATTAAATATTTTAGCGTTCATTATTTTGTTTACAACTTTTTGAATTTTGTACAGAACTTAAATTTTATAAGTACGAAAATTAAGGATAATCGTATAAAATTAAATTTAAAGGACTTCCATAGAAAACTACGTCGCCTAATAAATTAGATATTTAGTAGGTAAACTAACAAGGAATTATATATCAAATAATTAACATATAAGTAATTACTTACATGACATTGCTTTTATTTTGGGTCTTCCTTTTAATCCTCTGAAGGACGTAGTGCACTGCGTGGTTTGTAGCTCGATGCAAATGGTAGATTTGACTCATCCACTTATACTTGTGTTTCTTTTAAACACAGACGTTTTGATTTATCAACATAGTCTGTTCCTTTTACAGCATTTAAATAAAAGCAATCAGGAAAAAATATAGCATGCTGCATCCAAGGATCATCGTAATCCTCCCAATCTTCGATGCCACCTCCGCATGAAAAGCACATAACTTTATCGGTAAAACCACTTCCACAGTAAAAAAAACCTGCATCAGCCATTTTCATCACCAATCTTCGTTTTGAATCTGCTGTAGCCCAATAATGTCGAAATGAACATAATCGAATTTTATGGTCATTATATATTTCATATCGGGGGCTTAAATAATTTTGAATCATTCTTAAGCAGGTGTCGATATGTGATTGTGTAAAAGAATAATGACACTTTGTATCTGATGTTCTTAATTTAAAAGGATGAGGTGGTCCGAATAGTAATGGGACAGGAATGACCTAAAATTATAGCACATTTCGTTGCATTTATTAAGAGGCAACCCCAGTTTTCACTATTCATTCAATTCATTATATCATTCATTAATATACAGTTTTGCATTTACTCAGTAATACCTAATCATTTTCTTCGATGAGGTCAACAAGATTATTATGTATTCTAATTATTCGAGCCCATAACTTTAGATCTTTGAAATAGATTTTAGGCCATCTACCTTTCTCTCTCTGGAAAGGTATTAATATAGCATTATACTGTTCATAGTTTAATATTTTCGCAATATGTAGTCCACATAATCGGTTCTCTACTATCATTATCTGCACTCGGTCTCCAATATTCAACACCATGATAACTTAAATAGTGCTACAGCTTCAAGTTCTCTAGCAAATATAAAGAACGGCACTTTTCATACATTAGGGTTGGGAGGGGACAGTAAAATAAGTTTTTTTTTTAATTTTTATGTCAGAATAATTTTATTATCAAGACACCAATTATTTAAACATAATACATTTTTAAAGCACATACAGAGCTATGATAAATACAATGATAAAAATCTTGAGAATATTTATAATAATCACATAGACTTATCAAACTAGGACAACCTTTATCTTCTAAATTAAATATATTACTATTTTCTAAAATGTACTTCAACCATACAACTTTTTCTGAACCTTTAACGTAAATATATTTGTCTCTTAATATATCTGAAACCAAAGTTTGGTATTCGGAATATGGCACAAATCCTTCATCCCAATGTATCTTTCTGTTACGTTCAATCCAACTAACTTGCTTTTTCTCTGTTTTCGTTAGTTTTTTAAATGGAAATGGTATATGTGTATGTATGGTATTTTGCTATATGTTTGATTTAAATAAAAACTGTCAATCAATTTATGTCGAATTATTGCCGAATACAGTACGTTGCATCATTTGCAGACCATCAAATTGTGGAAAAACCAATTTGTTAATTGGTCTCCTTTTGCACGAAAATGGATTGACATTTCAAAATGTTTATGTATATTCTAAAACTCTATATCAACCAAAGTACATTTTTTTAGAAAAGGTTTAACGAGGAGTACCAGGAATCACTTTTCAGAAATATCAGGCAAATGATGACGTTATGAAAGTGTCAGATGCAAAACCTAATTCAGTGATTATTTTTGACGTTGTAGCATGCGAAAATCAATTCAACGCAATTACGACCCAGGGGATCGCAGAGAGCCGACGGAACGGTAGTGTAATGAACGGCATTAAAATGGGGAACGTTGGCTTAGGTAAATGATTTTACAAAGAGTTGTTGGGCATTCTATCCCACCGTGACTGAGGTTATCGAAGATAACCGAAGGAACTAAGGTGGGGTAGAATGCCCAATAACTCACTACTCATATAATCACGTCTTTATCCCCGGAGAGTTAGGTAGAGGTGAATTAACACCCACATTTCACCAATAATTGTAGTCGGTCCCATATAATAGGGGGTGAGCCTATTGCCATAATATTCCGGGCACTAAAACCTAATAGTAAGGAAACTAATGCAAAATTTCTAAGACTTTGTGAAAGGCACAATATAAATAACAGACATAAAAACAATGTAAATAGTATGTGATAGCAGACTGCAGACTCCATAAAACAAATGAAATTAGAGTACAACCTATAAATAAATTTAAAAATGCAGTTAAGAGTAAACTGTGTCAGAAAGGTTATTATAAAATCCAAGAATATTTAGATGATAAACAAGCTTGGAAATGAGCTGTTCGCTCAGCTATACTACTCAATCAAATCACTGTATCTAGACCATAAGTATGAGACTAAGTAAATGTTTGTAAATAGACCAAAAAAAATGCCCGCTGAGTTTCTTGCCGGAGTCTTCTCAAACCGGTGGTCCATTTGCTAAACTAGTATTTAATATTTATTTTATATTGACGTTTTGTAAGTTCCGATTTAATGTTCTATGCAGAAAAAATGATTTTTGACTTTGATTTTGACTTTGACTTTGAATATTGTTGAGTCGAGCCTGTATCTCAGGCTGAGTCTGGGCTTCTGATGTTAAACAGCCCTATCCCTTAGTCGCCTTGTACGACACCGCATGGGAAGAGACGGAGTGGCCCAAATTCTTCTTTGCCAGGAACCACGCGGCACTTATCCAAGTAATATAATTTTTTACTACAATACAATTCACATAGTTACATACCAGTCTGCATAGTGAAAATGATGAACGCCGAAGTCAGAATCCAGTTGGTATCTTCCAAATCTATTTCGAAGTTCGCTTGAAGACTCACAGTAGTGTTAGTCAGGTTTGGGGACCGTAATCCCATGTGTGGGGACATTGTCCAATTGACATCCATCTTGAATGCCTTTGGCAATTTTTATTTAAATTTTCAAATGAGGAATTAGAAATATTATCGATCTCAAAGAATTTTTGTTTCGGCGGGAATCAGTTGAAACACTTTTTATTTCTCGAATTTTTAATTTAAATTAATTAATTGATACAGCATTTTGAGATATACAAACTATTTTACTTAATTTTTTTTATATATAAAACAATTTTGTTATTTTTAAATATGAAATTAAAAATAATGTCTACTCAAGTTCAAGTCTGGTTTCAATTTTCGAACGATCATATTTAAAAATTAAAAAATAATTTCTCTGTTTTTTTTAATATTTGTGAGCAAGGTCGCTATCTATTTTTTTTTCACAGCTATACGATAGAACTCGCACAGTTAAGTGCTATAGTGCCAAATGAAACGAGTTTTCATTGAGTCTGCTTTTAAATAAGCGTGATCAATCGCGTGCTCGCTGCCTGCAAACAAATAAAGAATAGATCCTGTTTCATTTAGCTCTAAAGACCTCTATTAGGCGGTCGTTACTGAACGTTAAGTGGCCTATTTTACATACACTTAGGTCTTTTGTGTTTTGCGGATACCAAGCGAGCTACCACCATCTCTAGCAGTATTATTTAAATCTTACTTTGTGATTTTTATAATGTGAATTGGACTATGAGATGACGGCAGGATAGCCAGGATACTAGATTTATGGTTAAACTCGGTCAAATATATATATATATTTTTTATGATATTTTCTAAAGTTTACGCGAATGTCACTCATTGAAATAAAACCGGTGTGATTGACACCGCGAAAATGGCTGCTGCAAAGCAACCGAAACGTCGGGTTAAAAAGTAATAATAACAAATATATCGCGATAGAATCCGTAAAAAGTGGTTTTATTTCAATATATTTTTTAATTTATTTGATTATAGACGAGCAGCATTGAGCTGATGTCTATGTCACAGTTCACAATAGTTGAAGAACAGTTCAATTTATTCACTACTTGATTGTGCCAATAGATATTAAGTTGGTTTTACTTACGGCTTTTATAGGAGCGACTACCTAAAGAGTAGGTAAAGCCTGCGGCAGAACCTCGTGCTATCAATCAGCAGGTGCCTTTTAATCACCATGTAATCCATCTATTAAATCTATTAAACTATAAATACAACTAGCTTTTGCCCGCAGCTCCGCCCGCGTGGATGTCGGTTATCGCGACCAAACATAGCCTATGTCCTTTCTCACGGTCTATTCTACCCTTATACCAAATTTCATCAAAATTGGTTCAGTGGTTGAGGCGTGAAAGCGTAACATACAGACAGATAGAATTACTTTCACATTTATAAGATTAAGTAAGGATTTCATCCACAGTGGTCCAGCAAAAGTTCATTCCGAGCAAAAAAAAAGTCTTAATTAAATTCATTTTGAATAATTCTGATATACCTAAAGAAACTATCTCAGAAGTATTTCGGAATTATTCAGAATTTTTCAGAAGTTTTGCAAGTATAACCCTGACGTATTATAGCTAGGCATTTGTTGATGATGTTCATCAGTACGCACCGTTAGCAAATAAAGTAATACTACTGTTCCACAAACAGAGGAACTCCTATGAAAATTATACATCAGCTGAAGCGCATTGCTCCATCTCCGTGACTATCGCGACTCCGGTCAAATAAACGTAAGATTTTAAGTCAGATCAAGACCATTCTACAGCCTCCGTGGCGTGGCGGTAGTGAACGCGGCCGCTACGCAGGAGGCGCGGGTTCGATCTCCGCTCTGTGCAAATATGTGTATGCTTATAATATGAGTATTTGCATTGGTCTGGTCGTGCCTCGGAGAGCACGTTATGCTGTCGGTCCCGGTTGCCATACGAACATGTATGGCAGTTGTTATAGGGGCAATGAGTGAAATGGCCCACATAGAAGGGCTGATCACCCATCCAGTCCGGCGGCCCCACTAGCAGTATTAGTAGCAGTATTAAGACCATTCTAACAAAAAATCTGTGTCAAAATTCGTACATAAACGGGGTCTAGAGGAGTCACACACTTGCCGCGACCCTGTAAGAACCTTTTAATGGCCTTCCTGAAGAACCCCAGAGATCCGGTTCTTAGCATTCCATGGATTCACCGTGCGGTCGCCGGGTCCATGGCGTGGTACAGAGAGGAACACTGTGACGGCGCCTGGGACTTGCGACCCAGGTGTAGGTTTATAGTCACTTAGGTTATAGTCACTTGGAAAACCCACTAGGAAAACAAGGAAATTATGATTCATATGAGAGATATTATTCAGCCATAATATTAACGTAGCAATGCTGCCAGCCTTCTGGGAACGCTGCCACAAGGGGCATACGATGCGGAGGAATTTTACGACGCGTTTTAATTTTAGTCTCAGTTTTAGTTTTTATTTATTTATTTTTAAACTTTATACACAGTTGTACAAAGGTTGACTTAATGCCAAAGGCATTATCTGCCAGTCTACCGTAGGGCGATGCAGAGATACATTGAAGTAGGTGCAAGCAGAAGAATGAACAATTTACTGAAAGGTTTACAGTCTATTATATATTATAATAATACATACCTTATACATACACAATAATACATAAAAACAATACATAATACACATATACATATTATATTACTTATATACACACATATTTTTTCGTTCTACCCGCGTTAAAAAGTGCACTTGTGTTTTGTGAATATCTCGGAAATATTTCGTTTTAAATATACTTAATTACTCTATTTCAGTATAAAAATAGTGTTTTCGGGTTGTTTGCGACCTAAAACAATAGTGAAAGTGTTATCTAGCGGATCTTTTGCGCGCTTAGCAGTGACGAACTGTCGTATAATTCTGTAACCTCTAAACAGTAAATTTCATATAAATATCTATCAAAATGCCGGTTTGCCTGAAATGTATCAAGGATATACCTAAAATTGATGAAAAAAACCCTAAAATACAGTGTTACGGTTGCGAAAGGCGTATTTGTGTGAAGTGTAGTGGGTTGCTTGCCACGGAGTTGAGAGTTGTTGTGCTGCAGTCACCTACCCTTAAGTATTTGTGCCATGATTGCGAGCTCGGAGTGCGTCAATTGCCTGCACTAAGAAACACCGTTTCTCAGCTGAAAATAGAAATCGAGGCCCTAAAAGCGAAACAAAATCAAGGTACAAGTATGGAATGCATTCTCGGTGAGTTGGCGGAGAGGAAGAAACGCAGCGCGAATGTCATCATGTTTGGTATTGATGAGTGTCAGCGGCAGAGCGGCGATGCCGATCGGGACAAAGAGGTACGTGTTGAACACGATAAAAAGCAGGTACAGCGAGCCCTGACTGATGTATCGGTCTCAGACTCTCCGGTGGCTGTGATTCGTCTTGGCAAACCTAACCAAGGCTCTTCCCCTCGTCCCCTGAAGGTAATATTTGCCAGCAAAAAATCTGCAATTAACGTGCTGAAAAATAACAAGAACCTTCCGTCTGGGATATCCGCTAAGAATGATCTTACGCCCTATCAACGCGAATACCTTAAGAACCTGAGAGAAGAGCTAAAGCAGCGGACTGACAATGGCGAAACTGACCTGACCATAAAATATGTCAATAACACTCCCAAGATTGTTGGTACAAAAAAGTTATAAACACTTACAATAGTATTGTGCAAATTACATTTTTCTATACGAACCTGGCATCCATTATGGCTAAACGAGATTTGCTTATTGTTGAGGTTAATAGGCTAAAACCTACATTTATTGTAATAACTGAGACACATTTAAAACCGTCTATACCTAACAGTCTGGTTGACATCAAGGGCTATATACTTTTTCGTCACGATAGAATAAAAGGTACTGGATGGGGTGGAGTTGCTATTTACGTGTCAACAGAATTTCAAGGCAGGCCTATTCAGGCTGCCCCACACCCCACATACAATAATAACACACAAGTGGAAGCTTTATGGTTGAACATAAAGTATGATGATTTCAAAATGGTACTTGCTGGTGTCTATCGTCCCACCCATTACACGTTTGAAGAGACCGACAAATTGTTATTTGAAACTATCAAACAGGCTTCTGATGGAGATGACCCCTTGCTAATAATGGGCGATTTTAATCTCCCAGAACTAAAATGGCCGTTAAACAATGTAGACACCGTTAAATACAATATGCTCCATGAACGATTTATTGACATGTACGAAAACAGTAACCTCAATCAACTTGTGAATAAAGTTACGAGACAGCGAAATTACGAGGAATCGCTACTTGACCTCATTCTCTGTAATGAGGATAATCTCTGTACCAGCGTCGAACACTTTCCGAATATAGGCAAGAGCGACCATCAGGTGTTGTTAGCTACACTACAATTCAGACGTAAACTAACGGGAAAATCGCTTACCCAAACACCTAGAAGGAACTTTTTTAATGTGAATTACTCGGAAATGATGACCCACACACTAAACGAAGAAATTATACGTGATATAGATATAACCGACGTAAATGAAGCTTGGAAGAATTTCGCACAGAGAACACACAATGCTATTGAAAAACATATACCACTTAAAACCAATTATAAAAAACCTAACCTTAACAAGCCCTGGATAAACCAACAAGTTTTGGACAAAGTTGAATGCAAAATGAGTTTGTGGAAACAGTATACATTAAGTGGTTCTAAAACAGCATATAAGAAATACAGGCAAGCTAACAATAAACTTGTAACCATGGTTAGAAATCGCAGAATGGAATTTGAGCGAGGAATTGTAATAAGTGGACCTAAGTCATTTTATTCCTATGTACGCCAACAACTTTCCTCAACGGTATCCGTACCACCTTCATTAAAAGACGACAGTGGGAACATTACAAATGACCAAATGAAAGTTGCCAACCTGTTCGCCCAACAATTTGAGAAATCCTTTGTAGTGGAACCAAAAAATATTACTATTCCTCAAGTGCAAATGCCGAGAGTAGAAAATTCTATCGAATCACTGATAATTACACCAGATCAAGTTTCCAAGGCCTTAAATACTTTTAACGACTCTACTTCGATGGGGCCAGATGCCTTGCCGTCAATATTGTTAAAACAATGCAGTAAGGTCCTCAGCACACAGTTGACTCACATCATGAACTTTTCGCTTGAAAATGGGAAATTACCACAGGATTGGAAAGAAGCCCATGTCACTCCTATATATAAAAAAGGCGATAAATATGCTGCTGGGAATTATCGCCCGATCAGTCTCACGAGCATAGTCTGCAAAACTATGGAGAAAATAATTGCGGCCGAACTAAGAACATTTATGGATAAAGAAAACATAATTATCGATGAACAGCATGGCTTTGTACCAAAGAGATCCACAGTCACAAATCTTCTCATGTGTTTAGACAAATGGACAGATAACTGGGATAGACGGCAACCAACAGATGTCATATACCTGGACTATGAGAAGGCATTTGATAGAGTTCCTATTCAAAGACTAATAGTCAAACTAGAACATTTTGGTATTCGCGGGCAGCTTCTCCAATGGATAGAAGACTTCTTAACCGACAGAAAGTTTCGAGTGAGGGTAGGAGAAACCCTGTCAGAGGCTTACGACGTTCACAGTGGCGTGCCGCAGGGGTCTGTCCTTGGGCCAATACTGTTTGGAATCTTCATCACCGACCTCAAGAGTGCTATCCAGTCCGACCTGTCGATTTTTGCAGATGACACAAAAATTATAGGTAATCCACTCATCACCCACAATATCATACAACAAGACTTGGACCGTATCGTGCAATGGACAAAAGATTGGCTGATCTCACTCAATGCTACAAAATGTACTGTATTGCACATAGGAAACACCAATCCTAAACTTAAATATCACGTGGACAATGTGCCCCTTCAGGCTGTGAATACACAAAGAGATCTTGGAGTCACGATAACACAAAATTTAAAATGGGACGTACACATAACAAATATTACGAAACGGGCAAATTCCATGCTGTACATGATCAGAAAGGCATTCTATACCATCACCAAAGAATTATTCATTAAAATGTACAAGACATACATTCGTCCATTGCTGGAATATGCATTTCAAATTTGGTCTCCTTATTTTAAAAAAGACATCGAAATGTTGGAGAAGGTCCAAAGGAGAGCAACAAAAATGGTAGCATCCCTTAAAAAGAAGTCCTACGAAGAACGCCTCTTAGAACTCAACTTGACAACACTGGAGCAAAGGCGGAATAGAGGCGACCTCATAGAAACGTACAAAATACTCAGCGATCACTACAACGTCAGAAACATCAAAGATTTGTATATGATGAACCAGAACACACATCTTAGAGGCCATTCCTTGAAGTTAACCAAACCTCCATGTGCTAGCAACCCCAGAACACACTTCTTGCCATATCGAGTGATGAACTTGTGGAACTCTCTCCCGGAAACTGTAATAAGTGCTCCAACAGTGAACTGTTTCAAAAATAGACTTGACAAACATTTAACCAATTAAGAACACAAGTGCAGTGATATACACGTATCAGCTCGTAGAGCTGCTAGTGTATCAAATAATAATAATAATAATAATAATAATATTATATAATTCCATTCATATTTGAGTTGAGAATCGGTACATAATGACAAAGTTTTACCCATTAATGCCAATGTAGAGCTGACGTACTTTGTACTTGAACGTAGCCGGTTGGTGGCCATCCTGATTTCAAGAGGATTAGTTTTTAATTGGTTTTCTTTTATTTATTTTTTTGTACCTAATTAGTAGTTTAAAATGAAAATTAAATACATTTCTCTATCCATAAGAATGTATGTTGGTTTTGAATAAATTATTTCCTAATGTATCTATGTCCATAGATAATATTTCTTCAGGGAAATATACTTACTTTGACAAGATGATGTCATCTATGGTAATAGGTAAAAGCAAATGCGTGACGTACTGAAAAATAGTAGTTTTGTCACTAAGCTAATGGACAAACATCCAGTTAACGGTAATAGGGTGGTAAATAATAAATATTCTTCAACATTCTACACAACGGTATCTAAGTCCAACTAACTAGCTTGTGATATAGAATGCGGATAAACATACTTACTTAGATACATTTATTTTTGTAAATACATACAATAAGATCCCAGGTTTACCATGGCACACACCAATGACTTTTCGATGCTTTTCGAAGTTATGTGTGTATTTATCGCAGGTTTATAAGTGCCCGGTTAATGGCAATAGGCTCGCCACCTATTACATTGGGACCTAAACATAAACTGGCGAAATGTGGGTGCTAGCACCTCTGCCTACCCCTTTGGGGAATACAGGCATGAGTTTATGTTATGTTATGTTACATACAATAAGAGAGTCGTGTTATTTACACTGTTTATAATACAAGAACGGCTGTACCGATTTGGCTGAAAATTGGTTGGGATGCAGCCTAGAACCAGGACCTTCTCCTGGTTCTAGGCTGCATCCCAACCAATTTTCAGCCAAATCGGTACAAAAAACATTGGATACTTTTCATCCCGATCGACCGCGTTCCCTACAGGTCATTCACGGAGTAATAGGCTCGGTGTCAGCCACCGAGGCGGGAGCTGGTGGTGGTCCTGGGAGTGAGAGTTCTCACACTCGCCACCCTGCTCACGGCGATGGGTGCGTGGGCGGCCGGCGTTTCCTTTTACGAGTAAGTAATGCTCGAGAAGGAGACGGCGGAACGGGAGCGTTGGCGCAAGCGAGACTGACTCGCTAACCGCGTCCGTAGACAACTCGGGCCTCGGAGGGCACAGACTGACCTCCGTCGCCCGTTTTATTCCTGAAAATAGGTTCCCACGAGTTACGAGAATGGGATCAAAACTTCACAGGGGTGAAGTCGAGGCAAGAGCTAGTTATACATAGAAACACCCAATGCATACAAACATTTGCACTGAGCGGGAATCGAACCACCACGACTTCTACGCAGGGTCTGCAGTTTATGTAGGATGGGACTTCATCCCACGCACACTCATGCTGTGGAATTCTTCCAAACGACTTCTAATCCATACTATAATATTATAAATGCCAAAGTCACCCTGTCTGTCTGTCTGTCTGTCTGTATGTTACGTATTCACGCCTAAATCACTGAACCGATTTTGATGAAATTGGTATAAGGGTAGATTAGACCTTGAGAAAGGACATAGGCTATGTTTGATCACGATAACGGACATCCACGCGTGCGGAGCCGCGGGCAAAGCTAGTAAATAATAGTACTTAAATATTTTACAACCTTCAACACAACGCTATCTAGACCCATGGTAAGCTTAACTAGCTTGTGTTATGGAATCTAGAACATATTTTGATATATTTTTAAGTAAATACTTAAGTCATATTATATGAAACACCTAGACCAATGCAAATAGTCATATTCATGCATACAAATATTTGCATTGCGCGGGGATCGAACTCGCGCCTCCTGCGTGGCAGTCGCGTTTACTACCACGCTGCAGGGGCTGTCAACTGGGGACTGGCCTGGGGGTAACCGGTGGAGCCGCCTGTCACCCTAGCAGAAGCAGGCCGCAGCGGCGGCGCAAAGTGCGCCTCCCCGTAACCGGGGCTAGATGGGGACCCTGTGGTCCCCACAACCCGAAGGGGGCCATCTCGAAAGAGATGGTCCAGGGTCTGCCGGGGTGCGAGAGATATGCTTTTGGCAATCTCACCCCCGGCAACCAAGGACCCAAGACGGCGTGCGTTTTAGTCGGTTCGAGTCCGACATAACCGCCTCCACCTGCTCCTGGGGGGTGGTATCCGTGGGGATTTATCGCACGATAAAAAAAAATATGGGGTTCTTCAAGTAGGGCATTAGAAGGTTCCTACAGGGTTGGCAGCGCGAGTGCGACTCTTCTGGACTCCGTTTATGTAACCATGAGTTACGAGAAAACAATACTTAATAAGACTGCTCTAACGAACAAAAGTATTTTATGTATGACATCAAGAATTTTCAACAAACTCCCAAATTCTAACACAAATTAAAAAATATCCTAATTCAGAAAGCATAATTTATAGTGTACAGTCAGCATCAGAAAAATGTTGACGAGTAGAGTACTCAAAATAATCTTAAAACCAAAATTTCAATATTATATTGATAATTAGAGTACTCAAAAAGTTGTAAGCATCCAGAGTAGTCAAACTATCTTAACAATCGGTCTTCCAGAAACATGGAAGTAAGCAGAGTGTTCATTTTCATATACACAATCACGCTACTCAATGGTATCTAGTCAAACAAAGTGTTCAAAATATCTGGACAATGTCATTTAATCGCATTTTGCATCCCTTTTTTACTTATGTAGCCATCCTTTACACATGATGATGGGATGATGTGAGATAGGTATATAAGTTAGAACAGGATAGAAAATCTGTCAAATTAATGACAATTTCTTTTGTATTTTTTATAGTTGCCAGTTGTAAGCCATAAACGTTACTATCCCCTTGCATTGGTGAGAAAAGAGTATGAATACGTAAGAAATAAATACTCGTATGATGTGTAAATTACTTGAAACCTACATAGGTAGATATAAGTCCACGCGGACTAAGTCGCAGGCACAGCTAGTATTAATATAAATCATAGTATGGAATAGGGTTTCGTATTTCTAAATTTTTCTGTCGCTTGAATAATTATTAAAAATAAAAAACACGACTGCTCCTGAAAAGACCGAAATAAGTTTGATAGCAGGCGGAACTAGGCGGAACCCATTGATTATCATTGGATTTATGAATTACAAATGGGTACCTCCACCTGCTTTTTTTGGTCCTTTTTATGTATTTTATACTTTATTTAATTTAAAAAAATAACAAAATCCATTAGATATAGCGCCAAAAATTCACGGTTTAGTATCGATTTATATTTCATGTACTCTTATATACCTTTATTTGTGACCACTTTCATCGAAATCTTTTCAGCCTTAAGGTCTCTATTCGGGTAAAAGTAAAAACAAAATAAGTTTAACTTTAATAACTATTTCACAGAGAAAGAAAAAGAGAAAGAAGGCGAAAATTGCGGTTTATGACGTATTAAAAAAAACTTCTATTATAAATTATAATCTAATTATAAAAAAAACACTCTATTATAATATGTTTGTTAAATAGTTTCGTATCTAACTGTACCTATTTTCAAAGAGTAGACATTTTGCGTCTATCTCATGTCGATGTAGTCATAATGCGTATTAGAGAATACGAGAAGTGAATTTTTGAGTACATAGGTGTATCTTGCGTTGCAGGACCCTTTATTTTTTACGTAAGTATTCATACTCTTTTCTCACAAATTCAAGTGAATAGTTTATGGCTTAAGCAACTGGCAACTATAAAAATTACAAAAGAAATTGTCATTATTTTGACAGATTTTCTATCCTTTTCTAACTTATACATCTCTCTCACATTATCCCATCATTATGTGTAAAGGATGGCTACATAAGTAAAAAAGGGATGCAAAATGCGATTAAATGACATTGTCCCATAGATATAGGAAGAACGCTCGCGCGCTTAGTAGATAGGCCATACCTACAGATTAGGCGTGTATACCTACGTTCCATTTTCGTGAATGAACGTATGGCCGACGGTTACTACGTTAGGGCTGTAGCTTCTAGTATCGTAATATTTGTCGATACCTTATATTTAGGAGTATAGAAAAATGCTAGGCGCATGGTATCATCATGACGGTTTATGCGAAGAAAATAACAATAAAAATATTATAAGCATTTTTTATTTAAATATTGTCGATGTGACAGCTTATCGCATTGTGTACGATCGTGGTGTCTAAACCCGATGTCTAGAAAAGTCTGTATTACACATTTAATTAAAAGAAACTTGTGATTAGTGCTATGTGTTGCATCAGAATCGGCAAAAATATTTTTCATATCATAAAATTCACACATAAATTTAAATATATATGTACAGTATGGATACGACATATAGGCATTTACGAAAACCGCTAACCATCCTGGTCCGTAGGAATGTAACCAAACAAAATTTAAACTTAAATTCCCAAATTTTAAAAAACCGAAATTTTCTAACAAAATAATTATCAAAGTAAATGTTGAAAATGAAACTATCCGTATAATGTCATTGATAGTTACTAAGTCATTAATAAATACGCACACGCCTTTACACACACACACATACGCACGGTTTACGACAATAGGGAGGTAGTGTAGTAGGTAGGTAACTTACTCGGAATAGCGGAGCGGCAACAAACAAAGCACGCCGACGCGCCGGCGCCGCCGCCGGGCCGTGCCGCCGGTTGGGCGCGCTCACGTACCTACGTACGTAAGTAGGTACCACCAGATTCCGTAGAATCACAGGTTAAGACGTATAGTACGCAGAACTTTTAATAACACTGTAGATTGTAAATACAAATCTTTGAAATTTTCAAAATGTCCGCCACTTGCTTGAATACACAAATTACATCGCCGAACAATATTGTCCCGATTTCGATTCGGATCCAAAGCCATAGCTTTCAATTTGTTAAATGCCTCAATAATTCGGCTGCGCAGTGCTTCTTGACTTTCAGACACACGTGGATGGCACAATAACAAAATACAATAGGTAATAATAGTTTTAAATAACACACAATTTCAAAATACACAATAGTTATGAAGAAAACACTCACACTGGATGGCACAACACGAAATAAATACTTACTATTATAATAGTTGAAAATAACACTATTTAAAAATACATAAAAGTTAATTAGTGTCAATTTCACTCTAAAAAACTATGTCGAATAAAATCTCGATGCGAACATGCGCGCGTGCTCGCGGTCACTGGCGAGCAAACGTCATGCACGTCACGGGGGAATCCCCGAATAGCGAGTGAATATTTGAATGAATACACAGTGCGGCAACGTCGCATTTTACAATTTCTATAGTAGGTAATTAGGTTTTCCATATCTTGAATCAAATCAGGACAAGAAGTTTTTTTGTACTACTAAGGTGGCAGACAAGCACACGGCCCACCTGATAGAAAGTTATTACCGTGGCATATGGATGTATGCAAGACCAATATCCTCTTTGAAGAACCTCATGTTCTAGTCCCTTGGGAGACTCATGGCAGGGAGTTCATTCCACCGCCTGAGTGTACGTGGGATAAAGTTTCTTTCATACCTTACAGTGTACACCGTTTCTAGGAAACAGTTTCAACGGTCCAACACCAAGCTATGCCGCACCATTAAGACCTGGAACTCTCTGCCAGCTCACGTGTTTCCTTCTTCCTACACGCCCGGGTCCTTTAAGCGGGGCGTGAAAAGGCATCTGATGAGGCCGTCAAGCTGAGTGCCACCACTGTTAACATGGTACATGTTTATGATGGTGACCCTCTTTCCGAGACTTTGCCTTTAACTTACCATCAGGCGAGGTGAAGTCAAATTGACGTGTCTGTTATTAAAAAAAAACTCATTGGCGACAGCTACTAGCCGATGGACTCACATGGACAAGTAGGAGTGGTCATAGTGTTCTCCGAAGCTCCGTGACAGCATTTTGGAGATGAAAGACTACAGCGTCCAACTTAGGGTCGTGACTCTTGAGGACTGCGTCGAAACTAGGACAAATCCGGGGAAGCCCGGACGGATGGTAACACTAATAGTAATAAAAATTTTACGACTATCGTTTCTAATGCCGATTACACACTCGCTTACATTTTGTTCTGAATTAAATCTGAATCGTGAATGTAGAAATAAATTTATCTTAAAATTTGTAACAATTTCAAGTCGGTCTTTTCCTGTATGTAAAGTTCAAAGTATTCATGATCAATAAACATAAACACTACTGGTGAAATTATTAAGCATAGGCGGTTTACGGCGGTACATCATCGACCGCGAGGTCGAAAAATCCTGTCTCTGCCTGCCCCTTGACGCGGCCATGCCGTCCGCGCGGAGGTGCGGTGCCTCACACGCGCATACGCATAACCACTCTATGATCGAACCGGTCAATTCCGCGTTAAATACATAGGCGCGCGCTACGCGCGTCTATCGCCGTACCGCGTGGATGTCGAGTGTGAAAGAGTCCTTATACGTAGGCATACAATTGAATGAGAATTTAAAGTTCATTGAAAACTGCTATTCTACAGAGTGTTCACAGCTGATCAAAATTCACTAAAATTAAAACTCTTGTTTTTGACCTTAATACTTGACCGATTTTGTTCAAACTTTGCCCGTTTCATGCTAACAGGGTACCAAGTATGTGGCTTCAATTAATGCCTATATGTCGTATCCATATTGTATAAGTAATAACTTACGGGGGTTCTCTTGTTTGTCAGGTGCATTTTAATTAATATTTCCATTTTTGTGTTATGTGTATGTTTACCACACTCGATGAGGCGTATATAAGGCCTCCTCTTGATTTTTTGTAAATGAGGCTCTTCACGTCTTCTTCTCCGAGCAGTAATGATGCAAAACCTCGCATTATTTTTTTTTAATAAAACTCCTTGTGATAAAGCCAGCTTTGTATTGCGTGATTCTCTCTGTATACGCATCAATATTTGTTTTAACACAAATCTTCGGCGATCTCCACTACGCTATTTTTGGCGGGCTGTGGCCGAGCGACTGCGAAGTAAGAAAATGATAATATCCGTAGGGCGGCAAATTTGTAGGTTAATCTCCCTAACTTAAGGAACTTAACTGAGTTGGATTGTTGATTTTCCAGACAGTGAGTTATCTGTACCAGCTATTAGTTAATTTGTACTATTATGTGAAAAAAGAGTATTTTCGTCGACAAATCATTTGTTGGAGTACATCACTATCATGCTTCTTGTAGTTTCGTGTAGAGTAAAGTAATGAATGAGTGTAACAAATCATTCATGGATTGTGCCAAAACTCGGCACGCTGTCAAATCTATACACTCATTTTCCCAAATGAGAAATAACTTAAATGTTTTGTCTCTTTTTTACAGGCAAAACTGTATATTAGAAAAAAAGAGACAAAGTGATGTTTCATGGTCTGTCTCATGTTTGCCTCATATATGTATAACTAAAATTTGTATATGTTGAATAGGGCCACCCTGTGCATTGTCCAGATATTTTGAACACTTTGTTTGACTAGATACCATTGAGTAGCGTGATTGTGTATATGAAAATGAACACTCTGCTTACTTCCATGTTTCTGGAAGACCGATTGTTAAGATAGTTTGACTACTCTGGATGCTTACAACTTTTTGAGTACTCTAATTATCAATATAATATTGAAATTTTGGTTTTAAGATTATTTTGAGTACTCTACTCGTCAACATTTTTCTGATGCTGACTGTACAAGAAATTATCTAGATGACAAGTGTGTGTAACCTCTACTAAAGAAATATTATTTACTAGCTTTTACCCGCGGCCATTTTCATCTCATGTGACATTGTATTACCTATATTGTTTTGCTTGTTGTCATAATATAAATTCTAATTTTGACATTGCAGTGGTATACAAGACATTGGTTATCGGATTTATTGATATAGGTAAAATTGGTTTAATGGATATTTGTGTATTTTTAATTAAATTTATAATTAAGTACCTACTTATATTTACACGCCTTGAGGCGCAATGTGGCTGTTTAATTCTATATTATGTTGACACCTACTACCCATTTTCGTAAATTAAATAAAAATGATTTGATTTGACTTTAACTACTTTCTCTCTACTTCTAATCTTACCCCTTCACAATCATTTGTCTGCCACATAAGTAGTTAAAAAGAAATAAGTTCGTCCCTCAATACAGATGTACAGCAGTGGAGACCTTGGGATGCTGGAGCAAGGAGGCCACAAGCCTTACAAAAGAAATTGGAAACAGGCTTATAGAAACAACTGGTGACTCCCGTTCCGGAGCGTTCCTGGTGCAAAGGCGTTTTTTTTATCGTGCGATAAATCCCCACGGATACCACCCCCACGGAGCCGGTGGAGGTGGTTATGTCGGTCTCGAACCGACTAAAACGCACGCCGTCTTGGGTCCTTGGTTGCCGAAGGTGAGATTGCCAAAAGCATATCTCTCGCACCCCGGCAGACCCAGGACCATCTCTTTCGAGATGGCCCCCTTCGGTTTGTGGGGACCACAGTGTCCCCATCTAGCCCCGGTTACGGGGAGGCGCACTCTGCGCCGCCGCCGCGGCCTGCTTCTGCTAGGGTGACAGGCGGCTCCACCGGTCACCCTCAGGCCAGCGCTCATGGAGGACGGAGGTCGTTCTGCGACCTCAGACGTCCGGTTCGTCTTCGCTCTGCGCGGGCTTCCCGGGCCCGGAGTTTAGTCCGGACCCGACCGGCCGCCTCCTTCTCGAGCATTACTTGCTCAAGGAGTGGTGCAAAGGCTGGCCATTGCAATCCAGCGTGGCAACGCAGCGAGTGTAATGGACACTTTTGCGCCGGGAACGGTCAGGGGCGGGTTATTTGATTAATTTATTGACTTAATGTATAAATTATATGTTTGAGTAGAACTGTAAAAAAAATACAGTTTTGAACTGACTGGTTTAAATTTAGGTCAATGTTACCATGTAATTGTGATAATGTGTCTAGCAAAAAAATCGTCATTTTAAATAAAGTTTCCTTGTAGATAAACCTCGAATACTTGTATTTTATTTTGATAACCTTGACGAAGACCGTGGATGATATCTTCTAAACCTGACATGCATATATTCACGACTGTAAATCCCCGAAAGGGTAGGCAAAGTGTATTAACACCCTGTACCCGAGTATACCTGCTAGAACCAAGCGTTTCAGTGACTCATTCCTATGCCGCACCACTAAGTAAGACCTGGAACTCCCTGCCAGCTCACGTGTTTCCTTCTTCCTACAGTCCCGGGTCCTTTAAGCGGGGCGTGAAAACGCATCTGATGAGGCCGTCAAGCTGAGTGCCACCACTGTTAACATGGTACATGTTTACGATGGTGACCTTCTTTCCGAGACTTTGCCTTTAGCTTAACATCAGGGGTATGAAGTCAAATTGACGTATTCTTTATAAAAAAAAATATTTCGCTTACTATGATTTTCGATACCATTTTTTTTTCGTGCGGAAGTCCCCTCGGATACCTCCTCTGGATCCGGAATGGGTGGTTATGCCGGTCTCGAACCCGACTAAATCCACATGCCGACTGAGGTTCGTGGTGCTAGGCTAGAGGTGAGATTACCTTCGACATATCCCTCGCATCCCGGCTGACCTATGGCCATCCCTTACGGTCTGGCCCTCCTCGGAAGGGGGGACAATGGTGTCCCCGACTCGCCCCCGGAATGGGGAGGTGCACTTCTCAGCGCGCCGCCTCGATCCCATAAAACTATTATGTCATGGGCTGTATTTTTATGACCTGTTATAACAGCCCGTGTTATAACAGGTTTTCAAAATATCAATTTAACCTATTTCAGTCCACTGCTGGACATAGGCCTCTCTCTGTAGCCTCTCTCGGTAGCTTAGTGGTTAAGGAGTCAGCCTTACGATCGAAAGGTCCCGGGTTCGAATCCTGGCCCACTCCTAGCACAAGCAATTTATCTTAGTTGGAGGGGTTAGAGGGAATATTAGTAATTTTAAAAAAAATGTGCTTGAAAAATAGGTGTTAAATATTCCACAATAGGTAGGTATCTACTCATCAATTACAACGGCATACACTAAAGAAATATATCTGTAACTCATATAGTGTAACTCTTAATGCGTTTCATAGAATACATCTACTTACCAAGTTTCAACAGAATAGGCTTTATAGTTTCGGAGAAAAGTGGCTGTGTCATACGGACGGACAAATAGACAGACAGACATGACGAATCTATAAGGGTTCCGTTTTTTGCCATTTGGCTACGGAACCCTAAAAAGACTTTATTATTATATAATTGGCCTCGCTTCTCGGCTTCGCTTAAGGTATACTTCGAAACTTAATATCACTCCTTTGAGCTATAGACGCTGCTTCTGTGTTGTCAAAACTAACTTAAATACGCTAAAAATACTCTTTTTTTTCCGTGCAGAAATCCCCTCGGATACCTCCCCTACCGGAGCTGGAAGGGGAGGTTATGTCGGACTCGAACCGACTAAAATCGCACGCCGACTGTGGATCGTGGTGCTAGGCCGGAGGTGAGGTTGTCATCGACATATCCCTCGCACCCCGGCTGACCCAGGGCCATCCCTTACGGTCTGGCCCTCCTCAGGAGGGGGGACAACGGTGTCCCCAAATCGCCCCCGGAAAGGGGAGGCGCGCTGTACAGCGCGCCGCCGCCGTGGCCTGCTTCTGCTGGGGTGACAGGCGGCTCCACCCGCCACCCCCAGGCCCGCGCTCATGGGGGACGGAGGTCAGTCAGTGCCCTCCGACGCCAGAGTTGCCTGCGCGCGCGGGCGGCGCGATCCGCGAGTCTTTCTCGCTCGCGCCGCCTCTCCCCGCTTGAAAAACCCGTGACTGTAAGCGGAAGGAAACACGTATGCGGGCAGAGCAGAGCCAGCTCTTTATCGCGCGTTAGAGCAAAGAGCCCTCAAACCGTTTAGTGCGAGATGGTATGGATTCCACCGTGTGTGGATGGCACCGCAGACCAGCACGTGTTGTTCTGGATAGGAAGGGAGAGGGTGGGATCAGTTGAAATAACTCCTCAGAACACTCGTCGTGGTAGACGCGTTAGAAAACGGCCAGAGAGGCAACGTCTCTATGCAACTGCAGAGGTTCCAAGGTGTTGGTAACCTCAGGATCGCCTATGATACGAACTGCACGTCGCTGCATTCTGTCAAGAGCGTCTAACAGGTATTGCGCGGTACCATCCCAGAGATGAGAACAATATTCCACATAAGAGCGAATCTGTGTCTTGTACAAAAGACACCGCTGCTTCACCCTGATCAAGATCCCGAGTTTGCGCGACGCTTGTAAAGTTGTCGTGTCTGTACAGTGGACATTATATACACTATTTGAAATATCCTTGGGTTCTGTTATTATAACTTTTGCCCGCAACTCCACCTGCATGGATGTCGGTTTTCGTGTTCAAACATAGCATAGATTCTTTCCCAAGGTCTAATCTACCCTTGTATCAAATTTCATCAAGACTGGTTTAGTGGTTTAGACGACTTTCGGAATTTTTGTCTGTTTGTCTGTTAGTCTGCCATGTACGCAAAAACTACTGAACGGATTTTGACAAGGTTTTTTTATATGAAAGGGGTTGTTCAGACTTAAAATTATACGTATATTTGGTCGCAATCCGTTGAGTAAAAGCAGAGATATAACCAAAAGTCGCGTTATCTGACATTCACGCGGTCGGAGCCGCGGACATGAGCATGTTCATAAATATAGCTTTATTACAATGATAGATAATACCCAAAATGACACATCTAACGACAACTTAACTTTGTAGTGACGTCTAGCGAGTAATTTATTTTAGTTCACGAACCATTATTCGTATCTGTCTTGTTAAAGTTTTTTAAATACGTCGAAGTCTTGTGAATATAGAATTATAATCAGTATATGTCTTCGTAAAGGCATGAGTTTGAAGCTGACCGCATACAGCAGCATACATAATGCAACAGATACCGCATACCGTGAAATATACTTGAATGTGAATATTATTTACTGTATTAATTCATTACGGTTTCTTAATGATGCAGTTTACCCGCATTGAAGTTTAACAAGTGATGTATATCAAAATAAAAATGAAAATATTATGTAGGTGCTTACTTTTATATTCAGAATTCAGTCTATTTATATATCCGCGTGGTGACGGAGAAATAAATACACGTATGACCACCCTCTTGTCGTTGTCAAACCAACATCTGCTATGTACATTTTTTATAATTTTGCCATTTTCGAAAAACATCGGAAAAAAAGATTTTCGAATTTTAAAGTTAGCATTAAAAATGCTATAAAAGGTTCAGTCAAATTTTACCATTTTGACAATAATTGCGAGTGGTTTTTGACAAATTGCGACTGGTTATGAACCAATCTATTGTATTAAAGAACGGCTATGTGTTTATAAGTACTATACGACGCTAAGCAAATATGCTATGCGGAGTAACTAGAACATTGTCAAATAAAATTTGGTAAGTGAAAATGCACATAGAAGATTTTGGTTTGACAATGACCAAAATGACACATCTAACGACAACTTAACTTTGTAGTGACGTCTAGCGAGTAATTTATTTTAGTTCACGAACCATTATTCGTATCTGTCTTGTTAAAGTTTTTTAAATACGTCGAAGTCTTGTGAATATAGAATTATAATCAGTATATGTCTTCGTAAAGGCATGAGTTTGAAGCTGACCGCATACAGCAGCATACATAATGCAACAGATACCGCATACCGTGAAATATACTTGAATGTGAATATTATTTACTGTATTAATTCATTACGGTTTCTTAATGATGCAGTTTACCCGCATTGAAGTTTAACAAGTGATGTATATCAAAATAAAAATGAAAATATTATGTAGGTGCTTACTTTTATATTCAGAATTCAGTCTATTTATATATCCGCGTGGTGACGGAGAAATAAATACACGTATGACCACCCTCTTGTCGTTGTCAAACCAACATCTGCTATGTACATTTTTTATAATTTTGCCATTTTCGAAAAACATCGGAAAAAAAGATTTTCGAATTTTAAAGTTAGCATTAAAAATGCTATAAAAGGTTCAGTCAAATTTTACCATTTTGACAATAATTGCGAGTGGTTTTTGACAAATTGCGACTGGTTATGAACCAATCTATTGTATTAAAGAACGGCTATGTGTTTATAAGTACTATACGACGCTAAGCAAATATGCTATGCGGAGTAACTAGAACATTGTCAAATAAAATTTGGTAAGTGAAAATGCACATAGAAGATTTTGGTTTGACAATGACGCTAAGTCGTGTCGTTATATAAAATACGCATATGATATCACTGCGACAGAATTTTACTCATTCCTATGCCGCACCACTAAGACCTGGAACTCCCTGCCAGCTCACGTGTTTCCTTCTTCCTACAGTCCTTTAAGCGGGTGTGAAAAGGCATCTGATGAGGCCTTCAAGCTGAGTGCCACCACTGTAAACATGGTACATGTTTACGATGGTCACTCTTTCCACGATACGCTATGTGTGCTGCTGCGATCTGCGGTCATCTACAAATCCGTACCTTAAGTAGTAGTAAATCAGTCTACTTACTACATAAATTGCTTTTAAAACGAATATCATTTACGCTAATTCATAGTCATGACAAATAACCTAGGTGACATAATAAATGACTTCCTTACAAGGTTATGTCGTGCTGCAAAGTAATACGAATGAGATCCAATAAGATTGGAAATATATTTGAGTTGATTTGGTCTTAACAGAGCTCAGCTCGAAGTCCGGGGTTCGCTTTATATTAACACTAGCTGTTGCCCGCGGCTCCGCCCGCGTGGATATCGGTTATCGCGACCAAACATAGCCTATGTCCTTTCTCAAGGTCTAATCTACACCTATACCAAATTTAATAGAAATCGGTTCAGGGGTTTAGGTGTGAATGCGTAACATACAGAGAGACAGAGTTACTTTCGCATTTATAATATTAGTATGGCTGATGGTAAGCTAAAGGCAAAGTCTCCGAAAGAGGGTGATCATTACAAACATGTACTATGTTAACAGTGGTGGCACTCAGCTTGACGGCCTCATCAGATGCCTTTTCACTCCCCGCTTAAAGGACCCGGGACTCTAGGAAGAAGAAAACGTGAGCTGACAGGCAGTTCCAGGTCTTATGAGGCACCGAACCGCTTGGTGAAACGCTCCGGGGATAAAGGCGTGATTATATGTATGTGGTGCCGTGACCGGAGTTACCATATAAATATATATATAGACTTGGAACTCCCTGCCAGCTCACGTGTTTCCTTCTTCCTACAGTCCCGGGTCCTTTAAGCGGAGCATGAAAAGGCATCTGATGAGGCCGTCAAACTGAGTGCCACCACTGTTAACATGGTACATGTTTACGATGGTGACCCTCTTTCCGAGACTTTGCCTTTAGCTTAAAAAGGCGAGGTGAAGTCAAATTGACGTGTCCTGTATAAAAAAAAATATCTATGGCTAATACCTTGTAATGTGAGATATCCAAGGTCGCATAAAAACTATAGCGGAAGTCATATTCTCCAAGGTGTCTCAGGTACTATGTGTAATTCTAATTACACGCTCCATTACAGAAAAGGAAGATAACACCAGGAAAAAATGCAACAGCCATTTGGAATTTAATGGTGAAGAGAAAGGTCTTAACTAAAAAACAAAAACTTTAAATTTACATTTGAATGAAATTTTATAGCATTTCTCCAAAAATGATATGAAATTCGTTCTCAGCATACTCAAAGACCCATTAGATCATACCCATATTGCAATTTTATTACTAAGGCGCGGCGGCCATGTTGGATTCCAAAAATGACTTTGCCTTTATGTTCATTATTTTATTTTCACCATATTACGCCTTTACTACGCGATTGTACCACAACCACAGGGACCAGAGTAAATTACAAAAATAAATAATAATTTAATTATAAAAAAGATCAAGGGTCGAGGGGTACCTCAAAATTGTGAAGGGACGAATGGGCACATGGCACGAATTCTAAGGGACCAGCGGGTGCTAACCCATAATTTATGCTAACTTTTAAATTTTAAATACATCGGGAAAAAGAAAAAAGGCGGATATAAAGAGAAGGGAAATTTGAAGTGATTCTGGTGTCACTCAATAGCTCAGTTGGAAGAGCATTCCCCCTGTAAGATCGTGGGTTCAAGTGCCACTTGAGTCCTTCTTTTTCCCGATGTATTTCGAATATAAATTTACAGTCAACATCAGTCTCAAAATAATATTAATACCAAGTTAAATTATATATCTTAGACCCACGGAGGACAGAATATGTTTAAGTAACGGTGATGCCCCATTGATATTTCTCCTAATAAAAACGCGCGCCGAATGCGGGTGGGAAGAGAGACGCGCGGGGTGTCAAAAGTCGAAGGACGTCATAGTTATAACGTTCCTACCGAATGAGTTTTTTTTTATTTTATTTTTTTATATAGGACACGTCAATTTGACTTCACCTCGCCTGATGTTAAGCTAAAGGCAAAGTCTCTGAAAGAGGGTCACCATCGGAAACATGTACCATGTTAACAGTGGCGGCACTCAGCTTGACGGCCTCGTTAGATGCCTTTTCACGCCCCGCTTAAAGGACCCGGGACTGTAGGAAGAAGGAAACACGTGAGCTGGCAGGGAGTTCCAGGTCTTAATGGTGCGGCATAGGAATGAGTCGCTGAAACGCTTGGTTCTAGCTGGTATACTCTGCACCGTATATGGGTGGTATCTTAGCCCTGCACGTGTCGTCTTGTGTAGGAAAGGAGAGGGTGGGACTAATTGGAAGAGCTCGTCAGAACATTCACCGTGGTAGAGACGGTAGAATAAGAAGTCCATTTGACGTTTGGATGGCACGCGACTCGGTTGCCTTGATAACTCCGCTATCATTTCCTACTCCACGCTTAGACCTAAATCAAATCACAAGATATAAAAGGCCTTGACGCGCGGGGATTGTTTTGTAATAATCTATACTTGGTGAATTTGAGCTCGTCCACCGCAGTAGCACCCCGTGATATCTTTAAAACACATCTAAAAAACGTGTTATGTGCGTATAGAACACATTTTGAGTCCAAGATATATGAATCATGCTATATTAAGAGCGAATCAAACTATTTTATACTAGCTTTTGCCCGCGGCTCCGCCCGCGTGGAGGTCGGTTATCGCGACAAAACAAAAAGCCTATGTCCTTTCTCAAGGTATAATCTACCCCTATACCAAATTTCATCAAAATCGGTTCAGTGGTTAAGGCGTGAAAGCGTAACATACAGACAGACTGACAGACAAACAGACAGAGTTACTTTCGCATTTATAATATTAGTATGGATTTGTTTGAACTAAAGGTGTTACCCTGTTACCTGTCAGTATACTACCGTCTCTTTAACATGGTGAATGTTCTGATGAGATCTTCCAATAAGTCCCACCCTCTCCTTTCCTACACAGGACCACACGTGCAGGGCTAAAATGCCATCCGTATACGGTGCAGAGTATACCTGCTAGAACCAAGCGTTTCAGTAACTCATTCTTATGCCGCACCACTAAGACCAGGATCTCCCTGCCAGCTCACGTGTTTCCTTCTTCCTATAGTCACGGGTCCTATAAGCGGGGCGTGAAAGGCATCTGATGAGGCCGTCAAACTGAGTGCCACCACTGTTAACATGGTACATGTTTACGATGATGACCTCTTTCCGAGACTTTGCCTTTAGCTTAACATCAGGAGAGGTGAAGTCAAATTGACGTGTCCTTTATAAAAAAAAACCTGAACAGGTGAAACTTACCGTATTTGCCGACGATACCAACGCAATCGTACCGGCAGTCTAATATTAGGTCTCTCAATGAAATAGCCGTTTTGTATGACAAAAATTAAATTTTTCATGTATTTTTTATTATTATTATTATTATTTTTTTTTTATACAGGACACGTCAATTTGACTTCACCTCGCCTGATGTTAAGCTAAAGGCAAAGTCTCGGAAAGAGGGTCACCATCGTAAACATTTACCATGTTAACAGTGGTGGCACTCAGCTTGACTGCCTCATTAGATGCCTTTTCACGCCCCGCTTAAAGGACCCGGGACTGTAGGAAGAAGGAAACACGTGAGCTGGCAGGGAATTCCAGGTCTTAGTGGTGCGGCATAGGAATGAATCACTGAAACGCTTGGTTCTAGCAGGTATACTCTGCACCGTAAATGGATGACATCTTAGCCCTGCACGTGTCGTCCTGTGAAGGAAAGGGGAGGGTGGGACTAATTGGAAGAGCTCGTCAGAACATTCACCACACATATTTGTATTAATCGAAGTAATCACCTATGCAATCGATGCATCTTTGCGAACGCAGTGACAGTTTATTGATGCCCTTCTTACGATCTTCAAAGGCTTTTGTACTGCCTCTCGGGTATAGAATTTTTTCCCGCCAAAAAAATGATCCAAATTCTGAAAAAAGTTGTAGTCTGTAGGCGCAAAGTCTGGTGAGTAGGGAGGATGTCGGAAAGCTTTCAACCCCAGTTTTTGCAACGTGGAGACCGTCTGCAATTCCCGTTTCGCGGTGTTTGTAGTTAAACTCCTCCGAAACAGCTTGACCGATTCTCATGAAATTTTGTTTGCATATTGGGTAGGTCTGAGAATCGGACAAAATTTATTTTTCATTCCCCTAAATGTTAAGGTGCAACGGGAACGGGGTCTGACGCCACGAGGGTAGGAAAAAATTGGCGGTACGAAGTTCGCTGGGTCAAGATTTTTTGGCACTGGAGCATCTCAACGAATGGTTCACATTAAACTGCCTTAAAATAAACGGCAGCAATACGTCAGCCTTTTTGCCAACTGAATAAACATATTTACTTGAATCGGTTGTCAATTCTGTTCTCGATCATTTAAGAACAGGTGCAACCCCATCACAACAAACAAAAGCACGATTTCTTGTTTATATTGTTACGAATGTGACGTAACATGTCAAAGCATTGGAACGATAAATTCGAACTTATTGTCAATAGCAGCTGTGACTGAGCGGTTTAGACCTCGCCTGCCAAAAAGAAGGTCGACGGTTCGAATCCCGGTGTCACGATATGTGGTTTTTGTGTTTTTCTAATTTATGTAAATATCTTTATTTGGTAAAGGTATCAGAAGATTCTATATTTAAATTCTTCTAGTTATTAGCAGAACATTCTGGAAGAATAAAAATGAGAAACGAAATGAAGATCAAAAATATAGTTTAGCTCTTCTAGGAGAGCATAGAAAGTTCTAGAGAAATAGTAAAATGAATATCGAAAAGACGATCGAAATTAAGGGTATAAAAGGAGCTGTCAGAGCCGTGAAAGGACAGTTAAATGTGGGAGTTCAAAGTGAACAGAAGAAGAAGAAGTAGAAGGAAAAAGGAAGAAAAGTGAGAAAATAATGAAAAGTACAAGTAAAGTGCAGTAATTGTGCAGTCGCGCTGTGAGTGTCGTGAAAGTGCAGTGACCGTGCAGTACAGTCGCACTGTGAGTGTAGCGAATAAGACTGAAGTGCAGTAGTGCAACGTGTGGTACAGTCGCGTCCTGAAGTGTCGCGTTCAAAGTTTGGCTGTTGGGGTGAAAATAAAGCGGTCTCACATACGAAGGTGTTTGTTTCCAATCCCGTTACCCGTCTCCCGTAACAATATCTTTGATTATTAATATATCGTTTATGTATGAAGGCCATGTGGGTAACAAATGCCTGGCAATGGCGCCCCCACCGGGTCCAGATAGAAGGAGTAGGCCCAAGAAGTGCTGGCTTGGCATCGTGGAGGGTGACATGCGTGCAAACGGTCTCACTACCTTGAACGCCCAAGATCGTGCGAAGTGGAGGAGGAAGAGCCGGAAGGCGGACCCAGAGCTCCGAGGGCACCGTGGCCTCGGATGCAATCAGGACTAACGTCTTTATGTTGATGATGATGTATGAAGTACAAGAGGAGGTTATATGAGAGGATTGATGACAGTGGAGGAAGCTCGTGAAGTATGTAAGAATAGAGACAAATGGTTGTGGGCTGTTGGCTCTGCCTGTAAAGGCAACGCCACAAAATAAGTCCCGCGATAAAACTCGGAACTAAAAATGACAACGCCGCCAACTGTTTGTTGATTGGTTGGGGCCATGACAGGTTGGTTTAAAGTTGCCAGCACATTTTTTTTTATGTTCGAAATACATCGGGAAAAGGAAACGGTCAAGTGGGACTTGAACCCACGACCTTTCCCTTACAGGGGGAATGCTCTTGCAACTAAGCTATTGAGTCACACCTGAATCACTTCAAATTTCCCTTCTCTTTATAGGTTTATAGGTCGTGGGTTCAAGTCCCACTTGAGCGCTTTGTTTTCCCGATGTATTTCAAACTTAAAAAGTTAGCATAGTAAATGCTATAAAAATTTTATTCAAACATTTTTTTATGTTAAGCTAATCAGAAATATGCACCAAAGTCAGCCCGTCAGGTTTTTTTTAAAGAGAATATTAGAACCGAAGCTACTAATATTCCCTCTAACCCCTCCAACTAAACTAAATTGCTTGTACTAGGAGTGGGTTCACGTCGGTAGGGTAATGACCAGGATTCGAACCCGGGACCTCTCGATCGTAAGGCCGACTCCTTAACCACTAAGCTACCGACGCTTCTCTTACCACCTAACCTGCTCAGTTCCAAAGACCACCAATTTAGATTGTCAGGGCAGCTTGACTCGACTGAGTCCCATTTAGGGAGACGCTGAGGACTGCCTCCACCGATTTTAGGACATCATCGAAAGAGGAAACTTCCTCTGGACAAAACCAAGTTAGGGTGGTTCGCAGAATTACGCGATCTTCGGAAGAGCGAAGCATATGCGCAATAAAACAATCGCAACGTGCGCGGAGAGTCCTTTCAGACGTTCGTGAGCTGCAAGAATTAATTTTATATAGAAACAAATAATATTAATACGCTGATAAATAAATATGTTTGTACATCAAATAAAATATCCATAATGGGCTTAAACAATCAATAGTGTAGTTACAAGTGCTATTTTAGTTGTTATACCTAACACAGCTGAAAGTGTATAATAAAATAATAGAGCAGCGTGTGTTAATGAACAGACACAATAAAAGTTTATTTTATACTGTATAGTATTTGCAACACATATTTATTTCTTTATGTTTTCCAACTACTTTATAATATAAAAAAGTTTGACAATATGTTGAAATGTTTGGATACTAGCTTATTAGGTAGTTGCTACTAAATTATGGTTGAACGGATCAGAAGATCTACACGGCCCGCCTGATGGAAAGTGGTTACCGCGGCCTATGGACGTATGCAACACCAGGGGCGTTACACACGTGCTGCCTATCCTGAAGAAACTTCTAATGCCCTTCTTGAAGAACCCCATATTGTAGTCGCTAGGGAAAACCACGGCAGGGAGTTCATTCCACAGCTTAAGCGTGCGTGGGATGAAGTTCCTTTCATACCGCACGGTGCGCACCGTATTCGGGTGCAATGTGTGAGGATGAATTTCCTGCCTATGGCAAGCTGTATTTTTTTTTATCGTGCGCAAAATCCCCACGGATACCACCCCCACGGAGTCGGTGGAGGCGGTTATGTCGGACTCGAACCGACTAAAACGCACCCCGTCTTGGGTCCTTGGTTGCCGGAGGTGAGATTGCCGAAAGCATATCTCTCGCACCCCGGCAGACCCAGGACCATCTCATTCGAGATGGCCCCCTTCGGGTTGTGGGGACCACAGGGTCCCCATCTAGCCCCGGTTACCGGGAGGCGCTTTACGCCGCTGCGGAAGGGATAGGGCTGTTCTCCATCCGACAGTAAGCATACAGCCCATGACCAAGTGCCCACTTGACGGCAATAGGCTCGCCTCCTATTACGTGGGACCGAAAATTATAGTTGGCATGTGGGTGTTAATACACCTCTGCCTAACCCTTCGGGGATTTACAGGTTTGAGCATAATGTATATCTTACTAAATTATGGTTGAACTAGCTTTTGCTCGCGGCTCCGCCCGCATGGATGTCGGTTATCGCGACCTAACATAGCCTATGTCCTTTTTCAAGCTCAAACCTATTCCCATACCAAATTTCATGACAATCGGTTCAGTGGTTTTTTCGTGAAAGCGTAACATACAGACAGACCGACAGACAGACAGACAGAGTTACTTTCGCATTTATAATATTAGTATGGATGGATCTGGAAATCCACGCGGACGTAGCCGCGGGCAACAACTGGTATATCATATTTTTGCCCGCGGCTCCGCTCGCGTGGATGTCGGTTATCGCGACCAAACATAGCCTATTTTATTTATTTTATTTTTAATCTTTATGCACAAAATATATGTACAAAGGCCGTGCGTATTTTCTGCCAGTCAACCTTTGGGTGATGCAGAGATTTGTCAAAGTAGGTGTTCGAAGTATTGATCTAATAGGTACTTACGGTATCCATATCCATACTTACTAATATTATAAATGCGAAAGTAACTCTGTCTGTCTGTATGTTACGCTTTCACGCCTAAACCACTGAACCGATTTTGATGAAATTTGGTATAGGGATAGGTTAGACCTTGAGAAAGGACATAGGCTTTGTTTAGTCGAGACACGCCCGATGTGTTTAAAATTTCCCATCTTATACGTCTGTAAGGCGACGGTGGAGTCATCTATCGATTTTCTTACGAACTATCGGAATCAATGAATGATGGGAAACAATCATTTTTAAACATTGATTTTTGATAACTCCGCCCAAACAATTGAATGAATTTTTACAGCATGAAATATGCCAACTATACAAATCGAATACATAGGGAAAAAGAAGCTGAATTGGTCAAGGCATTCCCCCTGTAAGGGAAAGACTGCGAGTTCGAGTCCCGCCCGAGAAGATTTTTTTTCCATATGTATTCGATTATCCTCCTTCCTTCGGCAGTCGGGTGAAAAAGAAAGAAATTGAATTAAAATATGAATTAACGCCATACTCTAATTGTTTTTTACTCGACGAGTGTACTCGACACAAACCACGGAACGGAACAATAAATCGTAGTTTTATTTGCACGCGTGTTGTGTAGGGGTGGTTGCACCTGCTCCCCATTGTACGTGTAGGTATCGATGACCGATTCACGATTGATAAACATATCTATTCAGTCAGCGAAACGGCTGAGGTATATAAGGACCAAGATTGTTACATCCCATATCACTATCACTTTATTGCTTCAAGGAGTTAAGTGCTATTCGGTTCCAACAGGTACGTGGTCTTCTCTTTTCAAAAATATAGTTATAAGGAAAATATGTTTTGTCTATTGCATAAAACCAAGAAACTCCGGCCACACCTTTCAATCAAAGTGTTGACGGGGGCGATTGTACAATTAAAATTTGTAAGTCGACGTGGCGGTACTCAAATCGACTTTTTCAACGACTCGACTTAAGTAAAGCCAACAAGACGAGAGAAAAAAGGTAAACAAAGCGACCATTACTGAGTTATTTATTTTCTCTGTCCTTGTCGCACATGTCACACGTATACGCGAAATTGACCGAGTGATAGCTGTCGTTGCGTGTTTCGTAGTACAGGAAAGTTGTCAGGACAGCGGTTCTAAACTGTCAGATCCGCCATCTTATGAGCGGGGTGCGGGTTGGGTAACCTCCACGTTGGCCTTTCCGTTTCTTCCCCCTTTGGACTGCGGTCCTGGGGAGCGGAAGCGGAGGGGCTGGTGCATCCTGGACAACGGCTAACAGACTCCCACCTTGGGAGTTCTGTTGGCCGTTGACGAATAACCCAACGGCCGACCTCATTGTACGAGGAGGTCGTGGGATGGCGGGCTTGCAAGGCCCGCGGGAAGGGATCCGTAGGATCCCTTCTATTCAAACAGCCCTTTTGAGGGCTAGCTGACCCAGAGGGGGTCGTGGGATGGCGGGCCTGCAAGGCCCGCGGGAAGGGATCCGTAGGATTCCTTCCATTCAAACAGCCCTTTTGAGGGCTAGCCGACCCAGACGGGGTCGCGGTGTGGCGGGGCTTCAAGGCCCGCGGAGAGAGATCCGGTTCCCGCTAGTCGCTCCCAGTATCCCTCTGCTCTCAGAGGGGACAGGGGAGAGGCAAGGGTTCCGTGAGATCTAGGGACGGGTTGGCCCACTGCTCGCGCAGGGGCTGACAGGCACTCGTGCCACCGTCGGTGTTGGGAGAGTTGGCTGCTCCCCCGCGTCGCGTAACCTCCTAGATATCGACAACGACCTGAGTGCTAGCCACACTCGGTACGCCGGTATCCTGGAGGCCGCGGGGCTTGCCTTAATTGGCCGGCCCGCGACAAGGAAAAGTCTTAAAAACCCGACAGCGAAGTCGTTTAAAACCTGTGGACACCAGGGGACCTCCACAGTATGTACCCCGCTTCTCGGAAAGAGCGTCACCCGGGAAGTGTAACCTTTCGTCTCATGCTCGTGGGAACCTTTATGCATACCTTAAATAAACATAAAACCCCCCCCTTACCAAGCGAAACAGACTGCGCGGAGGTCGCGCAGCGCCATGACGCGGAGGTCGCGTCACCAACTGCGGCGGTGTCGGAAAACTTCGACACCGCCACCGAGAAGAGCAGGGCGAACAGCCCGGTGGGTCTGCAGACCCGAAAATCTGCACGGAGGAGGAATGGCGGCAAGAAGGCTGCTCCTCCTCCACGGAGGACTGAGTCGGATGCAGCCGTCACCTTGACCGACTCGTCCTCCAACGAGGAGCCCAACAACGGCGGCAGCGAGGACTCCCCCCCGCCCAAGGTTGCGATGGTCGGTCGGGGGAAGACGCGGGGTGGCAAGAGGCCCATCCCCCAAACGCCCTCCTCTCGGGCCCCGGCCCTGAGAGACGCCGTAGCGCCGCCGAGTCCCTCCACCTCGGCGGCGCCCACGCCCATGCCCCGTACCGACCCTACTTCTAGGGAGGTACTGCAGGCCCTGGAGGAAGTGATAGGGACCCGTGCTGGGTCTATGGGGCCGGAGGAAGTCCGGCTGCGACGGGCGACGACGCGCCTTATCGAGGAGTTCGGCCTGCTCAGAGCGGAGCTGGTTGGGTCGCGGAACGAGCGGGCTCAGCTAGGCAGACGACAGGTCGAGCTAATCGATGCCTCGGAGCGGCAGGCGGCAGAGTACCGCAAAGAGATGACCAAGATGGCGGCCGAGTTTGCGAACCTGCAAAAGGTCGTCGCCGGGCTGCCGGAGGGGCGCGTCACGCGGTCGGCACGGCGGAAGCCGGTCGCGCAGCCGGCAGAGCCGAAGTCGTCGGCTCGGCTGGCTTCGCCGGTGCGGTCGCCGGTGCGGTCGCCCGTGCGGTCGAGGTCGCCGCTGCGGCTGGAGGCACCGGTGCAGCCGGAATTGCCACCGTCACCGCCTGTCCGACCGCAGCCGCCGGTGCAGCCTACGGACCCATTGGCGGCAGTCGTAGCGGCTCTGGCCGCCATGGAAAGGCGGCTGGAGGCGGCGCAGGCGGCGCAGGAGGCGCGGCAGGCGGCGCACGACAAAGTGCGGATTGGAGTCCATCATGGACTCTATCCGCCGTCCGCCCCTGGCGTCGCCTACAGGGTATGCCGGAGCAGTCAAAAGGGGTCGCCCAATAGCGACGCGGACCCCACAGGAGTCGACCAGCAGCGCATCCGCTGTGCCATCTGCTCCGGCCGCTGCCGCTGCCACTACTGCTGCGCAGGGCGCTCAGCCCAAGGGCAAGGGAAAGGGGAAGGGCAAGGGGAAGACGTCCTCTGCCCCAGCCCCAGCCCCAGCCCTGGCTCTAGCCTCAACCTCGGCCCCGGCCCCGATCGCCTCCACAAGCTCCGCACCGGCGGGGGGCTGGGAGGTAGTCGGTGAGTCGAGGAGAAAGCGGAACGCCAAAAGAAAGGCAGCCAAAAAGGCCAGAAAGGCTGAGGCTGCTGCGAAGGGAGCGCCGGGAAGGTTGCGCATCCCCCGCACAACGGCCGTCGTCCTGACGTTGACGCCGGAGGCTGCGGAGAGGGGCGTGCAATACCCGGATCTGGTGAGGAGGGCCAGAGGCCTCATAGATATGAGGTCTCTTAAACTGGCGAAGCCCCTCCAAGTCACGGAGACTCGGACGGGTGCCCGCCTCATCCAGGTCCCTGGCGCTGCCAGCGGTCCCCAGGCTGATGCCATAGCGGCTCAGCTAAGGGAGACGCTGGATGCAGCCGACGTCCGGGTGTCCAGGCCCACCAAGTGCGCAGAACTGCGTATTTCGGGCTTGGACGACTCCATCACGGCCGAAGAGATTCGGGCCACCGTGGCGGAGGCCGGGGGCTGCCCCCTGGAGGCGGTTAAGGTCGGAGCGATTCGCTACGGCCGTCGCGGACAGGGGGCGGCAGTTGTCGGCTGCCCCATCGCAGTTCGACTGTTTTGCGGTCGGATGTGTTTTAGTGCGCTCCGTAGATTTTATTTTTGTTCAGTGGGTTTTTCTGAGTTTTTGGGGAAAATTATTACACGAACGGGTTGGTGTGGTCACCGGGCACCCCGGAAAATATTTTTCCCCCAAAAATATCTGTGATTTTTGGAGATTTCGTGTGATTTAAGTTGTGCTGTGATAGCGGACACGTGTTGTATGTGATTTGTGTTAATTTAAGTGTTTTGTTGCTGATCTGGGTTTGAACAACCCAGAAAAGGATTTTGTATTGCGCAGTAAGTAATATTTCAGCAATTAATTCAGTGATTGTCGTGTAATTCAGGTTAAGCGAGCTCGCGGTTAACCTCACTTTGAGGTTAGCACGCGGGCACGTTTTTTCCATCTGACGTTTACGTCAGTGGAACTGACACACCTGTGACATAAGTGACATTTCACTACTGTGTTTAGAACTAAGGTGTTTGTGTGGACATCTAGTTCCCTCGTCTTACTTTGTCTTTATTTTTAAATTTTTTTTTTTATATTGTGTACCATTTATTACTCCTGGGTCTCGGTCCTAGTGAGGGAAGGTTGACAGCTGTCAACTGTGCCTGACGCTTGCGTTTGGCAGGTGACAGCTGTCAGTTTGACAACTTGACACTGACGCAGTGGGTAACGTCAGGTGTGTGGCACTGACGTTTGATTGATAGCTGACATCTGTCAGCTTCAATTGACGTCTTAGGTTGACGTCTAGGCGTCTGTTTGACGGCTGACAGCTGTCACTCAGCGCCTGGCGTTGACAGGTGCGTTTGGTGACTGCGGTGTCCGTGGCAGGGACGCCCGCGGTAGGTGCCAATTATTTTACCTGCATATTTTTATTTTTTTTTCTTTAATTTTTTGTATTATAATTTTTTTTTTATTTTGTTTTGTATCATTATTGTTGATAATCGGGTACCATGGCGGACGACGAGGACCTTCGTCGCCAGCAGCAACTCCTCGCGGAGGAGCTGGCCCGAAGGAAAGAGGACCTCAGGTGCCTGGAGGAAATAGTGGGTGAGGCTTCGGCCGGATCACCCGCAGTTTTCGCGCCGAGAACCTCTTTGGCCCGAACCCCGCCACATTCTGCTATGCAGGATAATGCGGGATCCATCATGGCAACCCCAGCCGCAGGTCCGCAAGAAGGGAGTGGCAAGAGAATGCTGAGCTCTCCCGAGGAGGTCCAAGAGGCCATCCGAAGGAGGGTTACGGCCAAAAAGTCTTCGGCCCCCCCCATTGGTGGCATTCTGACCACCACCCCCGCTCCGTCTCGTCCACATCCTGTGGTGGATGCGGTTGGTGCGTCTGGTCCCCCCCCTTTTGCTCTTCCCCGTAATAAGGAGGAGATTATTGAGGCGGTTCATGTGGCGGTTCGAAAGATCTCCACAGTGGTGACCGCACCCAACAAATTGAATATAGGTGATAAAAGCACCATTGCCGGCTATGGGCAGGATATAATAGCACTAGTGGCCCAACTTACGGTCAGGCTGGCTGAAGCCGAGAGGGAAGTAAGCGTAGCCAAACTGGCGGTGCTTGAATCTGCACGTGTAGGACCCACTAACACACCACAGGGGGCCAATGAGCCGATAACTGTGGGGCCGTCCTACGCGAACGCGTTGAAGAGGCCGACCGGCAAGCCGCCACTACAAGTGCCGCATCAGGGGCCTGCCGTTATATTTTACCCGAACCGGGAAGATATAAAAACCAGTGAGGACACCAAAAGGGTCCTCCAAGAGGCCGTTAAGCCGAGCGATGCGGGAATACGGATCACGCAGGTACGCAGAGTGGGTAACTCCGGGGTGGTGGTGAGGACTGCCACACCGGAGGCAGTTACACTGCTGAAGCAATCGGTCCCTCCCGGGCTTAGGGTTGCTGAACCCAAGGCCCGACTCCCGCGGGTGGCCCTCAGGTTCCTGCGTGCCGACCCTACCCCGGAGGAGCTGATTAAAGAGCTGCACCGGGTTAACCTCGCCGATAACCCCGTGTGGTCACTTGATCGGTTCCAGGGGGAATGCAAGTTTGCCGTCAAGAAACAACTGGGTACTAAATTCCTCGTTGTCTTGGAGTGCACCAGGGCCGCCCGTGATGCTCTCATCGCTCTGGGGCGTGTGTACGTGGGTTGGGACGAGGCCGAGGTCACGGACCACATTAGGTCTACGTGCTGCTCGAAGTGTCAGCAGTACGGGCATCCCGAGAAATACTGCCGGGCAAAGGAAATGACTTGCGGGAAATGCGGGGATAATGGGCACACCAATAAAGAGTGTCAGTCCAAGACACAGTGTTGCGCCACCTGCAAACGATTTAAGCGCAAGGATGCCGCTACACACGCCACTGCCGCACCAAATTGTCCGGCACGCCAACACGCGGAAGCGTTGGCCGCCAATATGATCCAATATGGATAGGGATCTCCAGTTAAAGATTGGTCAGCTGAATCTACAGGGTATGGAGGCTGCCACCACTGAACTGCTAGCTAGTCTTGGCCCATCTCATAGATTGGACGTGATACTGGTCCAGGACCAGTACGAGCAAAGAGCAGGAATTGTACAGTGTGGACGCAAACCAAAAGCCGGGATTGTAGTCTTAAATAAGGCCGCTACTGCAACACTTCTCGAACATCTTAGCAACGAACACTGCTGTGTGATACATTTAGTTTGCGGCTCCCTAAGCATGCACGTGATCTCCGCGTACTTCCAGTATAGCGACAACATTAGCATCCACATAGCGCACTTGGAAAAGGTACTACGGCAACTGCCGAGAGGCCCGGTCCTCATCGGTCTGGATAGTAACGCTCACTCACCTATGTGGCACTGCGAACCTCGCCAGTATACTGGAAGGGGGCGTGATGAGGAGCATAGAAGGAGTGAAATGGAGGGGTTCATTCTCTCCAGGGATCTCGTTTTGCACAATGCCTCAGGTCAGCCCCACACCTTCAACGGCACGGGAGGAAAATCGAATATCGACCTCACACTCTCGTCTAGGGGAGTCCACGTCAGCGGATGGACTGTGCATGAAGGGGATAGTTTAGCGGATCATCAGCTGATCACCTTTAATTTGTCTGGAGACGCCGTGAATTCGCCGCGAGACATGACCGGGACTAACCTGGAGCAGTTCCGGGTGCGGGGAGTGAACTGGACCTCCTTTTGCTCTGCGCTTCACGCAAGGATGGACAAGCTCCATACCGGTCTGTCTGCCTCGGAGTATAGTGTGCGATATTCGAATACTCTCCTCCAAACTGCTAGGGAACATCTAGGACTACGTGCCCGGAATAGCTGTGGCAAATACGAATGGTGGTCCCCATCACTGGATGACTACCGCCGTAGGGTGAGTCGAGCCCGTAGGGCATGGCAGCGATCTAAGCGTGACAATTGCCCTCTGCAAGACCAACATCATGCAACCCTGCGTGCCCTGCGGAGCGAGTATAAGGCGGCCATGAAAACAGCTGAGGTTGAATTCTTTAGGAAGCTAGCGGAATCCGGAAATGAGGATCCATGGGGTCTGGCTTACAGAGAGGCCAGTGGCCGTGCTAAGCCCCCCCAGAATGTCCTCTACGGTACACGCTTAGTTGAAGGATACACCACCTCGACGGGGGCCACCATGGAACAGCTATTACAGTCCCTCTACCCGGATGACGTGCCCGGCGCTGACACCGATTACCACCGGCTGGTGCGTGTTGCTGCTGCAATAGCACCCTCCGGTGAGGACATGCCAGCTCCCGAAAGGGAGACAGTCGACCGCATTGTGCGGTCTCTTCCCAAGACTGCGCCGGGCATGGACGGCATTACATCGGTCATCATAAAGTGGGCGTGGAAAGCCACCTCGTCCGAAATGCTTTTGATGTACCGCAAGTGTATTGACGAAGGTATTTTCCCCGATGATTGGAAGGTAGGTCGACTCATCGTTCTGCCGAAGGGAAATGATAAGCCCCTTAGCGATCCTAAGGCGTATAGGCCCATCACCCTACTACCCATTCTGGGTAAGATTCTGGAACGCGTTATAGTTGCCTGCGCTCCTTGCCTGCACAGAAATGTATCGGAGTCCCAGCATGGATTTACTCGCGGACGTTCCACTGTTACGGCATTAAGCCAGTTAAACTCGATTGTCGACAATTCTGCGGCTCCTTATGTGCAGCTGATCTTTCTGGACATCTCTGGCGCGTTTGACAATGCGTGGTGGCCCATGATTCTACTTAAGCTCAAACAGGGTGGATCACCACCGAACCTGTATAGAATCATAACAAGTTACTTCAATAACCGCCGTGTTGGTTACATTGCTGGCACCATGTCTTCGTGGAAGTCAAACACCATGGGGTGTCCACAAGGGTCGGTTCTTGGCCCGACACTCTGGAACCTCCTCCTCAATGACCTCCTCTTGCTGCCGAGACCCGAAGGAGTACATTTGATTGCATATGCCGACGACGTGACAGTCGTGATAGAGGCGACGTCCCGCGCCGAGATTGAGCGGCATGCTGATGTCACGCTAAGGGCAATATCCGGCTGGGGGACCCGAAATCGACTGGGTTTCTCGCCCGGTAAGTCCTTGGCGTTGACATATAAGGGTAACTTTAAAAGACCGCCAACCATTCGAATGGACGGCGCCTCTATTGCGCATGTTTCACAGGCTAGGGTGCTCGGTGTCACTCTGGACGGGGCTAGGTCCTATGGTCCGCATGCAGTTTTTATTGGAGAAAAAGCGGCGAATTGTTTCGGGAAAGTTTCCCGGGTGTCCGCTACCAGGTGGGGTGTTAGGTTCCCGGCACTGCGGGTCCTGTATTCAGGGACCTATGTTGCCACAGTCACCTATGCTGCGGCCGTATGGTACCGACGCTCGTCCAACTTCGTGGTCAAAAGGAATTTGCTGAAAACTCAGCGGCCAGCCTTAATTCTGCTCACGAAGGCCTACAGATCGTGTAGCTCCGCGGCACTCCCTGTGCTCGCGGGGGTTCTACCTGCCGATCTGGAAGTCTGTCGTGCGGGGCGAATTGCGGAGGAGGGTCTCCATCTGGCCTCAAGGGAACGTAGGCAGCTCAAGGCTTCGGTGAGAGGCGAAGTCGTCTCTCTCTGGCAGCAGCGGTGGGATACGTGTACCAACGGGCGTGACTTATTCAGCTTCTTTCCAGATGTAGTCGTGAGGCTTAAGTACAGGTGGATCGAACCGGACTTCGTTGTGTCCCAGTTGCTGACTGGACACGGCTGCTTTAGGCAACGCTTACACCAGCTAAGCTTATGCGAGACCGCAGCGTGCCCATGTGATGAACACGACCAGGAAAGCCGAGATCACGCACTCTGGGAATGTAAGTTGTACGCCGACGATAGGGAAGTTATGCTTGACGCAATACACGCGATCGCTCGGAAAGTGGAGGGACCGCTGTGGCACCACGATTTAGTTAGCAGTAGGGATGCCTTTTCGGCATTTAGGACGTTCGCGCACTCGTGGCACTCTATTAGGCGCGCATTCGAATAACGGCCCATAGTAGGATCGACGGTCAGCGGGACGCGCAGTACCGTTACTGTGCATGTCTACCCCATTAGGGGGGTTTCGCCTTTGTAGAAAGCCAGCCCCGTAGGGGGAGAATACGGCTGGGGACGGATCAAGAATTTGTAGGGAGTCAAGAACTGTGCCCGCGGAGAAGCTACAAAGCAAACCGCAGGGCACTCTCCCGTGATTCGGTCAGTACGCCGTGAGGCAGGAATGACCATGGGAGGATGGAGGGAATGCCCCATCGCAGCAGCTCAAAAGGCTGCCGATCGGCGGGTCCTCGTGGTGGACGGCGTTGTTGGGGTGCGGGCTCAGCTCCTGCAGGCTCGACCGGCCAGGTGCTTTAGGTGCCTGGCGGTCGGGCACGTGGGGGTACAGTGCACGGCGGAGGTGACGGTCGGCGACCGGTGCTTCCGCTGTGGCCAACCCGGTCATAGGGCCGGTGGTTGCGAGGCTCCGCTGCACTGTTTCAGGTGTGCAGCGGGGGGCAAACCGGCCGACCATCGGGTTGGCAGTAAGGCCTGCACTGGAGGGGAGCCGAAGCCACGAGGCGGGCGTTCCGCAAACTGTTCGCAGCGGGATGCGGAGATGGTTCCATAATGGATCCCCAGCTCCGCATCCTGCAGGCGAACGTGGGCCACGGTGTCGATGCTCAGGCTCTTCTGCTCCAGAGCATGGCACAGTGGTCCATACACGTCGCCGCTGTCGCCGATCCGTACACCCACCGGCCCCCCGGGCCTGCCTGGGTGGTCGACCTGGATGGATCGGCGGCACTGGTGCGTAACGCCGCTGCGGGTGCCCCTCCCTTTGTGGTGATCGCAAGGGAGCACGGCATCGTAGCGGCGCGTGTGGGGGAGATTGCGGTCGTGGCCGTCTACTTCACGCCGGCATCACACCGACGCATAGGGCAGTATCGGCAGTCGCTGGAGCGGCTGACCGACGTCGTCAATGCCTGTCACCCTCGCCCGGTTCTTGTGCTTGGGGACTTCAATGCCTGGTCCGAGGCTTGGGGGTCCCGGCACACGAACCCGCGAGGTAGGGCTCTGGAGAGCTGGGCCGCTACTCTCGGTCTGATTCTCCAGAATCGCGGGGCCGAAGCCACGTTCTGGGTGGCGGAGCGCGGGGCGAGTTCGATCGTTGATCTCTCATTCGCGAGCGCTTCGCTGTCGCAACGTGTGCGGGACTGGCGTGTTGTCGTGGAGGTGGAGACACTGTCGGATCACCGATACGTTCGGTTTGATGTCTCCCCTCCCGAGAGTGATGCGCCGGTCACACCGGCCCCACGCGAGCCGCGCTGGGTGCTTAGGGGACTGAATAGGGATGCTCTCCTGGAAGCCGCCTCCGTGCAGGCCTGGGCCTTGGTGCCGGACAGGCCTGACGACATCGATGACGAGGCGGCGTGGTTCCGGGAGGCCATGACTGTTGTCTGCGATGCGGGTATGTCTAGGGCTCCAGCCTATAGTCCGAGGCGCCGGGTCTACTGGTGGACTGCGGAGATCGCGAGGCTGCGTCAAGCCAGCGTGATCGCGCACCGCCGGTGGGCCAGGCTCCGTAGGAGGCGTAGCCGCCCCGCAGACACAGATCCCCTAGTGGCGGAGTTGCAAGAGGGATACAGGGAAGCCAGGAATGCCCTCCGAGCGGAGATCAAGCGGTCCAAGGCAGCTTCCTATAGGGAGCTGCTGGAGACACTGGAGCGGGACCCATGGGGGCGGCCTTACCGCTTGGTAAGAGGAAAGCTGCGCCCCCGGGCCCCTCCCCTGACCCAGGTTCTCGAGCCGGCTCTGCTTGGAGGAGTGGTGGCATCCCTGTTCCCGGCGCGGGCGGAACACGTTCCGCCGCAGATGACTCCGCCACCTCGGTCGCCTGATGCGCCCGGCGTGGTTATTGACGACGACGTGCCCGAGGTCACTTGGGTAGAACTAGAGCTGGCGGTGCGACGGCTTAGAGCCAAGAAGAACACCGCCCCGGGACCCGACGGCATTCCAGGCCGTGCGTGGGTCCTAGCTCTAGGAGAAGACGGTCTCGAACCCCGACTGCGAGGGTTCCTCAGCGCATGCTTGGAGCGGGGCCAGTTTCCGAAGATGTGGAAGACGGGGAAACTGGTCCTCATCCGCAAGGACGGACGCCCGGCGGACGAGCCGTCCGGGTACCGGCCCATAGTGTTGCTCGACGAGGTGGGCAAGCTCTTCGAAAGAGTGATTGCCAAGCGCCTCGTCGAGCACCTCTCTAGAGTGGGGCCGGACCTAGCGGATACGCAGTACGGCTTCCGCCGGTGGCGTTCCACTGTGGATGCCATCATGCGCGTGAGGACTCTGGCGGAGGATGCGGTTGCCCGGGGCGAGGTGATGTTGGCGGTGTCCTTGGACATCTCCAACGCGTTCAACACCTTGCCCTGGAGTTGCATCAGGGAGGCGCTCGTGTACCACGATGTGCCTCTCTACCTCCGCCGCATAGTCGGGGCGTACCTGACGGAGAGGGCCGTCATCTACCCAAGTGCGACCGGCGTCGGTAGGCGTGAGATGTCGTGCGGTGTCCCACAGGGATCGGTCCTGGGGCCGCTCCTGTGGAACATCGGATACGACTGGGTGCTTCGCGGTGAGCTCGCGTTCGGTGCCACCGTCACGTGCTACGCGGACGATACACTAGTGACGGTGAGTGGCGCTACACACCGCGAGGCGACCCAGAGGGCCACGACCGCTGTTGCTCAAGTCGTGGATCGGATCCGGCGGCTGGGTCTCGAGGTGGCTCTGCACAAATCCGAGGCCTTGTTCTTTCATGGTCCTCGGCGCGGGCCACCCCCGGGATCCAGCTTGACAGTAGGAGGTACTCCCATCGACATCAAGCCCCGGTTGAAATACCTGGGGCTCGTACTCGACGGTCGGTGGGACTTCGGAGAGCACTTCCGAAGTCTGCGCCCCAAACTGTTGGTGTCAGCTAACGCGCTGATGCGGCTGCTGCCCAACTTGAGGGGCCCAGAGGACTCCTGCAGGAGACTCTACGCGGGTGTCGTGCGGTCCATGGCCCTGTACGGGTGCCCCGTGTGGGTGGACGCCCTGCAGGCCAGGTTCGTGCAACTGCTGCATGTTCCGCAGCAGACGATGGCCTGCAGGGCCATTAGGGGGTACCGCACGATATCCTTTGAAGCGGCGAGTCTCCTAGCCGGATCGCCACCGTGGATCCTGGAAGCGAGATCCCTTGCGGCACTGTATCGGTTCCGTAAGGAGGCGCGGGAGCGGGGATACGATCCCGAGCCCGAAGACATTCGGGCCGAGAGGTCCCGGCTCCACGGGATCATGGTGGCGGAGTGGGAGCGACGACTTGAGCAACGACGCGCAGGGCATGCCGTCATAGAGGCGGTAAGGCCCATCATGGGGGAATGGCTCGAGAGGCCACATGGCAGCCTCTCGTATCGACTGACGCAGATTATCACCGGGCACGGGTGCTTCGGGAGATATCTGTGTCGGATCGAAAAGGAGCCAACGTCCGAGTGCCATCACTGCGACGCGAGCGAGGACACGGGGCTGCACACGATGCCGGACCGAGGCGGGAGCTAGTGTCGGCCCTGGGTGTGAGAGTTCTCACCCTCGCCACCCTGCTCACAGCAATGGTCCGCTGCGCGGACGCGTGGGCGGCCGGCGTCTCCTTCAGCGAGCAGGTAATGGTCGTGAAGGAGACGGCGGAGCGGGAGAGGCGGCGCGAGCGAGAAAGACTCGCGGATCGCGCCGCCCGCGCGCGCAGGCAACTCGGGCGTCGGAGGGCACTGACTGACCTCCGTCCCCTATGAGCGCGGGCCTGGGGGTGACGGGTGGAGCCGCCTGTCACCCCAGCAGAAGCAGGCCACGGCGGCGGCGCGCTGAATAGTGCGCCTCCCCATTCCGGGGGCGAGTTGGGGACACCGTTGTCCCCCCTCCTGAGGAGGGCCAGACCGTAAGGGATGGCCCTGGGTCAGCCGGGGTGCGAGGGATATGTCTTTGACAACCTCACCTCCGGCCTAGCACCAAGACCCACAGTCGGCGTGCGGTTTTAGTCGGTTCGAGTCCGACATAACCTCCCCTTCCGGCTCCGGCAGGGGGGGTATCCGAAGGGATTTCCGCACGAAAAAAAAAAAAAAAGCCATCTTATGAGCAATTTCATTCCTGCCTGGAATGCTCTTGAAATGATACGTAATATTTTCAAATAAAAATGTTTGGAACCGCTGAAACTTTGTTTACCTTTTTTCTCTCGCTTCGTTGGCTTTACTTTAGGTGGGAATAAAAGCGAGAGTTTTCAAAGTAGAGGTGGCAGGAACTCGACATAGTGGGACTCGACCTCGTGGGAATAAATCGTGGTACAGTCAGCAAGTGAGCAAATGCAGCATGGACTGGGATGGGTCAAATATGATCCAGCAAACCACGTTTATTTGATTCTACAAAACGGCTTCTTTAGATGGTAGCTGGAGGTGGTTGTAGCATTGGTCTTGACGTCCACGTGTTCTATCTAACCTGAGTGTACTCTTTACAACTTAAGCAGTCGACTTCTGTCCACAGAAACATGAACTGTCTATACGTTTTGTCGTCCATGCTCGTCCTCGCCGCCTCGGCGCCGAGCAGCGGCTCCACCGACCTTTGCACCGCAGTCAAAGATGTCGACTACGTGAAGAACTTGGTCCAGTGCCTCTTAGATGACTCCAATGCTATATGCAATCCGGCTGATTTAGAATTCAAAAGTAAGTATCTGGTTCAACTATCCAATCTAATAAGCCGATAGGACCAATTTCGAGAACTAGTGTGGCCAGTGGCACATTCGCTTTCCAATCAATAGTTTTATTTAATTTTCACTACACGGTGGGCACACGGGTACATTACAACGCGGGCGGGATTTCAATAAAAAAATCAATTATCTATGAAATATTTTTGTAGAATTTTCTTTTGAGTTTTTATTTTTGCACTATTTACTCTCCATCGTGTTAGTAAAACTAAATAACAAGGTTATTTCATAAAAAACACCATTAAAAAAATCGTACATTTTTGTTTTTATCCATATTGATTTTATTTTTATGCCAATGTGTTATGAACCTGGAGTACTACTAGGGGTTTTCGGCTTCGGGAACGTTCCCCTTACACCCGGTATAATAAGTTCCTCAACAGTTTTGTTGCGCTAGTACGAAATCTGCCTTTCTTGTAAGCAATATCATTGATCACATTCTTGTTCTCTAATGAGGCTATTTTTCTTTTTCAGAGCAGTTAATAGAAAACATCGCTAACGTTTGTCTCACATGTAAGCCCGACCTTACAGTGAGTTTGGTCTGCGTATTCACAGCTATCGAAACAGACGTACCCGGGGGTTTGGAAGAATTGCGGGCGAAATTTGATATTGATCAGTTATTGAAAAAATTAGGTTTCGTTTTAAACTAAAAAGATATCTCCGCTAGAACGCGCAGATTCGATAGGTAAAGTACTACAAGTACCTATATAATGTTATTGACGTCCTTATTGATAGTTCAACAGTGTGACATTTTGAACTAAGTAACAAAAGTAAAGCCAACGAAGCGAGAGAAAAAAGGTAAACAAAGTTTCAGCGGTTCCAAACATTTTTATTTGAAAATTATTACGTATCACGTCAAGCGCAATCCAGACAGGAATGAAGTTACAGGATCTGACAGTTTAGAGCCGCTGTGTTGACAGCTTTCCTGTACTAAGAAACACGCATCGACAGCTGTCGCTCGGCCATTACCGCGTACGTGTGACATGTGCGACAAGAACAGAGAAAAAAATCGCTAGTTATCGCAACGTTACTCAGTAATGGTCGCTTTGTTTTCCTTTTTGCTCTCGTCTCATTGGCTTTACATGTAATTCATATACCAAAGTCACTACGTTTGTGAATTGTGTTACATTGAAATTACATTATACAAATTTAAAAAAAAGAAAATAGAAGGGAAATTTTAATCACATCGGGCGTGTCTCGGTAGCCGAGTTGTCCAAGGCGTTCCCCCTATAAGGGTAAGATCGCGGGTTCGAGTCCCACCCGAAAAGATTCATTTTTCCCTATGTATTTAATTTGTACAATAATCAACTGAAACCTAGATATTGGTGTCTTGAACATAAAATATTTGTTTGTATTATTTACTTATTAATCAAAACATGGGTGGACTTCACTCTGTGTGCAGCGCTAGCGGTTATCCTAATAAATGTGTGTTCAAAACTCTGTTGTATTATTTCAACCCTGCCAGCTCACGTGTTTCCTTCTTCCTACAGTCCCGGGTCCTTAAGCGGGACGTGAAAAGGCATCTAATGACGCCGTCAAGCTGAGTGCCACCACTGTTAACATGGTAAATGTTTACGATGGTGACCCTCTTTCCGAGACTTTGCCTATAGCTTAACATCAGGCGAGGTGAAGTCAAAGTGACGTGTCCAGTATAAAAAAAAACACTTGCATCTATACAATCATCAACTCAAATGAAGAAATAATCAGGACCTCATTCTGCTAAAGGTAAACTACAGTGGTGCCACCGCCACCACAAAAAAACCCCTGTTTTATTCCTGTGGAGTGATAGAAGATGTAGTGATGAGAATTGAGAAAGGAATGTTAACATGGTTCGGTCATGTTGAGAGAATGAATGAAGACTAACGAAACAGGTGTATGAGGCGAGTGTGGATGGTAGCGTCGGAAGGGGAAGACCTAGGCGCACATACCTGGACCAAATCGGGGAAGTTTTAGAAAAGGGGCAGGTCAGGAGTACCCTAAACAACTAACATGCATGAAGAATGTAATGAGAGTGAATGAAGCGAGAGTAGTATGTCAGGATCGTAGCAAATGGAGATCCGTTATCTCTGCCTACCTCTATGCTAAACAGTCTGTCCATCCAAAGGTATCCTGGAAGAGATTGTTTTATATAATAAGGCCGCCCATTATACAGTATTTGATGTATGATTTTTTCTAATAATTTGTGTATTTTGATGTACTGCAGAGAAATCCAACAACCGTCTTGAGTAAATGATAGTTTAATAATAGGGGTTAAGGCCCTCTATTCCTGCAAAAGTAGGCATTTATAGCGATCCCGGCCGCTCGTAAAATATTACGCGCGAACGCAGTGACGGTGAACTCAGAGATGACCCCGGCAGCGTCACAGTATAGAAATATGCAGTAGGAAATCTTGATTTGACTTAGAAAATTAAATGCAGTTTTTTTAACTTTATTTAGTTATATGATTATATATATATATATATATATATATATAAATAAATACGAAATTAAAAAAACTGTATGAGTTTGAGAACTGTTTGTTCTATGTGTTTAGTTGCTTGGGCGAAAAAAACTTACATTATAATAATAATAATGCTTGTAATTTTACAAACATTTGTTTGAATTGATGCTAACGGTTACTTTATATAATCGCACCGTTCGTCGTCGACAGGGCAGTTAAATACCTAAAGTACACGAGATTAACAACTTTTTTCGTGCGGGAATCCCCTCGGATACCCCCCTGCCGGAGCCGGAAGGGGAGGTTATGTCGGACTCGAACCGACTTTTTAGTCGGTTCGAGTCCGACTGTGGGCACGCCGACTGTGGGTCGTGGTGCTAGTTTTTATGAAGTATTTATATAAATTTACACTGTACCTTCCTTTTTTTCGTGCGGAAATCCCCTCGAATACCTCCCCTGCCGGAGCCGGAAGGGGAGGTTATGTCAGACTCGAACCGACTTTTTAGTCGGTTCGAGTCCGACTGTGGGCACGCCGACTGTGGGTCGTGGTGCTAGTTTTTATGAAGTATTTATATAAATTTACACTGTACTTTCTTTTTTTCGTGCGGAAATCCCCTCGAATACCTCCCCTGCTGGAGCCGGAAGGGGAGGTTATGTCGGACTCGAACCGACTTTTTAGTCGGTTCGAGTCCGACTGTGGGCACGCCGACTATGGGTCGTGGTGCTAGGCCGGAGGTGAGGTTGTCATCGAAATATCCCTCGCACCCCGGCTGACCCAAGGCCAGTAATTCTCCTGGGTCTGCTGGGGTGCGAGAGATATGCTTTCGGCAATCTCACCTCCGGCAACCAAGGACCCAAGACGGCGTGCGTTTTAGTCGGTTTGAGTCCGACATAACCGCCTCCACCGGCTCCGTGGGGGTGGTATCCACGAGGATTTTGCGCACGATAAAAAAAGGCCAATAATTAAACTAACCTACCTAAATATTAAAATTATTCTATCCTAAACTAAAACTAAATTTATATTTATTTACACACACACAAATTATATACAATGTACGAATATTGTAGGTACTAGGTACCCCTGTACTGATATAGATAAAATATGAATTATAGAAAATCGTAAGTAGCATCTTCAGTAGTAATACTGATATTCTTATACTATGGCGCTATGAGCGTAATATTTAGGTATGATAATTTTTTAAATTACCAATCGGAGTTAGAAATTTAGTTTATGGCTTTGCACGACTTCTTTAGCTTGCGTTGTTTATTGCCCATATTGAATGACTTGCAACAATTTATTATAAATACGTAAAACCGATTGATTGGTGCACGAAACTGTCGCGCAAAAACTGACACAGGTCCTACTTCGGTAAGCGCCAGCGCGCGACTGGCGCAACTTTTCGGGCCTCAGCGGCGCGAGCAATCGCGAATTTAGTAGGTATTTAAATATAACTTTAAAAATTATTTCATAATATAGTCAAAATCTGCGAAAATGTCTAGACATACGTAGTGGCTTTAGTTTAGTACAAAAATTTTATAGAAAGCATAAGTAATTTAGTCATAATATTCAAAAAAAAAATAACGAAAAGGGGCAACTTTGGGATTTTTTTCTATCGAGTGAAGTTCATCAGATCTGGTAACTGAATGCGAATTTGACTAGACTGGATCCTTAACTAATATATATCTTTTTTTCGAAATTTAAAACGCTTTTTCCTATGATTCAAATGCTTTTAAAAAACTCAAAATGCGGCCTACCTGGCCTTAAAGTATGAAATTGCCGTTTTTACCCCCACGCAAAAACGACGGGGTGTTATAAGTTTGACGTGCACTGAAAAAATTAATTAGTTGAATCAACATTTATTCAACCTTTTTTTTGTGTTAATATAGAACCTACATAGAAGATTTGTTAAATCAAACAAACCGAAATTGTTACTTTTAAAAGGTAAATTTAACCAAACCCAGTGAGGTTGTTTCAACACTGTTTTGAAATGGTAATATCAACTAGTTGATTATAGGCTATCAGAACATTCAACTTTTCAACAATTTTTTTTTGTTGATATAGAACCTACCTTTAATAATAGTTGAATCAATTAACCTGTAATGTGTTGCTTTAGGGTAAATTTAACCAAACCATGAGCTAAGTTAGTTTAACACTTACTTGTAACAGGTAAATTTAACCAAACCACCAGTTAGGTTGTTTTAACACTATTTTGAAATAGTTATTTTAACTATATTATTAAACCTGTATTTTTAAGTATATAGTGCTAAGTTGTAACAATCTAATTTTCATGATAAACTTAACCTGTATCACAGAATAGATAATAGTACTAGCGTACAGAATGGAAGCTCCCACCCCCGCGCAGATTTCATTTCCTCACCCCGCACGTTCGAATCAGAGGTACGATTAAAGGCACATAATACAAGGGATGTGCCTTTCAAAGATGCATAGTACGATACGTCGAGGAGAAGAGTGAGAAGATCGGCTTACTTCGATTTTGTAAAGCTTCCTCTCTATCGCACAACCCACAGTTTGATTTAACCCTGAAATGCATGATTTCTATTTAAATAATTACCGCAGCCCGTGTACCGGTTTATTCCGGGATTAAATTCTTTAAAAGTCCTACAAAACTGATTGCAGTGTGAGTCGTGAATTGAGAGATGATCAAGTCGGAGTGCATTACCAATTACCCTTCGTTTACATCAAAAAATACAATAAGAAAGTCAAAAGACAATTATTTATCATAACATACGCTGCATTTCGGACATTCACTGTAACATCCTCACTGGATGCAAAAGGCGGAGGCTCGGGCGAAATAGCGCACATTGGGAGACTACATGTTCATGAATCAGAAAATTTTTAAAAATAGAAAATATTTACCTATTTCTGTGTGTTTCTGGGTCTGTGTGTGTGTATTTCTGGGATAATATATCTTATGTGCAGATGTAGATTTTAATGAATTCTAAAATAGATAAATTATAACACAATATCACAATTCAAGCTTACTATTTGTTATTGAAATCACAAACATGTAGGCACAATAATGGGTTTTGCAAAAATATTTTGATGGATCAGTGTTTAGTGAATTATTGTAGCTTCTGCCAGCGACTTCGCCCGCTTTGATTGTATTCAAAGTCAACGTCAAAAATCATTTATTATGTATATACCATTAAAACGGATTTTACAAAAGGTTGAAAAGTTGCAACATACATACGTTCATTTGACATTGGATTGGGGACATTTGACTCCTGGATGTAAACAAGGAGCCAAATGTCCCCGACACGGCGACGCTTGGCTCAAAATATTACGAAGTACTTTTATCAAAGTTGCAGGGCTAACCAACAAGACGTATTTTTACTTTATGTAGGTATTTTTTCGGATTTTTTTTTATTGTAATAAGCATTAAACCCACATTGGAAGAAAATATAATTCAAATAGTGTGCGAATAATGAAAATTCAATAAAAATTATAATATATAGTTTCGTTTCGTTATTATTATTATAAATAAATACCTACTGCAATTCCACGTCAGTAAATGAGTGTGCATTGAAGGGTTATATTACCCGTCAATAAAGTACGACATTATCTGTAATACATTTGTGCCAAAATAAATACGAAACTTTATAGACGTGAGTTTTGCAAGGTATAGAGTAGTTAAAACCGTTTGTATCAATAAAAAATTTAAATAAAAATACGGTTTTAGAATGTAGCACAGTCAAGAAGGGTTTTGTTTTTCGCGTGCAACCTGTGTGTATGCATGTGTTAGATTTAGGGGGGGTAAAATTTGATGTGACCATATATATAGCCTATAAATCACTATATATACCTATAAACAGGATGCCATCTGTAATTATGTATTTGAACCAAGGAAATTAAACAAATACAAATCTGTTTTATCACTCTTTTATTCTGTTATACTACGTCAGTTCCAAAAGCTGTTGTAGACAGGAAAGAACTGACAAGAAAACCTGTCTGCCTTCTAACCACAACATAATTAATATTTTACTTCATGTTACACCAGGCTCGTAGCCAATATAAGACAACCCTGGTTGCAGACCAGTTACAACAGTATAATAGCTTAAACTATAACACAGATACTTATCACATAGGAACCACATTGGAGTCGAACCACTTCTCATAATTATAGCCAAATATTACAATATAAGGCAACCCTGGTTGCAGACCAGGTACAACACTATAATAGCTAAAATTATAACACAGATACTTATCACATAGGAACCACATTGGAGTCGAACCACTTCTCATAATTATCAGTATGACAATACTTGCACAGTCACTAATATGGTATAATGATATTCAATCATCTGGTATATCAGTTAAACAGACTAATAGCCGACACTACGATACATAGGTAGTACATAAAACTCAGATACCACACTGGTATCGAACCAGCCCTTATAATCATTGGTATAGCCATACTTTTACAGACATTATGATAGTTTATTATCCCCAAGGATTATCGCAAATACATCAAGTAATACTTTGAGTCGGTTACTTTACAAGTTTAGTATATTTTAGTTACACAATATTTAGAACACCCCAAGAGGGTATTTAATTATAATTGCTAATTCAATTACTTATTAAATACCAATCCACTATTATATTATTCACTATAACAGTAGTTATTACTACATTCACTACATTCACTTTTATAACCCTGTAAGTACATATTATTATAACATTATAAATATAACAGAGGTATATCGTACCTCACACTTCGACGGCTCGGGATAGACTGTGCGAATGACATCTGACATCGTCTTTTTATAACATTTGAGACGTCGCATTGCATCGAATGATTTTCATCTACCTACTTATAAAAATATTGTATAAAGTAATTTCTTATTTACAAATCCTTTAAAATATTCTTTATAGTAATATAAATACACTATAATACATCAAGCTACACCTCACCTGATCGCTGGCCACTCCATATTTTAACATGATTCTAACACGGCCATACTGACAATTACTTCGCTCTCGAAGTATATACAACGAATTTTATTGCAAATTGCGATCACATATTACATACTTAAACTTAGTCATTATAATTATATTTCTTTTACATCACTTTTTGCAAAACAGAATTTATACATTAAAGAAAAAACACTTCCTTAGTATCAAAATTACCCCAAAAAGAATAGTCAACACCAAAAAATATAGATATTCAACAACATTTTGGTACTTTGTCTCAAACTTAAGTTTAAACATTATTTAGTCTTCGATCTTTATGAAATCTTAGCATAGTAGAAGGGCAAAAACATTTTATAAAATGTGTGTAAAATATATATATATATATATTATCTTCTGTTATTATTCAGTTATCTAAGAACATTAATTACCTCCGAATCCAACGGACTAATGTGAACTTTTATAAAATGTCTTTTGTTATTGTTTGGTTATCCAAGAATATTGATTACCTCCGAATCCAACGGAATAATCTGAACTTTTATAAAATGTCTTGTTATTGTTCAGTTATCTACGAATATTGATTACCTCCGAATCTAACGGAATAATCTAAACTTTATCATTTCAAACACCATCTATAAATTTACCATTAAATTAATTATGTATCACGGCATTTGATTATAACAGTTGTATACCAGAGATAAAGTCTCTTATTTTACACGAGGTATAAGTCTTGTTTTTTAACCGAGATATAACCGCCTCGCCTTTTTTCCACATGAGACAAAACCGTCTCGCCTTTTACCCGAGATATCATAGTCTCACCTTTTACCCGAGACATCATAGTCTCTCCTTTTACCCGAGACATCATAGTCTCACCTTTTACCCGAGACATCATAGTCTCGTCCCTTTTGTTTTTTACTTACAACCACCACTAATGCCAAAAGCCAATAACACTAGGTATATATATAGTAACACAAATAGCAATGTTTTTAATCCATCACGGCCATTCTGAACTACACTTTGATCTCAAAGTGTTTAGTAAATCCATAATAAAATAATATCTATTGTAGTCCTTAAGGTACATTGTACATACGTAGTGTAAATGCTATTGACTTTCTTTTTTATTCGAATTTTGTTCGATTTAACTGTACTTGACTTTGATTGTAATTTACTTTATTATTGTAGCTTAATTTGAATAAACTTTACTATTGCATCCACTGTACTCCACGTTTCAAACCAGTGGTCCATTTGCTAAATAGTATTTAATATTTATTTTTTATATTGGCGTTTTACAAGCAGAATAAACGATTTTGTTAGAATTTGAATTTAATATTAAATCGACGGTAGGTACTTTTCGTGTAATATTAACTTTAATATTGGACCGACTGTACTTTTACTTTAATATTGAACCGACTGTACATTTGCTTTAATATTAAGTCTATTGTACCTTTACTCTAATATTGAATCGACTGTAATTTTACTCTAATATTAAACCGACTGTACATTTACCTAAATATTGAACCGACTGTACTTTTACTTTATTATTGAATGGACTGTACTTTTACTTTAATAATAAATCGACTGTACTTTTACTTTATTATTGAATGGACTGTACTTTTACTTTAATAATAAATCGACGGAATTTTTACTTTAATAATAAATCGACTGTACTTTTACTTTAATAATAAATCTACTGTACTTTTACTTTAATAATAAATCGACTGTACTTTTACTTTAATAATAAATCGACTGTACTTTTACTTTAATAATAAATCGACTGTACTTTTATTTTAATAATAAATCGACTGTACTTTTATTTTAATAATAAATCGACTGTACTTTTACTTTAATAATAAATCGACTGTACATTTACTTTAATATTGAACTGACTGTACATTTACTTTAATATTAAATCGACCTTACTTTTATTTTCTTATTGAATCGACGGCACTTTTATCTTTAATATTGAATCGACGGCACTTTTATCTTTAATATTGAATCGACGGCACTTTTATCTTTAATATTGAATCTACGGTACTTTTATATGAATCTATTGTACTTTTAACTTTAATATTGAACCGACTATACTTTTAACCTTACTACCTTTACACGACTTTTGACTTTATTGGCTTTACACGACTTTTGACTTTATTGGCTTTACACGACTTTTGACTTTATTGGCTTTACACGACTTTTGACTTTATTGGCTTTACACGACTTTTGACTTTATTGGCTTTACACGACTTTTGACTTTATTGGCTTTACACGACTTTTGACTTTATTGGCTTTACACGACTTTTGACTTTATTGGCTTTACACGACTTTTGACTTTATTGGCTTTACACGACTTTTGACTTTATTGGCTTTACACGACTTTTGACTTTATTGGCTTTACACGACTTTTGTCTTTATTGGCTTTACATGACTTTTAACTTTATTGGCTTTACATGACTTTTAACTTTATTAGCTTTACACGACTTTTAACTTTATTGACTTTACATGACTTTTAACTTTATTGGCTTTACATGACTTTTAACTTTATTAGCATTACGTGACTTTTAACTTTATTGGCTTTACATGACTTTTAACTTTATTAGCATTACATGACTTTTAACTTTATTGGCTTTACATGACTTTTAACTTTAGAATGTGTCCAACTAAATAATAAAAAAAAATGGGTCGTATTTTAAAGTCCTGGTAACCATCACACATTAATGAGTATCTGTATCAATAACTTAAATTGTAAAGAGATGAATCCAAATAAATTAAGAATGTCTTTCAATCTTTTTATCACGGTGTATGTGTATACATACCCTTTTAGTAATTCTCATAACAAATAAAATCTACTTTACACAGTAATCATAAATAAGTAACTGTTCGGCCAACCTGATATATCTTAATAGGTTACTTGTCAGGTACCGAAAATAACTATTTTAGAATACAAAATATTAACACCACTTAATCTGATCAAACCATTTCAGATCACCAAAAAGATTAACTTTGCTTTAAGTATTAGTCAAGCCACATATTTTGTTCAAGAAAATAAAACGTTTGACCATTACTTTTTTTTCATTAAATATGAAATCCAGTATTACATCAACGATAATAGCCAGAAATTTTAAAATAATTCGTTAGTGATCAGCCCGGGTGGTTTGCAATTAGAACTATCAAGAAGTTACACTATCCAACTTGAACCTTATAAATCACAAAAGCTACAATACCGTTTTTGTGCACTTTTTTTGTTGATGGTTTGGAAATACACTGCTTCGCAGTACCGCTGCAAATTGATGCTGGATTTCACTGCCTTGCAGATAGCTGAGCCGTCAGTCATTGCTCCAGTGGGTAGCAAATATTACAGAAGGCTTTTGGCAAGCCTCCCAGATACAGATACAATCTGAAACTTGTACAATATGTATTAGAAAATGGTTTTTGCGTATCCCACTTCTGATGTTAGATTTAGGGGGGGTAAAATTTGATGTGACCATATATATAGCCTATAAATCACTATATATACCTATAAACAGGATGCCATCTGTAATTATGTATTTGAACCAAGGAAATTAAACAAATACAAATCTGTTTTATCACTCTTTTATTCTGTTATACTACGTCAGTTCCAAAAGCTGTTGTAGACAGGAAAGAACTGACAAGAAAACCTGTCTGCCTTCTAACCACAACATAATTAATATTTTACTTCATGTTACACCAGGCTCGTAGCCAATATAAGACAACCCTGGTTGCAGACCAGTTACAACAGTATAATAGCTTAAACTATAACACAGATACTTATCACATAGGAACCACATTGGAGTCGAACCACTTCTCATAATTATAGCCAAATATTACAATATAAGGCAACCCTGGTTGCAGACCAGGTACAACACTATAATAGCTAAAATTATAACACAGATACTTATCACATAGGAACCACATTGGAGTCGAACCACTTCTCATAATTATCAGTATGACAATACTTGCACAGTCACTAATATGGTATAATGATATTCAATCATCTGGTATATCAGTTAAACAGACTAATAGCCGACACTACGATACATAGGTAGTACATAAAACTCAGATACCACACTGGTATCGAACCAGCCCTTATAATCATTGGTATAGCCATACTTTTACAGACATTATGATAGTTTATTATCCCCAAGGATTATCGCAAATACATCAAGTAATACTTTGAGTCGGTTACTTTACAAGTTTAGTATATTTTAGTTACACAATATTTAGAACACCCCAAGAGGGTATTTAATTATAATTGCTAATTCAATTACTTATTAAATACCAATCCACTATTATATTATTCACTATAACAGTAGTTATTACTACATTCACTACATTCACTTTTATAACCCTGTAAGTACATATTATTATAACATTATAAATATAACAGAGGTATATCGTACCTCACACTTCGACGGCTCGGGATAGACTGTGCGAATGACATCTGACATCGTCTTTTTATAACATTTGAGACGTCGCATTGCATCGAATGATTTTCATCTACCTACTTATAAAAATATTGTATAAAGTAATTTCTTATTTACAAATCCTTTAAAATATTCTTTATAGTAATATAAATACACTATAATACATCAAGCTACACCTCACCTGATCGCTGGCCACTCCATATTTTAACATGATTCTAACACATGTATATAGGTATGTTTGTAATATTCCTTATTACCATATTATCTTCAGAACCATTTTACGGATTTCAATTATTGATGTTTGAATGAATTTTTTATAGCATTTATTATGCTAACTTTTAAGTTCGAAAAACATCGGAAAAAATCCACCGTCGCCCTTAAAGACGGATATAAAAAGAAAGAAGAAAAATTTGAAATGATTCAGGTGTGGCTCAACACCTCAGTTGGATGAGCAATCCCCCTGTAAGGGACAGGTCGTGAGTTCAAGTCTCACTTGAGCATTTCATCTATTCCGATGTTTTTCGAATTATTGATGTCTCAAATTAAAGGTATTCAGCGCACAAGTTATTTTCATCCATGCAATAATAATAATAAAAAATGTACCTAAGAACGTATATAAAATGTGAAAATGTGGTAGGTAATAGGAATGTACATGTAAATACCCTTATGAACTGAATGATAAAAAATTAATACCGCCTGCTATCAAACTTGTTTCAATCGGTAGTGTGTTTTTATTTTTTAATATTTAAATTTATATAAAACTTTTGAATTATGATTCTATAGCAGAAAACGTAATTGTTTTAAGTACCAGATGTCAAACTTTTCAGAAGAGCCGAAAATCTTTTGAAAAATCTAAGATAAATCATTACTCATTAACTATTAATCGCAGGTAGATGATGGAATTATTCTTATCCTTCAAATGGAATTATCAAATAATTGCTAAAGTTGTTATTAACAGGATATTGGTCACATATAGCAATTCAGTTTTTATTTTCGGAACGTAAAAATGTCATAAGCTGTGAACAGGTGTATGGCGAGGCCTAACATCGATGGTTTTACGTTATTAAATACAAGAAACAGAATATTAAATGCTATAAGTTTATGAGGTAGAAAAAGAAGTCCAAGACGAGATTATTGCACAGCAAATGGACAGGGGTAATGGTCTTAACAGTGACAACGCGCCGTAAGTATTTTTTTAAGATATCGAAATGAGACCCACATTATTTGACGCAGTATTTTTTTTCTGATTCTAATGGTATTTTAAACCCATTTTGGCTACTAACAGAAATTACGTTTTCTGCCATCAAATTACGACATATAGTTTTTAGTCTATAGTGAATAGTGCCCCTGATATAACATAGCATAGGCTACGTGTTATCCCAGAAATAGGATTGTGCAATGGGTCATAAGATCAGATCTCAGTCCGATGAAAATTTTATGCATCTGAAGTTGCGAGCAATAGTTAGTCTTTCATGGACACAATCGGTTTTAACTACTCTATATATATTAAGATATCGTTGTAGTAGTGTTTTGTTATCGGCGCTGATTCTGTGGTTTGAGGGTACTAAAATGAATCGCCATCAATTTTTTTTCGAATTGAAGACAAAGATAGAATACGTTTGTAACAACAGGATTGGCACCGTTGTCGGATGTGACGTAAGTCATGATATTAAGGGATAGAGCGAGAAAAATCATGCTAGCTCGCTCAAATATTGGTTACGATTTCAAATAATGCCAACCCTAACATTTTGAAGTCTCCCACACATCAACACTACCGTGCATGTGCACGATCTATGAATGTTGTAATTACAATTCGAATTTTTCATACATTTTGTCGAGAGCTTCCGACGTGTGCTGATGGTTAATTTTTTGTGTAACTTGTTGTACAAATAAGGTCCTAGAAATATATGAAATTTATTTACATAAGCATGTTGGAAGAGTGGAATGGTGCAAACCCGATCCCGCCGTCGTCGTCCCACCCCGGTATGTTCAGGTGGCTTGAGTTTGGTATGCTGGTATAATATAATACTTAATATAAACAATTGGCGTACTGAGAGTACATCGCATTTCGTATACAGTTGATGGGTAGGAAATCTACGCGGCTGATAAGTGGCCACCTTAAGAAGGGCTCTTTGGGAGCGTTCCAGCGGGAGTAGAGTTGAACCCGCTGCACCACCCCAAGACGTTATGCAGTACGTGATAATGGATTGACACAAAGCCAAATATACCTGTTTTATTAACTTGTAATTGGCTATAGCACGTAGGTTCTTGAATATGTATATTAGTTTGCGTACTCTGGTACATAGCAAACTTGTTTGCTAACGAAAATTTAGGTTTTTGTCAATCGTGACGCCGAGATATTCTATGGCATCGGTTTTGTCTAAAGTGGGACACAGACATGGTGCGTCAGCAGTTCTACACAATTGTGTGTACAGTAATTGGAGAGAAAAACTATAAGTACACACACACGCTTAACATTATAAAATGTACAGTAGTACTTAATATCTAAATAAATATACTATACTATGTATCATACATATATATTACATACTAACTAAAAATGATATACTAAACATATTCTACATAAACCTAAATAATATCAAATATACATAAACTTAAATAGTACAATAAATAAGCAAACACTTACACACTTATGCACAAATAGGAGAATCACCATCCCTCCTCCGCCCACGACTTAGCGTCACTGAACAGAAGAGAGATAATGACTGCGAACTCTGTTTTTAAATACAGACAGCGTGTTGCTGGCTCTGATGTCAGGCGGTAGCGAGTTCCACAGTCTGACCGCTTGCACGATGAAGGAGTAAGAGCAGAAATCAGTTTTGTGGGAAGGGAATTTAAGGAGAAATCGGAGGCTTGATCTGCACGGAGCCTCAGAGGCACGAACAAATGAGAAACTTGATCTTCGGGAGAGCGAAGCACATGCGCAACAAAACAATCTTAAAATTAATTTTATAATAGTGTAGACAAATAATATTAATACGCTGATAAATAAATTTGTTTGTACATCAAATAACATATCCATAATGGGCTTAAACAATCAAATGTGTAGTTACAAGTGCTATTCTTGTTGTTTTATACCTAGGTACAACAGCTGATAGTGAATATTAATATTAATAATAGAGCAACGTGTTATAATGTACAGAAGCTATAAATGTTTACTTTACTGTATTGTATTTGCAACACGTATCTAATACTTTACTAGCTTTTACCCGCGACTTTGTCCGCGTTAAGTTCTGAATAGAAGACACTGCAGCCGCGACCCAGATAAAGTTCCTTAAAATTTCTGTGAGCCTGGTACTTTATGCAATGTACCAGGGTAACAAAAACACTGAAAACGTTTACATGGGAAAGAGAAAAGGGCTGTTTTTAGGGTTTTCCCGGCAATTATTCGAGTTTTTCTCACCTTTTAAACCTTCCCTAGACCTCCACGAACATTTCAAGACCAAGATAAGATAAATCCATTCAGCCGTTCTCGAGTTTTGGCGAGACTAACGAACAGCAATTGATTTTTATGTGTATAGATGTTATCCAACTACTTTATAATATAAAAAGTTTGTCAAAATGTTGAAATGTTTGGATGCTAGTTTATTAGTTGCTACTAAATAATATGATTGAACGGATCAAGACCAATCGTCGTAATAAGAATCTGTTCAAAATTCAGTATCTATGTGTCAAAGTGAAATGTCAAAAACCACAGGGTGGCCCTATTCAACATATACAAATTTTAGTTATACAGATATGAGGCAAACATGAGACAGACCATGAAACATCACTTTGTCTCTTTTTTTCTAATATAAAGTTTTACATGTAAAAAAGAGACAAAACATTTAAGTTATTTCTCACTTGGGAAAATGATTGTATAAATTTGACAGCGTGCCGAGTTTTGGCAACATCCATGAATGATTTGGTTACACTCATTCATTACTTTACTCTACACGAAACTACAAGAAGTATGATAGTGATGTACTCCAACAAATGATTTGTCGACGAAAATACTCTTTTTCACATAATAGTACAAATTAACTAATAGCTGGTACAGATAACTCACTGCCTGGAAAATCAACAATCTAACTCAGTTAAGTTCCTAAAGTTCACGAGATTAACCTCTGCATACCTACAATTAAGCGTCGGTAGCTTTGTGGTTAAGGAGTCGGCCTTACGATCGAGAGGTCCCGGGTTCGATCCTGGCCATTACACTACCGACGTGAACCCACTCCTAGCACAAGCATTTCAGCGTAGTTGGAGGGGTTAGAGGGAATATTAGTAACTTCGGTTCTATAATTCTTTCTAAAAGAAAAAAAAAAAGAAAAAAATTGTCGGCCTACGGTTATTATTATTTTATTACTTTGCAGTCGCTGGGCTTAGTGGAGATCGCCGAAGATCATGGTGATCATTATGGTTCATACGTTGAGTGTGTTAAAACAAATATTGATGCGTATACAGAGAGTATCACGCAATACATAGCTGGCTTTATTAAAAGGAGTTTTATTAAAAAAATTAAATGCGAGGTTTTGCATCATTACTGCTCGGGGAAGAAGACGTGAAGAGCCTCATTTACAAAAATCAAGAGGAAGCCTTATATACGCCTCATCGAGCGTGGTAAACATACACATAACACAAAAACAGAAAAATTAATTAAAATGCACCTGACAAACAAGAGGACCCCCGAAAGTTATTACGAGTACTTATATATATTTAAATTTAAATTTATGTGTGAATTTTATGATATGAAAAATATTTTTGCCGATTCTGATGCAACACATAGCCCGAATCACAAGTTTCTTTTCATTAAATGTGTAATACAGACTTTTCTAGACATCAGGTTTAGACACCACGATCGTACACAATGCGATAAGCTGTCACATCGACAATATTTAAATAAAAAATGCTTGTAATATTTTTATTGTTACTTTCTTCGCATAAACCGTCATGACGATACCATGCGCCTAGCATTTTTCTATACTCCTAAATATAAGATATCGACGTATATTACGATACTAGAAGTTACAGCCCTAACGTAGTAACCGTCGGCTATACGTTCATTCACTAAAATGGAACTTAGGTATACACGCCTAATCTGTATGTATGGCCTATCTACTAAGCGCGCGAGCGTTCTTCCTATATCTATGTCAAAAACAGACAGCGGTTTTTTCATAACTATGTCCTCATGACTTTAATTACGTGTTGTGAGGAAAAAATGGCCATCTGGCTAACATTTGAATTAAGAATATATACAACAACAACAAATACACAAACCTTTTTGATCCCTGGAATAATACCTATGTGTTGTGTATCGGAAATCCACGCGGGCGGAGCCGCGAACAACAACTGGTAGGTATATAATATTTTTCTTCGTCCTTTCTCAGTCTAATCAAGGTTAGGTAAAGAAAGGGCCTTAAGGCCCTTACCCTTAAACAATATAGACGTACAATATAACGTACAGTTAACGACCAAATCTACTTAACGAATTCTAATAATATTATAAATCACCTTTTTTTACCGTGAGGGAAAATCCTTCATGGATGTAATGCCGGACTCCTACCGACTAAAAACCCTCACGGTAACGCCCAGCAGCCTCTATGGTTGGGAGCCCCGGGTAAGCTCTCGGAAGGATGTCTCAGGACTCCCATCAGACCTACGGCTACAATTGCGGCCTCACCTAGGGGGTGGTTTGGGTGCTATCCTGCGTCTATTGGGACTTTTCGGGTGTGATCCCGCTTCTTAGGGGAAATCACCTTAAAATAGTTACTTTGTACAAATAATAATAGTTACTTTGTAACAGGTAGGAGGGTTTCAATTTTCTAGAAATTTTAATGTACCTGTTATCACTCACACAATCAAGACGAATCAAATGACACCTCACATGTCCAAATCCGTCAAGCGGTTCAGGCTGTAGGCCGTGCCAAATAAATGGACATACAATCTCGAAAAACATTACCCTCCTTCCTTCGGCTGTCGGGTAAAAAAGAAAGATGAATGGAAATATGAATTGAACGCCATACTCTTGTTATTTTTTACTCGACGAGTGTACTCGACACGAACCACGGAACGGAACAATAAATCGTAGTTTTATTTGCACGCGTGTTGTGTAGGGGTGGTTGCACCTGCTCCCTATTGAACGTGTAGGTATCGATGACCGATTCACGTTTGATAAACATGCCTATTCAGCCAGCGAAACGGCTGAGGTATATAAGGACCAAGATTGTTACATCCCATATCACTATCACTTCATTGCTTCAAGGAGTTAAGTGCTATTCGGTTCCAACAGGTATGTGGTCTTCTCTTATCAAAAATATTGTTATAAGGAAAATATGTTTTTGTCTATTGTATAAAACATGGAGTGTTTAGGAGGCCTAAGTGAAGTCCTAGAGTCCTCACTGACTCAAAGAAAGCTTGATAATGATACCGTATCTATCGATAATAATGATCATTATCACTGCATAGTATAGAACTATATTATTATTATAATACCTGTGATAGTTTAGGTGAAAGTCGCTATAGAAATAGAAATTTTATTTGCTCATAAACATGGTAACAAAGATCTTAGCAAGTAACATAAGTATTATAGCACAACATGTTTAGTCGCAGTAAGTGGCATGCAAATTTTGTGCTTTCCGCGTCTGCCCGTTCTAGGAAGATATAAGCATACATAGGTATACTTATATCTTCAAAACTTTCTTTTAATAGATAGAGTAATTCAAGAAGAAGGTTTATATGTATAATACATGCTTAATATAATAGACGGTTTAGCGGGAACGCGGTTGGACGCCACGCGGGCGGAAAGACATTGGCGGTACGAAGTTCGCCGGGTGATATTCAGATCTTTGCCCGAAATGATACTTTTAAAAATATTGCTGACAATCTTGTATACTAATTTAAAAAAAAATCTGTCATAAAACGGTACTTTCGTAATGAACAATGAAGAAAAGTTAGCTTATAAGAACACCTTCTTCATCGAGTCAATACCTCATAAAGTTCACTATTTTTTTTTTCGATCCGATTGTTGGCTTTGACAACAACATCGGATGCCATACAGAGGTCTTAGTGTCAGAACTATCTTGACGATGATGTCTCAAAATGATCTTACAACTCTCGTAATAAGAGCAAATAAAACTATTTTATTGATTTAAATGGTATTATTGTCCGCACTAAAGGTGTAAGCCAAATATCGGGAACAATCAGTCAACTGGAAGGGGATAAAATAAACGAAATTAAGATCATTTTGAGCACTTTGTTCGTCAACACGGTACAGTCAGCAAGAGAGCAAATGCAACATGGACTAGGTTGGGTCCAATATGAGCCAACCGTCTCTACCATGGTGAATGTTCTGACGAGCTCTTCCAATTAGTCCCACCCTCCCCTTTCCTTCACAGGACGACACGTGCAGGGCTAAGATGTCATCCATTTACGGTGCAGAGTATACCTGCTAGAACCAAGCGTTTCAGTGATTCATTCCTATGCCGCACCACTAAGGCCTGGAATTCCCTGCCAGTTCACGTGTTTCCTTCTTCCTACAGTCCTGGGTCCTTTAAGCGGGGCGTGAAAAGGCATCTAATGAGGCCGTCAAGCTGAGTGCCACCACTGTTAACATGGTAAATGTTTACGATGGTGACCCTCTTTCCGAGACTTTGCCTTTAGCTTAACATCAGGCGAGGTGAAGTCAAATTGACGTGTCCTGTATAAAAAAAAAAAAAAAAAAAAAAACTACAAAACGGCTTCTTTGGATGGTGGCCGGAGGTGGTTGTAGCATTGGTCTTGACGTCCACGTGTTCTAGGTATCTAACCTGAGTGTACTCTTTACAACTTAAGCAGTCGACTTCTGTCCACAGAAACATGAACTGTCTATACGTTTTGTCGTCCATTCTCGTCCTCGCCGCCTCGGCGCCGAGCAGCGGCTCCACCGACCTTTGCACCGCAGTCAAAGATGTCGACTACGTGAAGAACTTGGTCCAGTGCCTCTTAGATGACTCCAATGCTCAATGCAATCCGGCTGATTTAGAATTCAAAAGTAAGTATCTGGTTCAGTTATCCAATCCTAGTAATAAGCCGATAGGACCAATTTCGAGACCTAGTGTGGCCAGTGGCACATTCGCTTTCCAACCAATAGTTTTATTTATTTTTCACTACACGGTGGGCATTACAACGCGGGCGGGATTTCAATAAAAAATCAATTATCTATGAAATATTTTGTAGAATTTTCTTTTGAGTTTTTATTTTTGCACTATTTACTCTCCATCGTGTTAGTGAAGCTAAATAACAAGGTTATTTCATAAAAAAACACCATTAAAAAAAATCGTACATTTTTGTTTTTATCCATATTGATTTTATTTTTATGCCAATGTGTTATGAACCTGGAGTACTACTAGGGGTTTTCGGCTTCGGGAACGTTCCCCTTACACCCGGTATAATAAGTTCCTCAACAGTTTTGTTGCGCTAGTACGAAATCTGCCTTTCTTGTAAGCAATATCATTGATCACATTCTTGTTCTCTAATGAGGCTATTTTTCTTTTTCAGAGCAGTTAATAGAAAACATCGCTAACGTTTGTCTCACATGTAAGCCCGACCTTACAGTGAGTTTGGTCTGCGTATTCACAGCTATCGAAACAGACGTACCCGGGGGTTTGGAAGAATTGCGGGCGAAATTTGATATTGATCAGTTATTGAAAAAATTAGGTTTCGTTTTAAACTAAAAAGATATCTCCGCTAGAACGCGCAGATTCGATAGGTAAAGTACAACAAGTATATAATTATATTGACGTCCTTATTGATAGTTCAACAGTATGACATTTTGAACTAAGTAACAAAAGTAAAGCCAACGAAGCGAGAGAAAAAAGGTAAACAAAGTTTCAGCGGTTCCAAACATTTTTTTTGAAAATTATTACGTATCACGTCAAGCGCAATCCAGACAGGAATGAAGTTTCAGGATCTGACAGTTTAGAGACGCTGTGTTGACAGCTTTCCTGTACTAAGAAACACGCATCGACAGCTGCCGCTCGGCCATTGCCGCGTACGTGTGACATGTGCGACAAGAACAGAGAAAAAAATCGCTAGTTATCGCAACGTAACTCAGTAATGGCCGCTTTGTTTACATTTTCCTCTCGTCTTGTTGGCTTTACTTTAAGTATGATTTCATTGCTACGTAATTCATATATATACCAAAGTCACCACACTATTGATAAATATTTGGAGTTGTTTTTTCAAATGTTATGAAGTTCGTAACTATTTCAATTTCTGTGGTTCAAACAATTTTGTCTTGTTTTGTCTTCAAAATCAGCTAAAGTTAAATCTTTTTCCACGTGAACGTTTGTGAATTGTGTTACATTGAACATTAATCAACCTGAAATCTAGATATTGTTGTCTTGAACATAAATATATTTGTTTGTATTATTTACTTATTAATCAAAACATGGGTGGACTTCACTCTGTGTGCAGCGCTAGCGGTTATCTAAATAAATGTGTGTTCAAAACTCTGTTGTATAATTTCAACTCGACAACACTTGCACCTATACAATCATCAACTCAAATGAAGAAACAATCAGGACCTCGATTCTGCTAAAGGTAAACCACAGTGGTACCACAGCCACCACAAAAAACCCCTGTTTTATTCCTGTGGAGTGATAGAAGATGTAGTGATGAGAATTGAGAGAGGAATGTTAACATGGTTATCTTGAGAGAATGAATGAAGACTAACGAAACAGGTGTATGAGGCGAGTGTGGATGGTACCGTCGGAAGGGGAAGACCTAGGCGCACATACCTGGACCAAATCGGGGAAATTTAAAAAAAGGGGCAGATCAGGAGTACCATAAACCGACGAGCATGCATGAAGAATATAATGAGAGTGAATGAAGCGAGAGTAGTATGTCAGGATCGTAGCAAATGGAAATCCGTGATCTCTGCCTAGCCCTATGCTAAACAGTCTGTCCATCCAAAGGTATCAAACAGCCCGCAATATCAATGTTGCGTTTGGAGAGGTGTCTACTAATGAACGCACCGTGCGATTTTGGTTTAAACGCTTTCGTGATGGAAACTTCGACTTGAAGAACGAGCCAGGTGAATAACGATGAATTAAGAGAGATGGTGGAAGCCGATCCTAGTCAAACTACCCAGGAATTAGCGGCATGGTTTAACGTTACCTTACCCACAATATTTACTCATTTGCGTCAAATCAATAAAATAAAAAAAATACGAAAAATTGGTGCCTCATGATTTGACTGATCTGCAGAAAGAAACGCGTGTTGAAACTTGTGTTGCCTTGTTGAATCGGTACAGAAATAAAGGAATATTGGGTCGAATTGTCTGGTCAAGCAATAATGGCAGATGTCTATTGTGCCGAACTCCGTACGATGTTGGCCAAACTAGCAGTAAAACAGCCCCGACTCATGAATCGATCTTCACCATTATTGCTCCATGACAACGCGAGACCTCATACAGCACGAGAAACCATTTTAACCCTACAGGAACTGCGGTTAGAAACCATTCGTCATCCTCCGTATTCGCCAGACCTTGCTCCAACGGACTACCATTTTTTTCGTGATTTGGACAATTATCTCATTCTTCCCAGGAGGCAGTACAAAATACTTTCACACAGTTTGTGTAGTCTAGATCCTCAGAGTTCAATCGCAAATGCATAAATGACCTTCCTATTAGATGGCAGCAATGTATAGATAATAATGGTATGATTAAATAAATTTGTTAAAAAATACAAAATAAACAATATAGATTTTCGGTACTAATCGGCAATTTCATACTTTAACCCCTAATACTAATCGATAAATGATTTGCAATACATAACGAGATTACACGCATAAGCATAAAAGCATACAAGTCATGTTATAATAATAGGTATATAGTTTATGGAATTACGGGTACGAAGAGAACTGGCTTTTGTGTCACATTTTTAAATTGATTAGGGGCAAGTTAATAGGGGTTTGTGTTCCGAATAGATACGTGGAGCGACGGCGTCAACCGAAGCTTCTAGTAATACCTAATGGGAAAACAAATATGTTAGGGAAGGCACCTTCTGACGCGCGCGCTGATCACCATCAACAGGATAGCAGGAGGGGTGGACTTGTTCTGTTGTGCGCTGGGTGAATTCACAAAGATTGCGATGTATAATATATGTTATAGATCATAAAATATGTTAAGCAACTGTTGTATTGGCCGGTCTATTGCATTGGGTGCAACACCTGTAAAAATAGATTAAGCATAAGAGAATAAATAAATAAAAAAAAATGGTAAATGCCCTATAAGTACATAGATAGTTCTTACTACACTACACCACCGGGGTAGATTAAAAAAAACCTGTACAAATAACTTTGTCCTATTTTTATGTATTATGTCGATACAGTTGTTTTTAAATATTTTCACATTTACTAAATCTTCTACAACAGTATATGGACCTTCATACTTATTATCTAACTTTCCAGCTGTTTCATTTTTCACTAATAACATTTGACTCTTCTTGTACCTATTCAATGTGATTAACATTTTGATCATATATTTCTTTACGTTTCTCTTTACTTGCAGTACTAGTAGAACTCACAGTACCGTGGGAAACTAACATACCTAAAGACCACGCTATAAAAATACTTTTTTTTTACAAATACTTTGACTTGACCAACGAGTTAACCAAAAATGGCTATGTGGTTAATCTCTACGCCGTAGAAGTAGGAGCATTTTGTGATTCTATCTCATTTAAAAAATCTTTTATAAATCTATCATTTCTGATGTTATGAAATGAACGAACAGCACTTTATAGCAATACACTCCTTTTATTAATTTAATAATTATATACAATACAACAACGTCCTCGCTTATTCAGTCAGAACAGACAGTAAAAAATAGTACCAACATTATTGTAACATTCCTTTTTTTTTAAATTCAAATAAACATTCTTTTCATTGCTGCCAGTAGTGTACTTACGTAGTATTGTGAATGAACATTGCCATATTTAATAACAATTTCTTTCATTTTTAACTATACATAGTTCATTTATAACATTAACTCTTTTACAAAAAATCATCAACTCCGTCACAAATTCGGCTCGCGATAATTGCGACTTTCAGTTGGGATTTATATAAATCACGTGTTTCTTTTCATGGTATACAAAACATTTATATTCGGTATATCTTTTTTAAAGCTTTAACTCGAGTTAATTCGTCATTTCTGATAAAAGTTAATTCTATACAATCACTTGGTATTTTTAGCAATTCACATATCATCACATTTGGTTGATCAGGCCTATTACTAAACTTACTATAAATCCGTTTGTTCGTTTAGACACCTTTTTTGTGCCCTTGTCATAACCGTTATTCATTGTCTTCAAAGTATCTGACGTTATTATTATTCGCGATAAAGTATCTGCTACACTATTATCTTTACCTTTTACATACAACATTTTAAAATTATATTCTTCTAATGCCAATCATAATTTTAAAATTGTGCTTGATGGATCTTTTAAAGAAAACAAAATAAACCAAAGGTTTATGGTCTGTAATAATTGAAAATAACCTACCATAAACATATGGCCTGAAATATTTGACAGCCCAGATAATAGCCAACAATTCTTTTTGAATCGTAGGATAATTTTTCTTTGCTTGGTTCAATGGGCGACTTCATATTTTTATTGCATAACACTGCTCCTATCGCTATACCCGACGCATTTGTTTGTATGATAAATTCATTGTCGTCCGAAAAATCTGGAAATTGAAGTATCGGTGGTGTTGATAGGGCTGTTTTCAAAGTTTCAAAAGACTTTACATTCTTTAGTACGTATTTTCTTGTTAATTTATTTAGCGGTGTTCTAATTTCAGCAAAATTTTGTATGAATTTCCTGTAATCCATACTAATATTATACATGCGAAAGTAACTCTGTCTGTCTGTCTGTATGTTACGCTTTCACGCCTAAACCACTAAACCGATTTTGATGAAATTTGGTATAGGGGTAGATTAGACCATGAGAAAGGACATAGGCTATGTTTGGTCGCGATAACCGACATCCACGCGGGCGGAGCCGCGGGCAAAAGCATGTAGTTACATAATGCTACGAATCTTTTGACATCGTCCGCATCTTGTGGTTCTGGATATTTCTGCACCACTTCAATTTTTGATTTATCGGGTAACACTTCTGCAGTTACAAGAAATTACACTTTTTAGGATTTACTTTGAGGTTTACTTTTCTAAGTCTTTCCAAAACATTATTTAGGTGCTCATTATGAATACTCAAATTCCTACCAAGTACAATCAATCGTAGTCGGTCGGTAGCTTAGTGGTTAAGGAGTCGGCCTTACGATCGAGAGGTCCCGGGTTCGATCCTGGCCTTTACACTACCGACGTGAACCCACTCCTAGCACAAGCAATTTAGCTTCGTTCGAGGGGTTTGAGGGAATATTAGTAACTTCGGTTCTAATATTCTTTAAAAAAAAATGAAATACTGCTCAAAATTGAGTCCTGACATGGCTGTAACATCACACGACTGAAATCACTTGGGCTGGTTTTAAAGATCCACTAGTTAGTTAGTTGGTTACCATAGTTTAACTTTAATTGTTTAGTATGTGTTTTTTTTTTGTGCAAGACACTGCAACATTAAAAAGTACTCGGTGAGACAAGCAAAAAATAGATAACAAAATGGCTTTCCACAATGACATATGAAGCCACTGAAATACTTTTGTTAAATTAACTTGTTATGATATTAAAAGGTATTCTTTAATATTATATATATCCATACTAATATTATAAATGCAAAAGTAACACCCACTCTGTCTGTCTGTCTGTCTGTATGTTACGCTTTCACGCCTAAACCACTGAACCGATTTTGATGCAATTTAGTACAGGAGTAGATTAGACCTTGAGAAAGGACATAGGCTATGTTTGATCACGATAACCGACATCCACGCGGGCGGAGCCGCGGGCAAAAGATAGTAATATATATATGTGTATATATTAACACGAACACATACACGCGCACGCATATACACACACCCACGCACACACACAAGTGCACACAGATACACACGCTCACATACACAACACGCATGTATGTAAAATTTTCAAGATAATTTTATAAGATTAATATTAAGAGGTACCCACAGAACGGGCTTGCCTAGTGTGGGGCCAACGGACACTTTGTTAAGAAACTGTACTCTTATTGACAATAAAATATTTTTAATTTTATAAAAATATCACTAAAATCAAATGCAGTACTTATAGACATTTTTTTTCATAAATACATACAAATATTTGCATTGAGCGAGCATCGAACCGTTCACAAAGCAATTCCGCGTCACAGCTGTATGCACAGTGCAATACTAAAACACCTGCCTATAATAATGAGAAATAATAGTAATTATTATTATGAGATATATCGCGATATTATACCATGTTGTATTGTTTTGAGTTAGCTACATATACAAGAAAAAAACAATACAACATGGTAAATATCCCAATATATATAAAGTAAAGTCAACGAAGCGAGAGAAAAAAGGTAAACAAAGTTTTAGCGGTTCCAAACATTTTTATTTGAAAATTATTACGTATCACTTCAAGCGCATTCCAGACAGGAATGAAATTGCTCATAAGATGGCGGATCTGACAGTTTAGAATCGCTGTGCTGTGAGCTACACGCAACGACGGCTGTCGCTCGGCCATTGTCGCGTACGTGTGATATGTGAGACAAGGACAGAGAAAAAAACAAATGATTAAAAACTTAAAAACCAGACTGCCACTGAAAAGATCGAAATAAGTTTGATAGCAGGCGGTACCCATTAATTTTCTTTTGGTTTATGATTGGCAAATGGGTTCCGCCTATGGGTACTTCCTAGTAACTTGGCCCTCGATTCTACTAAAGTTAAACCACTGTGGTGCCGCAGTGACTGCAAAAAATGACATTAAATTTTAGACTTTATTTCTATACAGCTAAAGTTCCAAATGAAATGAAAACAGTTTCATTACACTTTTTCGAGTAGGTACTCTGCTTTTTTTACAGTTAGAGTTCAAAAATAAATTCATTTAATGGTAAAGTAAAAGTAAAATATTCTTTATTGTACAGTCAACTACAAAAGTAGCTTAACAAATTCTAATTTATTGAACACTGTGGCCCCTAAACCTTACATAAAATTGTGAATAAAAAACATTGAATATGTAAATTAAGTTTGTCTTCTGGGAATCATAACACTACATTTAATATAGATGCATTCCATTATAAGAAAGATTTGTAAAATATTTTAGTGTTAATCAACTTATGGCGTTGACTGTACATCAAAATACACAAATTATTATAAAAATCATAGATAAAATACTGTATAATGGGCAGCCTTATTGTATACAACAATCTCTTCCAGGCAACCTTTGGATGGACAGACTGTTTAGCATAGGGGTAGGCAGAGGATCACGGATCTCCATTTGCTACGATCCTGACATACTACTCTCGCTTCATTCACTCTCATTACATTCTTTATGCATGCTCGTCGGTTTAGGGTACTCCTGATCTGCCCCTTTTCCAAAACTTCCCCGATTTGGTCCAGGTATGTGCGCCTAGGTCTTCCCCTTCTGACGGTACCATCCACACTCGCCTCATACACCTGTTTCGTTAGTCTTCATTCATTCATTCTCTCAACATGACCGAACCATGTTAACATTCCTCTCTCAATTCTCATCACTACATCTTCTATCACTCCACAGGAATAAAACAGGGGTTTTTTGTGGTGGCGGTGGCACCACTGTAGTTTACCTTTAGCAGAATGAGGTCCTGATTATTTCTTCATTTGAGTTGATGATTGTATAGGTGCAAGTGTTATAAGTGTATAAAAATAAATAAATAAAAAAGTTGAAATTATACAACAGAGTTTTGAACACACATTTATTAGGATAACCGCTAGCGCTGCACACAGAGTGAAGTCCACCCATGTTTTGATTAATAAGTAAATAATACAAACAAATATTTATGTTCAAGACACCAATATCTAGATTTCAGGTTGATTAATGTATTTCAATGTAACACAATTCACAAACGTTCACGTGGATAAAGATTTAACTTTAGCTGATTTTGAAGACAAAACAAGACAAAATTATTTGAACCACAGAAATTGAAATACTTAGTTGTGAACTTCATAACATTTGAAAAAACAACTCCAAATGTTTATCAACAGTGTAGTGACTTCGGTATATACATGAATTACGTAGCAATGAAATCATACTTAAAGTAAAGCGAACAAGACGAGAGGAAAATGTAAACAAAGCGGCCATTACTGAGTTACGTTGCGATAATTAGCGATTATTTTCACTGTCCTTGTCACACATGTGACACGTACGCGACAATGGCCGAGTGACAGTTGTCGTTGCGTGTTTCTTAGTACAGGAAAGCTGTCAACACAGCGGTTCTATCAGATCCGCCATCTTATGAGCAATTTCATTCCTGTCTGGAACGCGCTTGAAGTGATATGTAATCGTTTTCAAATAAAAATGTTTGGAACCGCTGAAACTTTGTTTACCTTTTTTCTCTCGCTTCGTTGGCTTTTACTTACTTAGTTCAAAACTGTTTCCAGGTGAACTATCAATAAGGACGTCAATACCATTATATACTTGTAGTACTTTACCTATCGAATCTGCGCGTTCTAGCGAAGATATCTTTTTAGTTTAAAACGAAACCTAATTTTTTCAATAACGCATCAATATCAAATTTCGCCCGCAATTCTTCCAAACCCCCGGGTACGTCTGTTTCGATAGCTGTGAATACACAGATCAAATTCCCTGTAAAGTCGGGCTTACATGCGACACAAACGTCAGCGATGTTTGCTATTAACTGCTCTGAAAAAGAAAGATAGCCTCATTAGAGAATAAGAATGTAATCAATGATATTGCTTACAAGAAAGGCAGATTTCGCACTAGCGCCTCAAAACTGTTGAGGAACTTATTATACCGGGTGTAAGGGGAACGCTCCCGAAGCCGAAAACCCCTAGTAGTACTCCAGGTACATAAGACATTGGCATAAAAATAAAATAAATTTGGATAAAAAATAAATTACGATTTTTTTCGATTAATTTTTGGAATGTTTTTTTATGAAATTAACCGTGTTATTTAGCTTTACTAACACGATGGAGAGTAAATAATGCAAAAATTAAAAATTAAAAATTCTAAATAAATAATTGAAGGAATTTTTACAGCATTAAGTATGCTAACTATACAAATCGAATACATAGGGAAAAAGAATCTTCTCGGGCGGGACTCGAACCCGCAGTCTTTCCCTTACAGGGGGAATGCCTGACCAATTTGGCTACCGAGACACGCCCGATATGATTCAAATTTCCCATCTTATACGTCTTTAAGGCGACGTGGCGTCATCTACCGATTTTCTTACGAACTATCGGAATCAATGAATGATGTTACAATCATTTTTAAACATTGATTATTGATAACTGCGCCCAAACAATTGAAGGAATTTTTACAGCATTAAGTATGCTAACTATACAAATCGAATACAATACAATCGGGCGTGTCTCGGTAGCCGAATTGGTCAGACATTCCCCCTGTAAGGGAATGACTGCGGGTTCGAGTCCCGCCCGAGAAGATTCATTTTCCCTATGTATTCGATTTCTAAATAAATATTTTATAGATAATAATTGATTTTTTATTGAAACCCCGTCCGCGATTTCCACCGCGTAATGAAAATTAAATAAAACTATTGGTTGGAAAGCGAATGTGCCACTGGCCACACTAGTTCTCGAAATTGGTCCTCCACTTACTTTTGAATTCTAAATCAGCCGGATTGCATATAGCATTGGAGTCATCTAAGAGGCACTGGACCAAGTTCTTCACGTAGTCGACATCTTTGACTGCGGTGCAAAGGTCGGTGGAGCCGCTGCTCGGCGCCGAGGCGGCGAGGACGAGCATGGACGACAAAACGTATAGACAGTTCATGTTTCTGTGGACAGAAGTCGACTGCTTAAGTTGTAAAGAGTACACTCAGGTTAGATAGAACACGTGGATGTCAAGACCAATGCTACAACCACCTCCGGCCACCATCTAAAGAAGCCGTTTTGTAGAATCAATTAATGTGGTTTGATGTTGACGAACAAAGTGCTAAAAATGATCTTAATTTCTTTATTTTATCCCCTTCCAGTTGACTGATTGTTACTGATATTTGGTACACACATTTAGTTCGGACAATAATATCATTTAAATCAATAAAATAGTTTGATTTGCTCTTAATACGAGAGTTGTAAGATCATTTTGAGACATCATCGTCAAGATAGTTCTGACGCTGAATGTATCTGTACTATTAAGGACCTCTGTATGGCATCCGATGTTGTTGTCGAAGCCAACAATCGGATCGAAAGAAAATAGGTAGTGACTTTTATGAGGTATTGACTCGATGAAGAAGACATAACATAACATCATAACATAAACTCACGCCTGTATTCTCCGAAGGGGTAGGCAGAGGTGCTAGCACCCACATTTCGCCAGTTTATGTTTAGGTCCCAATGTAATAGGTGGCGAGCCTATTGCCATTAACCGGGCGCTTATAAACCTGCGATAAATACACACATAACTTCGAAAAGCATCGACAAGTCATTGGTGTGTGCCATAGTAAACCTGGGATCGAACCCGAGACCTCGTCTCAGCAGTCCATTACCTATAGGTACCTCTAGGCTACCGCGATGAAGAAGAAACTTCTTCTTGCTCATAGAAGGTATTTTCATGAACAACTTTTTCTACATCGTTCAGACGAAAGTACCGTTTTAATGACTTTGAAAAAAAAATGTTTTTATTGTGAGCAATCTTTTTGAAAGTATCATTTTGTACAAAGATCTGCTATTATTATCTAGCTGACTCGGCGAACTTCGTACCGCCATTTTTTTTCACCCGCGTGGCGTCCAACCCCGTTCCCGCTGAACCCTCTACTATATTAAGCATGTATTATACATATAAACCTTCTTCTGAAATTACTCTATCTAATAAAGGTAACCACATTAAAATCTGTAGCGTAGTTTTGAAGATATAAGCATACATAGGGACGGACAGACGCGGGAAGCGACTTTGCTTTATACTATCACAGTTAGTATAATTATAATATAGTTTTATACTATGTAGTGATGATGATCATTAATATCGATAGGTACGATATCGTCAGCAAGCGTTCTTTCAGTCAGTGATGTTCTCCTGGGACTCCTAAACACTATTTATTCCCACGAGGTCGAGTCACACTATGTCGAGTTCCCGCTACAACGACTTTGAAAACTCTCGCTTTTATTCCCACCTGATGTAAAGTCAACGAAGCGAGAGAAAAAAGGTAAACAAAGTTTCAGCGGTTCCAAACATTTTTATTTGAAAATTATTACGTATCACGTCAAGTGCACTCCTGACAGGAATGAAATTGCTCATAAGATGGCGGATCTGACAGTTTAGAACCGCTGTGTTGACAGCTTTCCTGTACTAAGAAACACGCAACGACAGCTGTCGCTCGGCCATTGTCGCGTACGTGTGATATGTGCGACAAGGACAGAGGAAATAATCGCTAGTTATCGCAACATATCTCAGTAATGGTCGCTTTGTTTACCTTTTTTCTATCGTCTTGTTGGCTTTATTTTAGTCGAGTCGTTGAAAAAGTCGATTTACGTACCACCACGTCGACTTACAAATTTTAATTGTACAGTCACCCCCGTCAACACTTTGATTGAATGGTGTTGCCGGAGTTTCGTGGTTAGCAATAGACAAAAACATATTTTCCAACAATATTTTTGAAAAGAGAAGACCACATACCTGTTGGAACCGAATAGCACTTAACTCCTTGAAGCAATGAAGTGATAGTGATATGGGATGTAACAATCTTGGTCCTTATATACCTCAGCCGTTTCGCTGACTGAATAGGCATGTTTACCGTGAATTGGTCATCGATACCTACACGTTCAATAGGGGGCAGGTGCAACTACCCCTACACAACACGCGTGCAAACAAAACGATTTATTGTTTTTGTTCCGTTGTTTGTGTCGTGTACTAACACTCGTCGAGTAAAAAATAACAAGAGTATGGCGTTAATTCATATAACATATTTCAATACAATTTCTTTCTTTTTACCCGCGACGGAACGGAGACGGTATATGCATTTGGGGTGAGAGGATGTTTGTGTGTTAGTTTGTGCAAATCCATGTTGCCATTTTCTCCGAAACTATCAATCCAATTTTGATGCAGTTTTCAGTTATGGGTGCGGCTTTAATTGGATCATGTTCTTAGATAGGTGTTACAATGAAAACTCAACAGGGGGCGCAACAGCAAGAATTTTAATGCAAATCAATGTTGCCAATTTTCCATTATTGGTTTGTGTTTTATTGGTGCATGTTCTTAGATAGGTTTTACGATGACAACCTACTAGGGGGCGCTGCAATAAACATTTTTTGAATTATTTTTTATACGTCGTGGGTTTTTTCAGAAAAAAAAATTGTTTTTTTTACAAACATTTTTATTTGAAAATTATTACATTTATTACGTATCACATCAAGCGCAATCCGGACAGAAATGAAATTGCTCATTAGATAGCGGATCTGACAGTTTAGAACCGCTGTGCTGCGAGCTACACGCAACGACAGCTGTCGCTCGGCCATTGTCGCGTACGTTTGATAAGTGAGATTAGGACAGAGAAAAAAACAAATGATTAAAAAATAAAAAACCCGACTGCCACTGAAAAGATCGAAATAAGTTTGATAGCAGGCGGTACCCATTAAAAATCTTTTGGTTTATGATTGGCAAATGGGTACCGCCTGCTATCAAACTTATTTCGATCTGTTCAGTGGCAGTCGGGTTTTTTATTTTTTAATCATTTGTTTTATGTTATGATATGACATGTATATCTTTTTGTAATCTCCTTCTAATTGCCTTCATTTTCAATTCAATTAAATTTTTGGCT